>JAHTLZ010000007.1:35645376-35689153 GCA_023846285.1 Phrynocephalus versicolor | reverse complement strand
GATAGACCAACCAGAAAATTATTTTAACATGTATTACTACCGCTGACCACTAGAGTGCTTTAAAGACCATGCTATGTATTGTTTGGCTCCCTCTAGTAGCTGGTTCTGGTAATACATGTGAAAATAGTTTTTCTGCATTTTTAAAAACATTTTTAATATTTTCAGACTGTGGATATGTGGAATTGTGCATACTGATTCTGTGGATACTGTGTGTGTGTGTTTTCCTACTGCACTCTATGATGAGCACAAGACATGATATTTCTGGAAGAAACCCACAGTGACTTGACCTGACTGTTACCCATCTCTGTAACTAGCTATAATTTATCTTATCGAATAATGGGAATGTACATTTTTAAAACTTGGGACTAAGCTAGACAGCTGAAAAATATGACCAATCCCCTTATCAAAAAAAGAGAAAAGAAGGAAACAGCTTCATTTTTAAACTCATCTTCAGCTTATTATTGATTGCTCCCCAGTGTTCCTGTCTTTGTTATTCTTCTCATTTTCCATCCTGGTTGTTCAAGTGCACAACAAGCCTCGGTGAGCACATTTCTCTTTTTGTAACAAAAGTCAACGGTTTTGGATTTTTGTGGTTGTAAGGCTGAAGAATAACCAGGTTTTGCATTGCATTAAATAGGTGGGGGGTGATCACTTTTCCCCTAAATATTTTTTAATGATAATCATTTTTGCCCTCAGCTCAGGAGATGTCTGGTAGTAAAATGCCAGGCAAAAGGAAGTGAAAAAGGAAGTTAAACGCCCATAAGAATATAAGAACATAGGAACATATCTATGCTTCCTGTTTCTTTGTTTTTATTTATTTAATCTACATAAGCTAGCATTTAATTTATAATCATGAACTGAAGCCTAAGCAAGGGCCCCGCAGAGGCAATGAAACAGATAAGGAGTAAGATCCCAGAGGGGAGAAATCAGAGAGGTACACTTGATCTGATAGAGAAGCATGACTGCTTTCAGAATATCTCAATTATATATCCTAAAACAGAACCAAATGTTGGAAGAGGGGCTGTAAAGCAAAAAATATGGTGGATCTATGTTGACAAGTATTGCAGCATTACCCGATAGAGTTGGGGAAAGCCCCATAGAAAGATCTGGAGAACAGGTCCAAGCAGTGTGACCATTTCTAATAATGCAGAGAAATACAGGTATGGATGCTAGGTTTGGGCAGGATGGAACAGTGGCTGCTTTGTGTGTGTGTGTGTGTGTGTGTGTGTGAAAACATTGGGAGGCCTGGATGTTTGCAAATAATGGAATTCTTAATTTTTAAGGCAGTGTGCTGGCTCAGTTATTGTAAGCACTAATACACCAGGGAGAGAGGGAGGGAGGGAGAGAGAGAGAGAGAGACAGAGAGACAGAGAGACAGAGACAGAGACAGACAGACAGACAGACACACACACACACACACACACACAGAGAGAGAGAGAGAGAGAGAGAATGATATATACTAGAGATGGGCACGACTTAGCGGTATTTTCGTTTTCGTTTTCATGTTTTGTTTTCTTTACGGAAACGAAACGAAAACAAAAATCGGCACCAACCTGGACCGAAAACGGAAACGGAACGACTAATTTCGAGCCAATTTTCGTTTTTCGTTACTGGAAAAGCACTCAATTGAGCTAAATGGGGAGAAACGAAAAATTTTTCTTTTTCGTTTTTGTTTTTTCGTTTTCGTTATGTAACGAAACGAAAACGAAAAATTTTGAAATTAGCCCACGAAAACGGAAACGAAATGACTCAGACCCTAGCCGAAAACGAAAACGAAAACGAAACTTTTTTTCTGAGTCATGCCCCTCTCTAATATATACTGCACCATCTAGCTGCAAGGCTACTCTGGGCAGTTTACAATGTCTGTGTCAAAACATTGGGAGGCCTGGATGTTTGCAAATAATGGCATTCTTTATTTTTAAGGCATTGTGCCTTAATAAGTTGATGGCAAGGATTAAGATAAACCTTCTGTAGTCCTGCCTCCCACAAAGCAAGAGGGCCCTGAGATGGCTACCTTAACAAGACTTTTTGTCAGTTTCCTTGTGGCTGTCTGTGCATGGGCAGTTAAAGCAAATTTACCTGGGGAAACTGACTTCCTAGGTAAGACTTCACAGTGAGTAAAATCACATTTCTCTCACTGTTTAGTTGTGCCCCAATTGTGCAGAAGTAAATAGTTACAAAATGATGAGTTACTTATACTTCACTCATTTGCAATAGCTAAGACAAATCTAAATTACAGCTGCACAATACATAAGCTAGGACATAGAGGTTAGAACTTTTATTTTAGTTTATTTTTAAGACTACAACTCCCAAAACACGCCAGCCAGAATGCAGATTTTGGAGTAAGTTTTCCAAACTTTGTATTTTTCTCTTTTGGTGGCACAGCCGCAAAAGCTTTAACTCCATTTGCAAAAAGAGTGCTTTCACACGACCACTAAAATCCGCTACGACATACTCACAGATGAGGAGCAAAATTCATTTCCCCACGAGCAGCAGTCTTTAAAAAAATAAAGTGTGAGCACACCCACTTAAGCATGATCCAGCACATTTTACAAGTACCTGATCTCAAGGTGGTAAAAACCTTGCCGCTGTTCTGATGTGGATTTTAAACTGTTACTCTAGTCCGTGGGAACATGGAAAACCTGCACCAAAACTTTTTCGCCCGCATTATGGTGTCTTTGCTGCGGTTCTCAGTTGGGGGATCAGAACGGTTGTGGATTTTAAAAAAGCGACCATGGGAACGTCCGATCCGTGACATCAACCACGTGACCACTCTGGGGTGTGTGTGTCTGATCTGGATCAGAGTTTGCTGCGGATTTTAGTGGTCATGTGAAAGCAGTCATTATATATTTATTGGCACCAGATGGGGTCCCATTAGTTAGGTGAGGTTTGTGTCACAGAGAAGTAGCTTGTACTCTTTCATGGAATCATATGTTTAGGTATGTTAGTTAATTTAAAATGAAGAAGTAAAGGTTGGCTTTAATATCAGAACTGTAACACTAACTACTTGGGACTTTCTATAAAAATAATAAATAAATATGTATGTATCAGCAAGTCAGTTCTGGGTTATAGTAATCTTTTTCAGGGTTTTCTGGGTACAGAATACTTAGAAGTAATCTACCATTCCTTTCTTCTCTGGGCACCCTGGGACTGTGCAGCTTGCCCAAGGCTACCCAGGCTACCACTTCTCCAGGAAGGCACGGTGGAAAATCAAACTCCTAACCCAGTTGCCAAACTTGCTGAGTTATCCAGCCAGCTAACTGCAACAATACAGTATTATGCAGTACAGCAGTGACAACACACAAGGGAGTCTCACTGCACAGTAATTAAACTGCAGTACTGCAGGCCAGACTCTGCTCACAACCTGGCTTCAAAACGAGGTAGCCAGGGAAAAGTTGACTCAGTCTCCCATTTTTCTGAGGTTGCTACCCAGCTCTCTGGAACTAGGGGAGCACAATGTGTAGTCTGCATAATTAAATTGCAAACTGCCCAGGGAGTGCTTTAAGCACTACAGGGCACGGTAGAAGCAAAACACTTTGCTTCTTGCTTTTACATGGCTTGTTTAAAAGTACCTTCTTCAGCACGCAGGCAAATAAATGAAACAGATGGCTCAGCGAGTCAATTTATAACAGGGTGGGCAACTGGGGTCCATCCAGATGCTTCGTTTTACTGCATCCTCCATTGTTCCTCATCAACGCCTTTGCTAACAAGCCCTCCCAGGCTATCAGCCAAGAACATCTCAAGGGCCAGAGATACCCATGATTTTGTAGAAAGTAGCTCAACATTTTGTGGTGGGTTTCCTGCTTCAACAGAGGGTGGGATGCAATCACCATTGGAGTCCCAGACAACTCTCCTTTCTCGTAAGTTTAAGGATGAGGGATAAAAGGCTGTATATAACCCTAGCTAGTTCTGCTCTCTAAAAGTTATATCCAAGTGCATGTTTCTGTAATGCCAAGTAGGGGGTAGCAGTAAGCAAGTTTTCAGCCAAGATACAGCAGTAAACAGCACCCATTTCCAGCTGCTTCTAGCAAAGAAATCTTCCATCTTTTCTTTTTAAAATGATCATGCACTTCCTCACCCTTGTCTATCTTTCTCCCCTCAACTGGTCTTTTCTTCCAGACACAGTCCATCTCTGGACTTTTCTTTTTCTCTCTTGTAGCTTCATAAAAAAATTAAGAAGGGCCAAAAAGCACTATTCAGGGCTGCAGTATTATGCAGCCTAATCATATCTTTGGAAAGAAGTGTGGGAAGCAAAGAGCAGAAATTTGGAAGGATAGGGATAGACACAGAAATTGATTGAAGCCTTGTTCTCAGATTCAGAGGACAACTGGCATATTGTCTCCTATTTAAAACATATTCAATTGCATTTGGAAGCTCAAACGCAAAGGGTTCAGAGGAAAGCTAGCCACAAAGAGGTGGGAACTAGTTCACAGGTGGATGTCTTCCAGTATCTTGGCTCCCATCCCAAAGGCAATGGTGGTATCAGTGGCAGTAGCAAGCAAATGGGAATGTGGCCCTGTTGAAATGGAGAGAATTCATCATTGTGCTTTGTAACAGACAAATTACAATCTGTCTCAAATCCAAGATCAGCTGGAGTCAACTATCTACCCTGTCATGCTGCATGGTACAGAATGCAGAGCAGCAACAACAGGCATAGAGTCATGGAAATGCGTATGCTCCATAGGATATTGAGTATCTCCCTACTTGACCACATCACAAATGATACTACCCAATGATAACTAATTCCAGAGAAGCTGAGAGAAAGCTGGCTCCACTGATATGGACGTGTCTTCAGAGCAGCACCTCCCACCATCGCCCAAACTGGGTACCACCTGGAAATTGATGACTGGAGGCCATGTGGGTGACCAAACAGAGATGGCAGCACACTGTCAATAAGGACATAAGTATAATCATCCTGTGCTCTGAAGATGTGGCCAATTCGGCAAAATGGTGTTTCGGGATCAGAAAAGCAAACCACACACCTCGTGGCGCAGTGGTTAAATGCCTGTATTGCAAGTAAAACTGTGCTCACGACCTGGGGTTCAATCCCAGGTAGCAGGCTCATGGTTGACTCAGCCTTCCATCCTTCCGAGGTTGGTAAAATGAGTACCCACCTTGCTGGGGGGGGCAATGTGTAGCCTGCATACTGTAATTAAAAAACTGTAAACCGCCCAGAGACTACTTGGAGTGGTTTGGGGTGGTATATAAGCAGACCACTTTGCTTTGCTTGGTGGGAAAATATGGAGGAGGAGGAGGAGGAGGAGGAATCTGTGGCCCTCAGATGTGGTTAAACTCTAATTCCCATCATGAATTAGATTTTCTTGGAATGACCAATGGTGAGGGATGCAGCATGCAGTAATTCATTGACTTTTGGAGAGCAATACACTTTAGAATATATGGAGCAGCATTAGAGTGAGTCTAAGCATTAGTCCCTCTTGCCCAGTGTTGTCATATATAGACTAGCAGCACCAGCTGTCAAGGCATTCAGGGAGAGGTTTTTTCAACATTAGCTGGAGATGTTAAATGTGGAATCTGTACTAAGCAGATGGTGTACTCTTGCACTCCAGTCCTTCCTTTACGTCTGAGTCAGTGACGATGCTAAGCTTTTCAGCCCCAGCTAGCACCTCCCATGGGTTCCACCCACCCTAGAGACAGTCAGAAATGCAACAGGAAAATCAAAACCAGAAATGTCAGGAAAACTACCTCTGGTTTCGTTTCGTGCTTCTTGGAAGGTTCAATGATGCTAGTTGCTCTCTGACATGTTTGAAGCAAAAACTACCATTGCCAGTTCCCAAGGAGCTACGTACCAGAATTTTAGAGATATTTCCTTAAAAGAGAGGAACATATTTGCCTTAGAAAATCAAAGTGTACAGAGAATGTGTGCCTTGTTTTAAACCAGATGTGCACCACTGCAAGTCTTTACAAAGAGGATCTTTCTTGGTCCCTACAGCTGCAAATTGTGTAGGACAATAATGGCATGGGGGGAGAGAATAATTCAACACCCTGACCACCTATAGTCACAACTTTCATTGGGAAGTAATCTCCTGAAATTTGGTAATATTGCTTTGTCATTGTTTTGCTTGCACAGAATGTTCTTGGTTGAGAGTAAGGATGTAACAAATATATTTAAAATCATCCTCATACTCAACAAGAAAGTGCATCTTGAAATATCAACACCCCATCAAAAGGCTGTTAACTGCTTGTAGCACCTTTTTTTCATTCAGCAGTGGCAGCAAAAACTGTAATATTTCTGCATAAAATCATTGCCTTTTGTGCTAACCCCCCATCTTTTGCATTCAAACCTTGAAATTTGCACAACAGAATCTTATGCTTTGTGCAAAACAAAACTGTTCTTGCTCAAAGTATAATTTTGTGGAAAATGCATTCTTTTTTGTGCAAAAACAATTTGCATAAGTCTCAAGATGCAAAAGACACCCACAACTTGCCATTCACTGTTACACAGGAGTAAGAAGAGTCAACCTTTGAAAATTCCATTCTCCCCAGTGAAAGTGAAAGTAGAGATCCTATCGATAGTTGGCTGAGATGCTTCCTCGGGGAAGTTTCTGGAATGAAAGTAGGTAAGATGACCACCCACAAAATATAGAGATATTTTCTAACAGCTTGCATCGGAGAACATCCTGTGCTACTGTACACATTTTTATCTTCTGTTATGTTGGTACTATTCCACAAGGTGATAAAGCACACAGAAAAGAGGAGAATATCAATGAGATGGAATGGGATTAGAACCAAGATCTACTTCATTATCTCAGCTATTGTCATTTTTCATATGGACAAGAGAAAACCTCTCTCTCCTGTATTACATGCCGTTAGAAAAAAACAAACCTACCCACAATCTCCAGAATATACTGTAGAGATATTATTGCAGTGGTTCTCAAACTTTCTAATGCCGCAACCCTTTAATACAGTTCCTCATGTTGTGGTGACCCCTTGCCCTGCTTGGAAGAGGCCACAAGCCCCCTCCAGCAGACCGCTGCCACAGGTGCCATAGAGAACTTCCCTCTACAGACACCCTCAGCCAATCGCAGCCTCCAGTGCCATTGACTGACATCCCCTCCAACCTATCAAGCTGTAACTCACTCTTCCCCCCTTCGTTCCCCTCCTCATCCAGACCCAAGCCATTTGTGCCTTTTTCTTCACTGCCATGGCGACCCATGTGAAATGGTCGACCCCTAAAGGCAGCTATGTCCAGACTTTGGCCCTCCAGATGTTTTGGACCACAACTCCCAGAATTCTAAGCTTAGACCGCCAATGGCAAAGGACTGTGGGAGTTGTGGTCCAAAACATCTGGAGGGCCGAAGTTTGGCCATGCCTGCCCAAAGGGGTCCTGACCCCCCCCCCCCCGGTTGGGAACCATTGCATTATTGTTTTACTGGTTCTTCGTTCTCACGTTAAAGGGCAATTTTTCTGATGTAGTTTCCTTTGGGAAGTACAGCACATGTAAGACTGGTAGCAAATTCAACAGTACTCTATAAATTTTCAGACTAAGAAGAAATATAGCAACACAGAAGCCAAGTAATAACAGTGCCCGACCTATTAGCAGTGAGCTCATTCTCTGAGCATAAATCCTTATGTAGTCCAAAATGATATTGCCTGAAGAGAGAAACAGGAAGAAAAATATAAGGTTTGCAGACAGTATTGAGAAAAATAAATAAATAAAAAGAATTGAAGGGTCACATTGTCCTGTGGGAACCTGTCAGTGACCATCGCATACAGTCTATGTCTGTGGCTTTTAAGTTGAGGACAGTAAACTGAAGAGTAGAGATGGGCACGACTCAGAAAAATTTTTCGTTTTCGTTTTCGTTTTCATCCAGGGGTTCGTTTCGGCTCGTTTCCGTTTTCGTGAGCTAATTTTCAAAATTTTTCGTTTTCGTTTTGTTACGTAACGAAAACGAAAAACGAAAACGAAAACAATTTTTTTTTCATTTCTTCCCATTTAGCTCCATTAAGTGCTTTTCCAGTAACGAAAAATGAAAATTGGCTCAAAATTAGTCATTTCGTTTCCGTTTCCGTTCCATTTTTGAACCAGTTTTCGTTTTTTGTTTTGTTACGTAACGAAAACAAAAAACGAAAACGGAAATGAAAATTTCGCTAAGTCGTGCCCATCTCTACTGAAGAGATATAATGGAATGAATATTTGTGCACCTTTATTCATTGTAAGAAGAGGGAAAGATGAAGGAGTACATGTCCCCTCTTCCTTCTATATGGTTAGTCAGGGAATTATTTCAAGTTTTAAATGAAGGCTCATTTCATTGTTTGGTTGGAGGAACCTTCTGTCCCCTGAGCTCCAGCCAAAACCCTACCCTGGGACTGATAGCAGCTGCTGAGTTTAAAAGCATGACTCACAGATTTATGGCCAGCTCCCTAAACAGCACAAATCTTGTTATAAGCACGTGTCTCATACTCACTGGCATGGCTGCTTAGGTGGGACATGGGTAAACCAAGAGAAATGAGATTTAAGTTATTACTACTCAATTTATTGTTTCTTAGTCTAGTTGTTTCACAGCTTGGGATCAGCTTTTTTTGAGCCCAGCACTGTGTCTGATAAATCAATAAAGGAAATTCTATGGAGTTTGGCATTGGATTCCCAAATCGGTCATGGTGAGTTTCTTTGTAGGATGGGTCACACACCTGTGGTAATCTCTTGCTGATTTCAGGCTGTAGTATTGAGATATATGATCCATGTATGAATGAGCAATATGTGCAAGTATGACTTAAGGAAGACTCATATAAACCACCCTTCTGGTCAGCTGATTGTAAAGTGGCCAACTGACCCCATTTACAGGGGTCAGGTCTCTGAAGAGCTGTTAGAAGGTAGTCCTCTGATGGAGACAACCTATGTTTCAAGAGCTGACAAATTCCTTTCTCATATAAGAATCAACACACATCTTGAAATTTCTCATCTATTTTTATAGTAGGATGGATGAGTAACAAACAGGCTGGTCACTTACACATAGTTTTCACAGCTATGATGAAAGGAGTTGTATATCTATTTCATTAACAGTAATGATTGCCAAATCTGCATATGTACATATATAATCAGGGTGTGCACATTATATCTAACTCTGTCCTCTTTTGTGACTACTGCATACTGGCCAGAATCCTGCTGGCACTTGATGCATGTCTAACTTAAATTGCATAACTCACCACAGCAAACTATCGCTAACAAGACACTAGTTGCATTACAAGCTACATGCCTGTTCTGCTTTGGGTGCATGCCTTGCAATATGACTTCCATTAGCCCATGAAAAAGGAAATCACCAACAGAATTCTGGCCATCTCTTTTGACAAAAAGAGAGAATGGCCACCCAAGTGAACCAGTGGTAGTATTTTACATATAACTGATGTTTAGGGGCCTTATAAAACCAGCTATATTCCAGTGAAGGCTAATGCCTTCCTCTTTTCAATGGAGACTAAACATGTCTTTATTCTATAGGGGAAAGGGGCAGGAGCATGTGGTCTTGCATATGATGCAATCCCAGCATCTTAACTCTGGAGCCTGCTTGTTGCAGACGCCCTGGTAGTGATGGCACCCAGTGTGGGCAAAAACAGCTGCCGGTGGGCTGGTACTGAGCACTCCACAAATCCAAGCAGTAATGTTCTCCCCGAAAAGGGGTCACATAATGGAATGTGCCATAAGGTCTTTGGATTAATTCAAAGGGGTAACATGATGCAAATCTTAGCTGTAACTGCTGGGTGCAGTTTCCCAGACATCCATTTGATGAAAAGGTTTTCTCCACATCCTCTGGGTTATTTATTTATTTGATTTTTATACCTTTATACTTGCTCTGGGCAAGTTTACAAATACAATTCAGAATCCAACACACCCCATACAACTATGTGGGGGGGGGGGTTCACTGAGCCTGTTCTAAAATCAGTACAAGAAAAGAAGAATGCAGAAGGAAAATATTAGAAAGTAATATTAACAATATCCAGGGTTATGTTTACATAATTTTGACTTCACCAATTTCCTGGGTATCAGGAGGAAAGGAGTCTGGTGAACTTCAGTTGGAAGCTTGTTTCAAAGATTGGGGGCTGCCACTAAGAAGGCCCAATTCCATGCTGCCACTTTTTTGGCCTTTTTTAGCAACAAAGATTGAGAGGAGCAGATGAAATGGGTAGCTGTTTTCTGAGAGAGACTTGATGAAAACTATTGATATCCAAAACTGCTAACAGCTCTAGACCACAACGAGCACCTTGAATTGAGCACAGAAGCTGACAGGAAGTCAATGAAGGTCAGCCATGTTGTCGTGTTAGCCAGATCTACCTGGATTCTGAGGCCCATATTCATACCGTGGCCCAGAACTAGTTCCAGAGCTTCTTCCAATCTTTGCCCTCTGTGATATCATAATGACTTTCCTTCACTCTTAAATTTTGCCCCTGAAATCTATGAGGATGGGATGCCCCAAATCTCATGGCTTCAATAAGTGTGCAGGGACCAAACAACTGCAAGCATTTGAGAAAGCAACACAACTAGAGCTTGGAAAAGTTGAACTATCAAACCCCACCACCATACCACTGAAACGCTCTGCTCTTATGCAGTTTCAGAAAAGTAGCTACATCCACTCAAACCTGTTTCTGCCCTGCCGCCAGCTGGGAGCTAGCTTTCTGAGCAGAATGCTTAGGAGGAGCTTGGCCCAGCTAAGCCTCAGTTTAGGCCTTTCTCCCTGGTGTATCACATTTAGGTGTTTGTCACGTATCTGTAGATAGAACGCTCAGAATGTAGAATCATGGTATTCGGAGTCCAGAAAATTCAAATACTCAATTATTACCCCCCCCCCCAAAACCAAACACATTAATATTTGGATGGGATCTGTTGTGGATATTAGGTGCTATACTGGATATAATTGATACTTCTGTGGTAAAGCATGGTTCTAGGAGCCCAGTTTTTACATAGGGTGAGTTAAAAATTCTTTCAAAAACCTTGGAGAGACTCTACTGCCCATCAGAGGTGACAACTCTATGCTAGATAGGTTGATTTGGTATGAGGCAGCTTTCTAGAGTCCTTATTTATTTATTCATTCATTTGTTCATTTATTTGGAATGCAGTTCCCAAGCTGACCAGAAAATTGTGGACATTATGGTATCAAAAAAGGGAACTGTTCTAAGTTCTGCAGAGTGCATTGTCCACCCTAACCCAGAACTTTGTGATGGAGTTTGAAATACATTTGCCCATTAAATGTGTTTGTTTGTTTGTCTGTTTGTCGGGTTATGTGCAGGTATTTCTGATCAGTGTTTGAGAGAAGCTGTGATGGAAACCAGCAGCAAATAGGTGTAATATAAACTAAGTAACTACCAGTTTCAGCGTGAATCTAGGCTGAATGTCAGGAAACAGAGACATTTTAGAACTTCAGGCAGCTAAAAGGAAAGCTTCAGCTGTTGTGCTTTCGTTAGAAGTCATAAAGAGTGCAAGAATGGCAGATCTCTTAGCTGGAAGTCTGAAATACATGGGAGGTCACTGATCAGCGGTCGTCAAGTACATAACATATGTCCAACAGAATGATGAAAAGCATACTGCTGAGGAGGGATGAACTTAAATCAGAGGTTTAATCAAGCAGCTTTTTGCAGTTTTATAATAAATATGTATGATATTAGGTTCCAAAATCTAGTGGTGCATAAGACCCATGGTTGTTCCCATCTGAGAATACCCAGTGTTGGCAGTCTGCTACGTAATCACTCCTGCAAGCTCTAAACCAGGCCTCATTTGATAACCTCCAGAGGTCTGGGGACTTATCAGTGTTTTTCATTTGTACAGGACTCCCATATCTGCCTGTATCCATGGTCTGAAAGTATTAAAAGGGTTAAAAGAAAACAAAAATCTAGAAAAATGATTTCCACATATATTACCAGAACTGGCCACAAGAGGGAGACAGAGACCCTGCTAGGAATGCTTAGTGGGGTCTCTGGCACCTTCTACTTGTGAGTTCTGGTACTGCAAATTGTCCTGTGACTTGAGTCCTCTTCTCTGGGTGAAGATATATTGGTTGAAATCCTGTTGCTTAGTGTAGCAAGTCACAATGTCTGTTTGTCTGTTAGTCCCAACTAAGGTGGGCCCATTGAATCAAAGGGACTGATAGAGGAGTTTGACTCAGCCAAACACCACTGATTTAGTGGACTTACCCTACTTATGGCTTACCACTCTGAACAACAGGATCTTCAGACATTATGAAGTTACAGTCTTAATGTAATTATACTATCACAACTGTGAATGGTAGAACACCTTGATGACATTTATTATTATTATTATTATTATTATTATTATTATTATTATTATTATTATTATTATTATTATTATTATTATTATTGGGAAAAGAGAGAACTGCAACTACAGTGGTACCTTGTATAAAGGAATTAATTCGTTCCAAATGAAATTATGTTAAGCAAATTTTCCTTTATACAAATTTCCCATAGGAATGCATTGAAAACAGAGTGATTCCATTTTTATGTTGTACATATTTGTCCCATAGGTGATTCTGTTAAGCAAATTTCCCCTATCTCCAGAATTTTTTATGTTGTACAAATTTTATGTTATACATATTGTTTGTTATACAAGGGTTCACTGTATTTACTTTTAATTAATTACATTGAACTTCTGTCTTAAGTAACAATTGAAGCACATTCATCTATCCTCTGTTTCTTAGTGATCCCAGATTTGTTGAATCAGTGTTTGATTTCCCTTTCTATCTGCTTACCTGAAATGAATCTCGGGGCCTGAAAAACTGAAAATACAGATGACAGTCTGTAATTGGAGAGGGTTTTTTTTTAAGGGAATGAAGAGGCTATTCAGCCAGTCAGCTATTGTTTGTCCTGCAGCTTTGTGTCCTCTGAATGACAGAGACGATGATTAAATGGATGCCCTGTACTGTCACGAATGGTTATAGAATAGCCAATTTGGAAGAATGCTTTTGGAAAAACCAGAGCATCTATATCCTGAGAATTGAAAATGACCAGGGATGGTGGTGGTGGTGGGGAGAGGTGGGGGTGCCATAGGGTCAAACTGTAAGAGTGATTCAGTGAGGATTCTGTGCCTGAGTGAGCATACCTGCAAACAAAGCAGATACATTGTCACCAGGGTCCAAATATAAAACAGAGCATGTGCATTTCCAAACTAGAGGTGGCGAGAATCAGACAAACATCAACACTTAAGGAATTCCCTCCTCAAATGGAGCTCTTTCTGGAGGGCAGTGTTTGGCCCACAGAGAACAGGATCCACAGAACTAAAATACCCATCCAAGGTGCAGGATTACCCTTTTCTTGGGACCTAAGCCACAACAAAAGTCTTTCCCCATGCTGTCAGAAAGATGAACATGTGAATCCCAGATCAACTCAAGCCTATATCTTTCTGGAGGCAAAATAATATTGAAACTGAGGCTATCCTAGTTTGGGCACATCATGAAAAGACAGGAAGAGACAATGGGTATTTGTACACGACCCCTAAACTCCGCCGCAAATGGCTCCCAGCTCCGGAGCTTAAAATTGTTTCCCCACCAGCTCCAGAGTTTACAGAAAATTAAGTGCGACCATGCCCACCTAAGCGCGTCCCAGCGCACTTTTCAGGTACCTGCTCTCGGAGGGTGAAAAATCCCCAGATCCGGATGTAACCTGGAGTGCCGGGCTCTCCTCGTTTCTGTTTGTTGTTGTTTTTTGCCTCCTGCCCCTTTAAGAGAAGGAATCAGGACGATGACAGGGCTCAGGGGCGGCTTGGACCGGCAGACGGAGGTGAGCCTGCATTCTTTTGTCCCTTTTTTTCTCCCTCCCCTCATGCAGACAGGAGCAAGGAAGTGTGGAGGGGTGGGGACGCAGGAAGAGCAACGAACCCCCAAGATCTCTGGTCCGAATTTAAGTGGCCAGTGGATCTTAGGGGTCGTGTGAAAAGGCCCAATGACACTGGGAAAGGATGAAGGCAGCAGGAGAAGAGGAAGATGAAATATAAGATGGATTAACTCTCTAAAAAGGGGCATAAGGCATTGACATTGCAATTGCTGAGCAGAGTTGTTGAGGACAGGACATTCTGGAGATCGTTCATTCATAGGCAGGCCATGAGTCAGAGGCAGGTTGACAGCACACAATACCTACCTTGATATTTTGCGTCTTTAAGGATTACTATAATAATAATAATGGCTGAAGTGTTTCATACGTTGTGCTGCTTTATAGAAACACTGGATAATAAGAAGCATGGCATTTGGAAAAAAATATAATGGCCTTGTGATTTTCAGTCCTACGAATGTAAGGCTTCAATCCAAGAGTCCCCATTTTATTTATTTATTTATTTATTTATTTATTTATTTATTTATTTATTTATTTATTTATTTATTTCTATACCACAACTGATTTTCCCAATAGGAACTCTATTTAAGTAACTTTGTCATGTTGCTATCCCCCATCCCATAGAGATTTTTTGGAAAGTTATTCAACACATTCATTCATTCATTCATTCATTCATTCATTCATTCATTCATTCATTCATTCTCCATCTTGCTTACAATATTGGGGCCTATAGTGGCCAAATGCTCCTAGTCTTCTACACTACCATGAGTTTTATTATATTTAAGCTTCAGTTATAGCGGTGGTTTCTGACCTTGACTCCCCAAATGTTCTATGACTAACATCCCACAAGACATAACCACTAGTTGTGCTGGCCAGGATTTCTGGGAGTTGTAGTCTAAGAACATTTGGGCATCAAGGGTTGGAAACCACTGAACTCTAATCATCATGGCTCTCTATATTTACACATAACCGCTTGTATACAAGTTGAATGCAGACATGTTCTCCTTTTTGGTGAAAAATGTCCTCTTTTTTAAAGTGCTTGTCCTTTATGTCCTATAGGCAGTAAAGAAACAGGCAAACAGATGTTGAAAAAGTGGCATTTTCTCATGACTGTGTGGGGCCAAGAAATTGTGTGGGCATTTTTTATTTTTTATTTTTGTTAAATAAATCCCAAACAATCTTGTCTTGGTTAGGTGAGCCACCCTGTCTCATTGAGAATAAAGCTAAGCAAGGCAAAAGTGTTCTGCTTATATACTGTCTCATAGTGCTTAAAGCACTCTCTGGGGGGTTTACAATTTATTTATGCAGGCTACACATCGTCCCCCCAGCAAGGTTTTACCAACCTCGGAAGGATGGAAGGCTGAGTGAACCTTGAGCCAGTTACCTAGGATTGAACCCCAGGTTGTGAGCACTGTTTTAGCTGCAGTACAGGCAATCAACCACTGCACCACTAGTCTCTTAATAAGACGTCTTCCTAGTTCTAGTCCTGGCCCATATTTGTAGTGCCACCATTTGTTCTGAACATAACTATATCTTACTCATGAGTAGACAACTCTCAGTTTTAAACCAGCCACCAGATGAATGGCTCTGGGAGCCCTTATCAGTATCACATCAGTAGCAGTGGAAACAAAAGCCACACCAAACCCTTAATTAAGGAGGTGGCTATCCAAACGCTAATACAGTAAATGATTATGATAACTGTAAATAATAGCAGTGCCAATTATCTTACAATTTTCTGGATGACTGCCTAGGCAGTTTGAATAAATGAGATTATATTGCACTCATATCCAATCTATGATTTTTTTAAAAATAAAAAAATCCAACTATAATATATTTTTGTTTCTCTTTTCTTTTTTTCAGGAAACAAAATAAAATGTGGGTTGGACTATAGAAAAAGAACCCAGGGCTCTGTTTTCAAAATAGTCCTGCGAAAGTCATCATTCAGCAGAAATTTTAATAAGTACATTTCTCAAGACCAAAGCTATACTCTAATTAATGAGCAGAATCACTATGCCCTGTGTGCAATCTGACTGACAGCTCGCAGCCTTTGTTAACGGAAGGATTGTTGGGTTGTTTTTGTTTTTCTTTCTTTCTTTCTTTCTTTCTTTCTTTCTTTCTTTCTTTTTTTTGCTTCTTTTAGCTTTTTATTGTTGCTTTTTATTTTTTTAAAAAAAAGCAAACCCCTGAAATGAGAAATCATATTGTTCTGTAGGGATAATCGGTATTTTCTGTTAACACATGCAGGGCAAAACAGTAGACAGTTTTCATATACTGGAGTAAACCTGTGAAAAGCCTGCTGCATTATACCAAGCTGGTGGAAAATTCAGTAAAGCCAATCGTATTTATTGCTACAGACAGAGCAGGAGAGGCATAGTTGGAATGCGGAAGCATGTGCGGTGTGCTCAGAAATGCATGTTCTATGTCACAAGGGGGCAACGGGCTTAGCTGTCAGGACTAAGGATATGTGAAGAATCCAAATTCAGATATCGGAGTATCATGCACTCCCAGACGCATCTGGTGGGGCCACTGTGAGATAGAGGAACATAAGAACATAAGAACATAAGAACATAAGAAGAGACATGCTGGATCAGGCCAAAGGCCCATCTAGTCCAGATTCCTGTATCTCACAGTGGCCCCACCAGATGCATTTGGGAGCGCATGAGACTAGATATCTGTCTCCTGATACCACTCCCCTGCATCTGGCCCTTGAAGTACTCCGGTTTTAAGCCTGGAGATTACACATCTCCATCATGGTTTGTAACCTGTGATGGACTTTTCCTCCAGGAATCTGTCCAAGCCCCTTTTGAAGGCATCCAGGCCAGATGCCATCACCACATCCTGTGGCAGGGAGTTCCGCAGACTAACAACGTGCTGGGTGAAAAAATATTTTCTTTTGTCTGTTCTTACTCTCCTAGCCCTCAATTTGAGTGGATGTCCCCTAGTTCTGGTATTTTGTGAGAGGGAGAAGAGCTTCCCTCTATCCACTTTACTCATGCCTTGCATTATTTTGTACTCTTCAATCATATTCCCCCTCAGGCGCCTCTTTTCCAGACTAAAGAGCCCCCAAATGTTTTAGCCTTTGCTTATAAGGGAGGTGCCCCAGCTGGACTAGATGGGCCCTTGGCCTGATCCAGCCGGGCTCTTCTTATATTCTTATTTTTTATGTTTTTATGTTCAAATTAAAGTTGTGGGCGATGTGGAATTGTCTCTGTCTGCACAGCCTGGGATTGTCCAGGAGCTGGACACTGTTTACATACCTAAATCTCCACATCACTGCAGACAAATTCCAAGAAAGCATGCATACAAAAGTATGAGGATTTCAAATGCCTACAAAAAAACCCTGGTGGGAAAACTTAGCTCTTTGGTCACTGCATTGATGTGATGGGTACAATTTAAAAAATAATAATCAAATAGAGGAAATTTTTTTACAGACGCTTAATGGACCTGGGGGGTCAGGACAAGAGTCTAGAGGAGTTTGGAATTTTGGATTTCAGTTCCAAAAATCCTGCAGCCAGCTTCACCATGGTGGGTGGAGGATTCTGGGACGTGGAATT
Organism: Phrynocephalus versicolor; assembly: GCA_023846285.1. Classification (NCBI taxonomy): domain Eukaryota; kingdom Metazoa; phylum Chordata; class Lepidosauria; order Squamata; family Agamidae; genus Phrynocephalus; species Phrynocephalus versicolor. The sequence goes on along the minus strand of JAHTLZ010000007.1, from coordinate 35,671,814 downwards.
CTAGAAAACAGCTTTCCCAAGCCGTACAATGTAAGTATAGGCCTATGACAAAGAAACAATGTCCGCTGATGTGGACCTCACTAGATTTGCATAGCCCTAACCAGGAAGGCTGCAAAGATTTTTTTTAAAAGTACTGGTATATCTCCATGTTTTGAGGAACTTACAAAAATGTGGTAGCTCAGGCCAAGCATCATTTCTTACCATAATGGCCAACTTTCATATCTACAGGAAAGTCAGAAGCAATAGCTGATATTTTCAGTTTCCCTATAAGTAACTCCTACCTGGGAGGCTTGCTACTTCTGCTAATAAACTAGTGGAACCAGTGTTCAGAGATAGCCTTACATGGCAGGCATCTGTGCAGTCCTCTTTCGAATCTTCTGCCTAACGTGGTGGCTTTCACTGCACCTTGCAGTAGCAAGATTCAGGTTTTAAGAAATATGTTAGGAGACCCATAGCCAGCAGATCTGTATTAAATATTTAAGATATTAAAAGAAAACCCCCTCAGAAATATGTATTTCCATGATATAGTTACCAGAACTGGCCACCAGATAGAGCTGGAGACTCTGGGGTCTAGGGCAGTGGTTCTCAACCTGCTGGTCCATCAGATGTTCCTGGACTGTAAATCACAGGAGCCTCCACCACTCACTGTGCTGGAAGGGGTTTCTGGGAGTTGCAGTCCAGGAACATCTGGGGACCCACAGGCTGAGAACCACTGGTCTAGGGTTATGGCAAAGGAAGTATACATTCATCAGCTGCTTTGCTTCAAGCATAAGTTTATCCTATTTTCCTGCTTCCCCCCCCCCCCCCCCCCCGCAAAAGCAACCCAAAGGTTATAATTTACCTTGTATTAGGTAATCATCACAGCACCCCTAATGTACCAGATCATCAACAAACACAAATAGGATAGCTCAGTGGCTTAGCCATCTATAGATTATATACGGATTACCATGGATGATTACATTGACTGATTTCCATCCCTCATAATGGATTTTTTTTCTTTTTGTATGCTCTTTGAAGCTTTAATGTTACCTTTTAATGTTCTAAGATGCCTCTTCTCATTCCCTGTTCTTAGCTTGATTATGTCTGAAATATTCTGGGCTGTATATTGTCCTTCATTACTGTAAGCCACCTTGGGTCCTTTTCCAAAGAGAGAGGTGGGGTAATAATATTCAAAATAAAATAAAATAAAATAAATAATGATGATCACAGAAGAGATGCAGTAATAATCAATTAGAAACTAGCTGAAGTTAAGACTACAAAAGACCTGTGCAAACAATAATGTCTTCCCTTGTTTTCTGAAGTCAATGAAGAAAGGAGCAAGTCACTCATCTACTGAGAGATAATTCTACAAGAAGGTGGTCACCACAGAGAAGGCCCTGTATGTGGTGGCTGATTTTTTTCACAAGTTTATTTACAATTCTTGCCACCGAATGAATATATAAATAATAAATATAATATTTTCAATTGTCTCCCAATGATCCCCAGCAAGCAATTAGCCTTAAAAACAACAACCTGCTGCCACACACAACCTTAGTGTTTCCATTCAGCTCTCCTCTACCCCTAATCCCCTTTCTTAGTTACTATGTCACACTGTACTAGAAGTGATAGGACCATGGTTAGTTAGTCAAAGTGAACTCAGTGTACAGTGGACCCTTATATAACAAGCTGTTTGTTTAACAGAAAATCCTCTTAAAGGAAAAACATTTCCGGAGATAGGGGCAAAACGCTTAACAGAATCGCCTATGGAGCGAATCCTTACAATAGAAAAATTGTTGCGATTAGAGATTGATCTGTTTTCAATGCATTCTTATGGGAAATTTGTACAAAGGAAAATTTGCTTAACAGAATTTCATTTGGAACGAATTAATTCCTTTATACAAGTTACCACTGTATTATGAAGTCTGAATTGATTGATACCTCGTGATGCATTATTTCACACCTAATGGTAATAACTGTGTGTGTCAAGTCAAATCTGACTTATTGGCAACACTTTTGGGGGTTTCCTTAGTAGAGAGTATTCAGAGAAGTGGTTTGCTTTGTGGCTGTACTGCAGCTAAAAAACTGTGCTCACGACCTGGGGGCTCAATACCAGTTAGCAGGCTCATGGTTGACTCAGCCTTCCGTCCTTCCAAGGTCGGTAAAATGGTACCCAGCTTGCAGGGAGGGGGGGGAATGTGTAGCCTGCATAATTAAATTGTAAACCGCCTAGAGAGGGCTTGAAGTGCTATGGGGCAGTAAATACGCAGAACACTTCACTTTGCTTTTGCTTTGCTTAGCTTTGCTCCCCCTCCCACCGCTTGCACAGGTTTTTGTTACTCACGGGAGGCACAGTGGGAAATCTAACTTCCCAAACTCTACCTCCGCAGCCAGATACCTAAACTGCAAGCTATCCAGTCCAGTCAGTACAATTACTTATGGTGAAATACCACTCCATTGCCTGTTTACCCAGTTTAATAAGATGCTTTACGACATCTTTGCAAATACTTTTTTATTTTAGCTTTCTTAAATCAGATAATGTTGTCAGCAAGCCGGCTATGGAAGTGTTCACCTCTAAATCTAAATCATTTACTGCCAAGCTAAAAAGCACCAGTCCTGGTGCACATTCTTGATGTAAGTTAGATACCCATTGCTTGAACTGAATTTTTCAGGAAGGGAGTTGAAAATGCTCAACTAAATAATGTTAATAGAAGTAAATAGTAAAGAAGTCACCAGCACTTACTGATAAACTGAAAATGTTGTTGGTCAGTAGATCCACCAGAAGAACATTCTTATGTAACACAACCTTCTAAATACCTTCTAAAGAACTCAAATGTGAAGTAGCTATGCTCTGTGGCAAAAACACATGATTTCTCCTAAGACGGGGGCCAACACGGCTCATCTGAAGAATATGTAGTTGATTGGGTTGTACTTTTGCCACACAGGCAGTCTCAGGCAAGCTATGTATGGCCAGAGTACCATCAGACGGAGAAACTGGTAAATAGAGATGGGCACGACTCAAAAAAATTGTTTTTCGTTTTTCGTTTGGTTGTTTAGGGGTCCGTTTTGGTTCATTTTCGTTTTCGTTGGTTTTTTCCACAATTTTTTTGTTTTTGTTTCGTTACCTAACGAAAACGAAAAACGAAAACAAAAACAAAAAATTTCTGTTTCGTTAGCATTCTTTTCAGTTCATTGTGTTTGCCGCAACGAAAACGAAAAACACGGCAAAATTTTTCATTTCGTTTCCTTTTCCGTTTTGTTTTTGAAAATTTTTCGTTGGAAATGAAAATTTCGCTGAGTCATGCGCATCTCTACTGGTAAATATGTTCTGAATGGCTCACATCTAGAAAACCTGGCGAGGGAGGGTGAGACCCACTGTGTGTCAGAACTGACTTGATGGCACAAAGACTCCCTCCCTACCAGAAGACTGAATCAATAGCACAGAGGCAATCCAGACAAGTATATTCTGGTCACCTTAATGAACGTCTTGGCAATTTTGTAGAAATCACTGTGCAGAGTCTCATTTTGGAGCTGATGAGCAACTTGCCACACAATCCTATGGCTTTACTTGAACTTAATTAAGGAGTTATGTCCCACAAAGTTCATTGATATTGCTTTGGGGTTTAGGAGTGTAACATTTCTAATCCTCTTGGGTGTCTGTGCTCTAGTAGCCCACTCTCTAAGTGTCACTAGGTAGCAAGATGGCTGTTCTATGGGAACATGCTGGTTTCCTAGAAGCAGATAAAAAATATACGGTTCTCCTGGGATTCATTGTTCTCCTGGGATGTCAAATCAGGAAAATGTTCTGTTGAGCTAGTGAAGGTTACTTTTTTTGAACAACTTTCACAAGCTCAACCTTGGGGATTCCTGAATGTTGTAGTCTTAAAAAATGAATGTTGCTGTTACGGGAAATACATTTTTTTTCCATACAAGGCCCCTTTTCTTTTAAAAAAGAGTAGCTTTTTAAAGCCCCTTCCCATCCTAAACACAATTTTGTCCCTGTATCCCAAATGTGCCATATAACTATTTGAAAGAACAATGTTCAAAAGGCCCAGAGTTCCTCATTTCGCCCCCTCTATAAATAATGGACAATTGTAAAGCACATCGGCCTCGTAGAGCCTTTTATTATTCTGATTTCATCCTTGTTGGCTGCCCTGTGAGGTGCTGTTTCCATTTTTCAGAGGAGAAGTTTGAGAGACTTGTCAGACGGCACAAAAGTATGCACAGTTTTCAAGAAAGTGGATGGAGAGTGCTTTTTCTTCCTTTCTCATAGTACATAAACTTGGGATTAGTTACTGAAGATGAATGGTAAGAGATTAAAGGTGGAGATAAGGAGGTGTGTGCATAGGTTGACTGTGGAAGTCACGGTGCATAGGTTGACTATGGAATTCACTACCATAAAAAGCAAGGATAGCTGTAAACCTGGACAGCCTTTAAAGAGGGTCAGATATGCTTAGGCCTAGCTGGATAAGGGCATTTATACACGACCCCTAAACTCCGGGGCAAATGGCTCCCAGCTCCAGAGCTTAAAAATGTTTCCCCACCAGCTCCAGAGTTTACAGGAAATTAAGTGCGACCATGCCCACTTTAGCGCGTCCCAGCGCACCTTTCAAGTACCTGCTCTCTGGAGGTGAAAATTCCTTGATGCGGTGTAACGATAGTGAGTGCAGGGCTCTCCTCGCTTCTGTTTGTTGTTGTTTTTGGCTCCCGCCCCTTTAAGAGCTACTTAAGAGACTGGAATGTTGCCGCGGCAAGAGCGAGAGGCAGAACGGAGGTGAGCCATGTTCTTTTCTTCCTATTTCCCCCCTCCCCTCACACAGACAGGAGCAAGGAAGTGCAGAGGGGTGGGGACACAGGAAGAGCGACAAGCCCCTAAGATCTCTGGTCCGAATTTAAGTGGCCAGCAGATCTTAGGGGTCGTGTGAAAAGGCTCTAAGTCAGTGGCATAGGTATCTGGCTGTGGACCCAGAGGTTGGGAGTTTGATCCCCCACTGTACCCCTGGTGAGTAGATCCAGCCTTTGTGGCCTTGATGAATAGAATTACAGAAAATGAGCAGTCAGCAGTGTGAAGTGGTGCTGACAATCCCCTGAGCAGAGGAAAAGAGAGGCGCTCCCGGGGAAAGCTTATGTGCACAGAATGCCCATCAGGAAAGGCTTTTCTAAAGTACTCAACACCTAGGCTGCTTCTTTTAGGGAGGACTAGAGAAATATTCAAAGGCCAAGCTCTGGTTCATAGCGGATGGACCAAGGGCATATTTTCTATTTTGAATGCAATGCTTGGGGGAGGGGGGGAGGAGCACTGACCCGGCCCCAGGGGTGGCCGGGGTGGCGCCCTAAAATAAAGAAAAAAATTTAAAAGGGAAAACCAGCGCCGACCCGGCCCCAAAGGCCACGCATTCGTTGCTTGAAAAAAAAAAAAAAGAGGCACTGGTCCAAAGCCAGAGTCTCTCAGCTGAGAGCTGCTGGCCCCAAGCCAGCACCTCAAAAAGCCCCTGCCACAGGGGCCAGGAGCGCCCGCTGCTGCCGCCACTGCCTGGTAAGGATGATGTGTTGCTGATTGAAGAAGAAGATGAGGATGTGGATGATGAGGATGAGGATACTGTCAGTCCAGTTTGTGCGGTTGTTTCAACGTCTGTGGGATTTTTTTTTAATTTTCCCCCCACAGTGCACTGTCAAATGGATTAAATTGCGCAAAGTGGGGAAAAACATATAATGAATCAACAAACCAATGAAATGAATTTTTCAAAAAAATTGTTAAAAATGAAATGAACCTAACCAAACCTTAAAACGAAATGAACCAAAATGAATCACCATTTTTTTCAGTTCGTGCCCATCTCTACACACAATACTTGTTTACACTTCCTTGTGTCCTTTATTGAGGTATGAATGTCTGGGAAACTGGGCATGCAGCAATTGAATATACTGGTTCCAAGGTTTTCGCTTCACCCATCCTGCCAGGAAAGTAAACCCAAGTGAGTTCGAGAACAAATAAAATCTCATGCGGAAATGACAAAATGGAAGCCTTTATGCTTCAGACACATCATGGGAAGACCAGACTTGCAAGACTGATACTCTAGTCCCGGGGAAAGGAGAAGGCAGCAAGGGCTGTGGAAGACTGAACATGCAATGGAGTGCCTGCATAAAGGAAGCCATGGCTTTTAGTTTCTGAGGTCTGTTATCATAAGACCTTTTGGAGGTCAATAATTCAAAGAGTCACCATTAGTTGGAAATGACGAGATTTAACAAGAACAAGGGTGGGGTTTTTTTTTGCAATGAATAATCTAAATCTCATCTATACTGTGTTTTCCTCATTCTGCCACTAGAGTATTCACTTAAAATAGGATTACCTTACCTTTCTCCAAAAAGAGAACCCAAAGCAGCTTACATCATTAAAACACAACCTCAAAAGCTAAAAACAGCAAATTATTCAAATATCAAAGAAGAATTAATAACATTATATTAAGAATGTTATGGTAAAGCATTATGAAAAACAAAATAGAAGCAACAATATATAAACCATCCCCCTTTTTTTGTCTCCCCGACAGTCACTAAGGAAGAGCCGGCTTGAATGGAAATGTCTTGGCCTTCTTGATGAAGGACATCAAATACGGGGCTCGTCTGGTTTCCTGTGGAAGAGAGCGCCAGAGTCTGGGGGCAGTGACAGAGAAGGCCCTGTTGTGTAACCACCAAGCACAGGCATCTGCAGGTATTTTTAGAGTCTGAATTTAGTGGATTAAACCTAATTATTAATCCAAATTAGTGTAAACTCATGAATGAGCATAATTTGTTAAATCGACACTTATGACCTTTTGATTGAGGAGAACTAACAACTGAATTATATTGGATCTAATTGGAATATTCAAATCTAGTTGGGAGTAACTGATTTAACCCGAAGGTCTTACAAATTTTTTCCTCTTTAGATGAAAGGTGGCTTAATCTGTCAGCTTCATCAAGTTCTTTCTGTGGCATTTGTGAAGTAATTTGCAAATTTTGGAATGATCCGATGATGTGCGCACAAAGAAACTTACAAAACTGGGGGGAGAAAATCAAATTAAAACTAAAGGCATGACTCCATTGGAAGGGGCACACCATTTTCCTGCAATTCTCACTGCTGATAATGATGCAGATGATCACAAATAAATCCAATCTTTCTCCTTCCATATGCAGTAGACTCTGGTAGACTCAGTCTTTCTTTGTGGTGGCTTTTCTTTTTTAAAAAAAATCAGGGCTATTGAGGGAAAAGTAATCAGAAGAGTGGAAGGGATGTGAAGGTGAAGGCTTTCTCTTCCTGCCTCACCATTTTCCTTCTGGTGTTCGGAGAATTAGTATGAATTAAATTTATGTTAGGAGCCTTGTGGCACAGGGATTAAACTGCAATACTGCAGTCAAGACTCTGCTCATGACCAGAGTTCAGTCCAGATGGGCTCAGGTAATCGGCTCAAGGTTGACTCAGCCTTCCAGCCTTCTGAAGTTGGTAGACTGAGTATCCAGCTTGCAGGGAGTGGTGGTGGTGGGAAGCTAATGTGAAATCTACATAATTAAATTATACACCAGACAGAGAATGCTCTAGTGCCGGGGAGGAGGCATAAAGGCAGTACACTTTTAAATTCAGATAGGAGTAGCCATGAGGGACAGGTCTTTATGCGTGCACAGACAAACAGCAAGAGATAAAGTACTAAGACAAATGAGGAAGGAAGATAGTTATTGGGCTTGGGTACTCCTTCACTTGCAGTTGACTCACAGATGGAAGCAAGCTGCAAAAGAGTGAAAAGAGCAAAGGAGAGAATTGACAGCACTGGAATAGAGTGAAGGAGAAGGTGAGGGTGGGAGGCTGTGATCTAGGTAAGAACTGTTGCAGTGCAAACTTTTGCCCAGCACCTTCCCAGCATCATTCAGACTTTCTGTCTGAATCTTTCCTTTCGATCCTACCTTCTCGAGCCTGCTTAGGTTTATTGAAATCTACGCATGGTTGTATGGTTTTTGCTCTGATTTTTCATTTTGTTTCCATTTGATGATTTTAAATGCGTTGTTGCTCTTTATACCTTATCGATTGTCTCTGTGGTGCAAACTACATGCCTAACATTAATTGGGCATTTTTTTTCAGACAGACAGATAACATGCCAATATCCTTCTTGAATGGTGGTTTCGGTTCAGAGCCTACATTTGACCAACTTTCGCGTCCCTTTAAATCCAGATTAAATTTCAAGATAAACCATGTCCAAAAATCTTGTCCTTATGGCCACTGGGCTTTTAAAATATAAATACATCACCCCCCCAGTAACACCCCCTTTAGCGAGTTTTCCAATACCTACTGAAGAAGTTGGGAATTTTTTGCCTCACTCAAAAACCCACATTTTTTGGAGTCAAAAGTCTGTGGGAGCACGTATATGATGTTTCCCCTCCATAGTGTTTTCCAGCTGTTCCTGGGGCTGGTCAGCACTGTTTTAAAATTTTTTTATCCCCCCCCACCCCCCAAAGCTATTCAGCTGGCCTGCAGGCCAGTCAGGGCATTTTTAAAATGTTTTAAATGTTTTAATTTTTCCTTAGCCCTCACCAGCCAGGGTTTTGTATTATTATTTTTATCCCCCCACCCCAGTGCCAGTCACCTGGCCTGCGGGCTGGTCAGGGAGTTTTTAATTTTTTTTTAAAAAAATATTTCTCCTTAGCTCCCAGCAGCTGTCCCTGGGGCTGGTTGGCCATTTTGTTGGTTAGGGCCATGGGGACATAACAGAACCGGAGCAGAATCCAAGAGATGTAGGAACTTGGAACCCACATCTTCAATCAGGTGATCAGGTAAGGGCAAAAGCCAGAGTTTCCCATTCCCTGCATATAGCGCCCTTGGTCACAAGAGTATAGTGGTTGAACCCATCAAATGCCTTAATGCAATCAAGATACATTACATCCATAGCATTCCCTCCATCTACCAGACTTTTAATTCTTGGGAGAAGGAGAAAGAGAGAGATAAAATTAATATGACATGACTTGCTTTTTTGAGACGCTCCTGCTGGCTCTTAACAATCTGAGTATTCTTTTTCAATGCCTAACTTTTCCTATTATACACATTTTTATGTATCACTATTGAGCCCAGAACATGTACCATATTTTTTGCTCTATAACAGTGATGGCGAACCTTTTAGAGACCGAGTGCCCAAACTGCAATTCAAAACCCACAATTTTTTTGCAAAGTGCCAATACAGTAATTTAACCTGTATACAGGTGGCTATGAAGGGGCAATGTTGGGTGCTCACAGAAAGGGCTCCGAGTGCCACCTTTGGCCCCCGTGCCATAGGTTCACCAACACTGCTCTATAAGATGCACTTCATCCCTCAAAAATAAGGGGGGGGATGCCTGTGCATCTTATAGAGCTAATATAGCCCTCCAGACCCAACAGCAGCTGCTGTAGAAGACTCCCGCTGCAGCCCATGTCTCCTTTCCTTGGCCAGGCACTTCCACAGCAGCTGCTGTCAAGTCAAGAGGTATCTGTGGTGCTGGCCACCAGGAGCCTCCAGGGCAACCGCTGTTGAGACCCAGCAGCACCTGCTCTGGAAGCTCCTGACAGCTGCTACTGCAGAGACCTCAGAACCTGGTGGCAGCCACCCTGAAGGCTCGTAGCAGTGGTGGTGGGGGTAGTGGTAGTGAAGCATCAGGCTTGGTGGAAGCCTTGATGGCAGCAGCACCACCCAACAGGGCAGATCCTACTGAGGCCATGGCGAGGTGCTGCCACTCGGCATGGACAGTGACAGGAGGTCAGGTAGGCTGGGGGGAGGAGGTGGCAGCAGCAGGTACTTGGCCCAGCGTGGCATGTTGCTGTTGGCTTTCCCTCACCTCTGGTGGGGGCCTCATTTCCCTCCTCCTCTTCCTCCTCCTCCTTCTCCTGATGGTGAAGGACCTGTTGCTGCTGCTGCTGCTGCCGCCACCACAGCACCCACTCACTGAGGAGAAGCCAGCAGCAATATGCCACCCAGGGCCAAGTAGCCTGAGTGTGTCCCACCCTCCTCTTCTTAGCTGCTGCAGAGACCTCCAGGCCCGGCCACAGTATGTATGTGCGATTTTTTTCTTATACATATATACTAGAGATGGGCATGAAATGCAAAAACGGCATTTCATTTCATTTTTCGTTTTGTTTATCTTCGTTTCATTTTTCATTTTGTCTCGTTTTTCATTTTTAATGTGTTTCATGTGTTTTTGTGCATGTTTTGTGTAACGAATGTGTGTGTTTATGTGCTTTTTATGTTTTTACCTTTGTTTTAGGTGTTTCGGGGATGGGGGAAGTGTGGGATTTTAAAAGTTTTTATTGGTCCCTGAAGCAAGTGCCAATCATCTGGTGGACGGGGCTTCCTTTGGGGTACTAAAAAAAAGTTTTAAAAGCACATGGGGGGGACCATGGGCTTTTAAAACTTTTTTTAGTCTCCTAAGCAAGCCCCACATGCCAGCTGATTGGCACTTGTTTCCGGGACTAAAAAAAAAAAGTTTTAAAAGCCCACACTTTCCCCCACCTGATCAGGCATATGTGTGTGTGGGGGGGGGACACAGGTTTTTAAAACTTTTTTTAGTCCCCTAAGCCAGCCCCATGCACCAGCTGATCGGTGCTTTCTTCAGGGACTAAAAAAAAGTTTAAAAATCCTGCGCTTCCCCCCCACCTGATTGGGTGCATTGGGGGAAAAAGCGGGAGCTTTAAAAACTGTTTTTTAGTCCCAGAAGCAAGCCCCACATGCCAGCTGATTGGTGCTTGCTTTGGGGACTAAGAAAAAGTTTAAAAATCCAGCGCTTTCCCCCAGCTGATGAAGCACATTGAGGGGAAAAGTGTACAGTTTTTAAAGCAGTTTCCCATAGGAATGCATTGCTTCAATGCTTTCCTATGGGAAAACAAAAACCGAAATGGAATGAACCGAAAATTTTCATTTCGTTTCATTTCATTTCATTTTTCTTTGGAGGGGCAGTTCATTTTTCATCTGGTTAGGGAACAAAAGGAAAAATGAAACCAAAAAATTCATTCCGCGCCCATCTCTAATACATACTTATAAAAACTAGTTGTGTCTTATGATCTGGTGTATCTTAATGCTGTGAAAAATTTGATAAATTAAAAGGACTGCAGAAGTACAATGTCCAAAAAAAGAAAAGAAAAACAGGACCTTAATCTGGGGGCAGTTTATGAATGCAGCAGGATGGCACCTACCCCTTAAATTTTAGGCTGAGGTGCCTCTCAACCCATGTTTGTGAGCCATCCCTTCTGTAACTTGGGAAGTGCAAATTAGGTAAATTTGCTCAAAAATTAGGACAAAACAAAATTCTTCATACAGCTCTACCTTACAGGGACAATCAATATAATTGGGGTTAATCGAGTGGCTCATTGTAATGTCCTCCCCGCCCCCGCCCCCATTTTGAGATGATTTGCTTAGTTTGGAACATGAAATTTAGATAATTTTACTAAGATGGCGTCTTTCCCCACTCTGAAACATTTCTTCTGGTTTCTTCTGAATTACTCTCGCACAGCAAATTCCTGAATCTTCTTTTATTGATCTCCCTATAGGCGATTTAGAATACCTCTTATTTTTTTCCAAAAGCCAATTTATCCCTGCTCTCGGTGCAATATTGGCCTTTCACTCCTATTTCTGAGTGCTTCCCATTCTTTTCAGTGCACTTCTCATTGGCATCTGTTCTGCTTGGCTGAGCTGTATCTGATTCTAGAGTAGCAAGGTCATTCCAAGGGCTAGCAATGTGAACAGAGTTTGGAAGCTGATTTTTCTGTCTTTTCTAGCTTGGTTTCTTCCCCTTCTTGCTGACCTTCACACACTTTCTTTGCTTATTTGCTTGCTTTGCCTGAAATATAAACACTGCCTTTCCAAAGCTGAATGACCTTGCCAGGGTGGCTTAGCAAAGAGCAGACAACAATAGCTTCTAGGAAATTATAAAAGTTCTGTCCCATTATCAGGAAGAAGGTTAGACTACATTGCTCCATGTGGCCCCCGAGACTCTCTGGCTCTATTAGAAGCAACAGTAAAAGGCATGATAGTGTAAATTTCCAGTTGATAAAAATGGTTTTTTTTTAAAAAAAACTTTAAGACAGGCATGTCTAAACTTCGGCCCTCCTGATGTTTTGGACCACAACTCCCAGAATTCTAAGCTTAGATTGCCAATGACAAAGGACTGTGGGAGTTGCAGTCCAAAACATCTGGAGGGCAGAAGTTTGGACATACCTGCTTTAAGATTTCAAGAATTTGGCAGGATACCTAATGCTTGTGTAAAGGAGCTTGCAGAAGTTTTATTTATTTATTTATTTATTTATTTACTGCCTGTCTTCTAACAGAACTCCGGGCAGTTTATATTAATGCAATAAAAATAAAAGAGCACAACAACAGTAAACATAATAGTGAAAAAAAAATAATAACAAGCCAGCAGGCAGTCTGTTATTGGTCCAAAAGAAAAAAGAAAAGAAAAAGAAAACAATAGAAAAATTAAAATTAAAATTAAAGTCACCAAATGCCTTTCTAAAAAGCAGTGTTTTATTTATTTATTTATTTATTTATTTATTTATTTATTTATTTATTACACTTGTATCCCGCCCATCTTCCAGATCGGAACTCTGGTCGGCTAACAATAAAACAAGACAAAAGAAAACCAAACAACAAATTCCAATAAAAGGAGGGGGGAAATACCCTCCAGAGTATTGTTTTAAAATATTTTAACCACTTTCTTAAAGGCAGGCAAGGACTCTGCAAGGCAAATCTCACTCGGGGGCTGCTTCCATAATGTTGGGGCAACCACGGAGAAGGCCTGACTCCTAATGATTGTTTTTCACACCTCTCTACACGTGGCCACCCAGAGTGAGAACACCTGCGATGATGTTGTGGTTGTATTCCCGGACACATGGCCGATCCCATGAAGAGGCATGCACCCAGGAATGCAACCAACATGTCATTATTAAAAAATCATAACTGCATGCTGTCAAGCCCATTCGGACTAATAAGTGACCCTTTCCAGGGTTTTTATAGGCATACACAAATGTGGTTTACTGTTCCCTACTTCTGGGGTCATCCCAGGACCGTATAGCTTGCCCAAGGCTGCCGAGTCTGGACCTTCTGCCAGCAACCACAGTGGGGGAAATGATCTCCCAACCGTTGGCTATGGAACCAGATACCTGAACCACTGAGCTATCGAGCCAGCTAACAGTTCATTCAGGAACAACACATGGTTGCCAAGACTTATGCGCTTTCCTTTAGGCAGACACAAGTTGGCAACAGGCTTCTGGCCATTGTTTAAAAGCTTGGGAGAATTACAAAGTATTGTTTTGCTGGGCACTGAAGTAAACTGTAGAAAAGGACACTTGAAATAATGGATAAACCAGAGCGATTTATCAAGGAGGGAACCAGAAAACGTTGAAGGATTTTTAGCTTAGAGAATCAATATGCTAGAGGCGATGTAAAATTATGCACAGCGTTCTTTCTGACCTAGCAGCCTAAGATGTACCAGGTGGCTAAGCACCGACATTGTGTTCATTTCCACAGGTTCAGGATGGAATTCTCTCCATTTTACTCTTTCCTGCCTTCTAAAATTGTAAAGCTCAAGTTCTTTCTATATCTGACCTAAATAGATGGTTTGTAAATACTGGAAACAGTTAAAAAAGAAAGAACTACACTGAAACTGTTGTCTATTAACACTGGTCAAATAAGCAGTATATTAAAAAGGAGAAAAACTAAAACCCAGTGACTTGGATTTGTCACTAACGCAGTTGACAACAAAGGTGTTCAATAAAGAATATTAAGAGTTATTGGACTATTGGGACAAATTTCTTGATTTCTTTCTTTTTTTCCTCCTCCTCCTCCTCCTCCTCCTCCTCCTCCTCCTCCTCTTCTTCTTCTTCATTATTTTAGTGGTGCTCTCAGATTCTTTCCATTCTGAACCTAAAGAAATTTGCTGCATAATATACACCTTTGCTGTGAACTTCCAAATATTCACAATCCATACGACACAATCCTCTCCCCCACCCCTGTCACCTTCTTCTGCTACTGAAAGGTACTGCTGCTGATAGCTGATTTACATTGGAGTTGTAAGCCTATGCGGATCTTCCTGAGAATAAATGAGCCTCTGTGCTACATAGTTAACACCACTTTCATACCCCTTTCTTTGCTATGGCTGCCTACTCTGGAATTTCATTTTTGGAGAGTCCTTAGAAGGCATCAAGACACTCTGAGACGAGAAGGATTGAGAGTTACATCGGTTTGATTCTCTGCTGGAGATGGATTGCATTTCAGGCAACCAGCTCTCTTGAGCAGAGAAGAGGGCTACAAGCCCTAGTATTCCTTAAGATGAACTCGTGGCAATGATAGAGTAGCATAAAGAGCCAGACAACCATGGAGTACAAATGCACCTTCGGATGGGGTAGGAAGCAAGGCTGTTGTTAAACTGCATAAACATCCAGATTGGGTTTCAAATCCCAGCTCTCCAAACTAAGGGACATAGGCCATGCCCACCCAACCCCCTTCCTTCTATCCCTTTGGCTCTTTCGAGACCATAGCCCCTGTGGCTGGAAGGGGTGGGGAGAAGGTAGATCCAAAAAAACATGTACTCCATTTGGAAGTGGAGCACAATTTAGTAAAACTCACTAGGTGTAGTCAGTTGTAGCCAGATCAAAAAGAAGCAGTTTTACCTAGTGGTTGCAGTCAAGGCCTCTGATGTCGACAATGTGCCTCTTCTTTCTTGGTACATGGGGAGGGCAGCTCTTTTCTTGGTATCTTCATCAATCCTTCATCCAGAAACTGTTTGCATCACACATTGCTTTGGCCTGCCCGAATGTCACTCATTGTTACAGTTGCTGGGGTTGCATAAATAGCTTATTGCATGAGAGTAAGCCAGTGTGGTACATTGCCCACACCAGCAAAAGACTAGCAAAGGGTACTTCCTGGCTACCTTGAGATTCAGAAGCTTAAGAAAAAGAGGACAAAACATTTCTGCTGCCATTTTCTTTTGGATGCCTTGGAGCTGCAGCACCCCATGACTTTTTTCATCAATATTCTCAGTGAAATGGCTACCTGTAGAATTCAGTCTACCTGCCACTTCCCTCAGTATTCGCAACAAGAATACAATCTGACGAAATCTGATTGTATAAAATACAGATCTGATAAAAGTAATTTTAGACTATCTATGTTTTGAACCAATCTATTGCATTGCTTGCTTGTTTACTATTACAGTGGTACCCCGACTTAAGAGCAACTCGACTTAAGAGCAGAAAACAGTTGGCATTTTAACTGCCACCTTACAAATTTTAGATATTGTCTGCTCCACTTACAAATATATTTTTTCATTTTTTCATATTTTTTTTTACATTTTTTGATAGGTACCCTGACTTAAAGCAAAGTGTTCTGCTTATATACTGCCCCAGACCACTTCAAGTAGTCTCTGGGCAGTTTACAGTTTCATTACAGTATGCATGCCCCCCCCTCAAGCTGGGTACTCATTTTACCGACCTCAGAAGGATGAAAGGCTGAGTGAACCTTGAGCCTGCTACCTGGGATTGAACCCAAGGTTGTGAGCACTGTTTTACCTGCAGTACAGGCATTTAACCACTGTGCCACGAGGCTTCTTAAGAGTAGTTCAATTTAAGAGCATACATTCGGAACAGATTAAATTTGTAAATTGAGGTACCACTGTAATTTTCCATTGCTTAATATAAAAAAGCCTTCAGGACTGACAAGAGAATGGAAAACTTTTGTCTAAATGCCTATAAAACAAACCAATCAACAACAAAAACACACATACACATAAAAATCTTAAAAATGACTTCTAAAAGCAACTAGAATACATTGCTCGTGACACCAGCAGTACAATTTCATGCCCTCAAAGTTACATTGTTTTTCTACATGTAAATTCATAGCATTCTTTTAAAAACAAACATTTAACTAATTACTGATTTGTATTATTTGTGATTAATTCTTTCCAAGGTGTGCTTAAACTCTACCACAACATGGTTTAAATCTAAGTAGGATTGCCTCAAATTGCATGGTAAACCTCTGTTTTCAGAAACATACAGTAGTTCAGTCTGCCACACTGCAGTACGTGAAAATAAGTACAGAAACACTATTATGGATAAAGCAAGCAGCTGGTAGACAATTTGTGACAGCTGGTGATTGCATTGCTTTGAGCTTCCCAAAGCCTGCAAGATGGGTTCCTTGCATTCTTTGCTGGGGCCTTTGTTTATTTAGCCAGAAAACAATAACATTTAGAAGGATAAATAAAGTATTTCGGCTAAGAGCCTTCAGGAAGGCTACCAGCAGCATGTAACTGTACATGATGAAAAATCTGTATGCAAAATTTAATTTTTCTCTTCTTTTTATGCTTGAGCAATCCACACAAAATGACAAGTATAAGCATTGCATTGATCCATCTATTTATTTTGCAATGGTTTGATCTGTTCTATTAATGGCTAATGTGCTGGCCTTACATTTACTTTACTTGGTTTCATTTAAATTATTATCCACTGCTTGAATACCACCACATCATAGTGTTTATGGACTTAATGGCTCTTAGGGACCTCTTTCAGCAGAACAATTTGGTGATTTGATGAGGCTTTTCTTCCTTTCCCAACTAAGCATTAAATTTTCCTAAGAGCCAAAGCTGAACCTAAATAAAAAAATAAAAAATAAAAAATAAAACCTCATTTGGGGAGTTCTTCCTTCATTTGGAAGGCATAAAACCTTTATTTGGAATTAGAAAAATTACCTTTGAAGGTGAAAGCAATGACTACAGTTGTCCTCTGCCATTTCGTGTTTCATATACCGTGGTCCTGGTATATCATGGGACATTGGTATATAAAACTAAGGGCTCCTGGGACAAGCAGCATGGGCCCGTTTGAGGCCTCCTGCACTTAACCCCAGGCCTGGTGCTGCCCTGAAAGGGCTTCCGATTGGCTTCCCGGGCCTGTTGGAACGCCCCAGAAGTGGTTTCTGGCAAACTGGAAGTGACTTCCAGAAAACCAGAAACCACTTCTGGGGCCTCTGACAGGGCCGGGAAGCCTATCAGAGGCCTGCTTCAGGAAGCACCAGGCCTCAGGTAAGTGTGGGAGGCCCCAGAGAGCCCCCCCCCAGTCGTAACCCGACCCAGCATCCACATATCATGGATTTTCTATTATTACGGGGTGTGGCGGGTCCCTAACCCCCACTCTAGGTGTTCTGCTTCTGGTGGAATCTGTAGGGTTTGTTTTTGTTTTTGTTTTTTTTGCTTAGTGAAATTCAAATCTAGGGCTGGGCAGTGGGTTTTGCTCCCTGGGTACAATGGGGAAGTTATGTAATACTCTCGACTAGTGCCATGCTCTTTGATTACTGCAATACTCCTTATGTGGACCCTCCCTTGTGGCTGACCTAGAAACATCAACAGGTGCAGAATGCAGCTGCCAGGCTGATGACAGGTATGGGCAAATTCAACCACATCACCCCAGTTCTGGCTTGCTTCCATCAGATGCCAGTCATGTCCTGGAGCAGCTTCAAAGTTCTGGTGCTCACCTACAAAGCATTCCATGGTTGGGGGGCCCATTACTTGATGGAGCATCTTTTCCCTAGATCATCCATCTGCACCTCCAGATCTGCTCCGGCAATACTTCTCTGGGTGGCCACACCAAAGGAACCCAGGAAATCATCATTAAGAAACAAGGGCTTCTCAGCTGTGGCCCCTTCACTTTGATACCAATAACCAGTCAAGGTTACCTGGCCTTCTCCTTGCCTACCTTTAAGAAGCTGCTAAGGACAGAGCTATTTACAGAAGTGTTTGATGGCAACCTCTCATGATTTTTTTTTTGCCCTGCCAATTCACCATTTATCACTTTTCAATGTACAATTACTGCAGCATTATCTTCCCATTTTTATTTGAACTCTGTGCTGTTTCATGTTATCATTTGCTTGTTGTTTGCTTTAGCTTGTTAACTGTCCAGAACATTGGGTGTGTGGGTGTGTTGTGTTGTGTTGTGTTGTTACAGTCATGACCGACTCGTCATGACTCCATGCCCATGGAGTTTTCTTGGCAGGAACACTGGAGTGGATTGCCAGTTCCTACTCCAGGTGCCTACAGCACCTGGTATTCCCTGGTGGTCTCCCATCCAAGTACTAACCAGGGCAGACCCTGCTTAGCTTCTGAAATCAGGCGAGATCGGATGTGCTCAGGGCATCATTACCCTGGCACAAATGGGGTGGTATACGAATGTTGGAAATAAATAAATAAGAAACTGAAGAAATGTTAGTAAGGAGAACAGTTTCTCATTGGATTTTACACAGCTTTAATTAATATTGATTTTATAGTAGCTGTTTCAATGTGCACCAAAACATTAATGGCTTTATTGTAAGCAGCACCGAGTGCCTGTGAAAATCCAAAATATGGGGGGGGGGTGTTGAAATGCATAAGTTGAGATGGGCACGACTCAAAAAAATGGTGTTTCGTTTGTCGTTTGGTCGTTTAGGGGTTCGTTTCGGTTCATTTTCGTTTTCGTTGGGTTTTTCCGCAAATTTTTCGTTTTCGTTTTCATTACATAATGAAACGAAAAACGAAAATGAAAACGAAAACTTGCTGTTTTGTTAGCATTCTTTTCAGTTCAATGCATTTGCCGCAACAAAAACAGAAAACACAGCAAAATTTTCCGTTTCGTTTCCGTTTCCGTTTTGTTTTTGAAAAATTTTCGTTTTCGTTTTCGTTACGTAATGAAACAAAAAAACAAAAACGAAAATGAAAATTTGGCTGAGTCGTGCCCATCTCTATGCATAAGTAGTAGTTAAAATGTTTATGGCCTCCCCCCCACACACATTTCCTGGAAGTTCTTTTTTTTGCATCAATTGGATTTTAAGAAAGTTATTTTTCTAGACTACAAATGCCATAAGATGTGGTTAACCTAGCCTCTGGCCACAGAACCATGTGATCTACAAGCAGAAACATTCTCTAAACTCTGGCTTCAACATGGTAGTGATAAATTCAATATCACGATGCCACATCTTTTGTTCACATTTGGGCTTTCAATTAATATTTTGCTGGGGATTTTTTTTTTTAAAAAAAATCAACAATATACATACACAGAGGTTCTTAATTAACAAAATTGTTTAGCTTCGAGATCCCAGTTGCGTGCAAAATACATTTCATTGGGAAAGTTAATTTGCTTAACTTTCCTTGTCAAAGCTTTAAATTGGGCCCAAGTGCGTTCATTAACATTGAAGGAGGGGTTTCGTAATCCCCCCTCCCCTCCCCACACATATTTATGCATAATTTCTCTCAATTAAATAACTAAGAGTGTGATGGTTCTTTGAATGTAGTGAAAGTAAGTTTCAAAACATGTTGTTGTGTTGTGTCATCATTACAGTCGTGACCGACTCTTTGTGACTCCATGTCCCATGGAGTTTTCTTGGTAGGAATACTGGAGTGGTTTGCCAGTTCCTACTCCAGGCGCCTACAGCACCTGGTATTCCCTGGTGGTCTCCCATCCAAGTACTAACCAGGGCTGACCCTGCTTAGCTTCCAAAATCAAGCGAGATCGGATGTGCTTAGAGCATTTTGTTTTGGTGTGTTGAGAAAAGGAGCTGCCTCTCCTTGGCCGTGGACCAAGTTTGCTTTATGACTGTGTAGAAATCCTTGCTTGACCTTTGAAAATAAATTACTGTAGCTGAAAAGATGGAGCCTTTCCATGCTAAAGATGTAAAGGTTATTGTGAATGTCGTGCGTGCACTTCAAATGAGCACCATCCTCTGAAACACTGAAGAGTTTTCGTAGGAAATTTTGCCTGTTCAGTGGTTTATCATCGAAATGCAGAGTGTCTGGTTTCTATCAGAATCTGGTTTCTGTCCTAAATGACACCTTAAAGGAAAATTCAGAATCCTCCTCCCTCCCTACTATTTGTTCTATTCAGGCAGTCAGGATACAATTCATTTCTGCTAGGGCTGTGCACCAGAACCGGACAATTCCCAAATTCCAAACCAAGATGGCCTGTTCCACACTAATTTATATGAGGTCTGGATCAAAGCAGGATGGCCAGAGTCACTCTGGAGTAAGTGATGAAAATTTAGAAACTGATTTATACTTCCAGAGTCTTCATTCAACAAGATGGGGTGCAAATCACTTCAGCCTTCTTCCCCCACCCCCCTTGGACCCCTGGGCACTGGATGAAGCTGAGTGAAGCCGTGTGCCACCGGCACTGCCTCCCCCCTTTGCCTGCGGGCCCCACCTCTCCTGCTTCGCTGCAGCTGACGCCACTGGACACCTGGGTGGCGGGTAAAGCCTGGAAAAGCTGTGCACCGCCAGCGCTGCCTCCCCCATCACCCTGGCCCCCACCTCTCCTGCTTCACCACCACCACCACTGCTGGGCACCTGGGCAGCAGGCGAAGCCGCAGCCTTTGCCCCTTCCTCCTCGATTCCCCCCTAGCCCTGACCTCTACTGCCTTGCCGCTGCTGGGAACCAGGAGCCAGTGAGAGTCGGGAACAATGGGGAGGAAGCACAGGTTGGAGAAAGCCCTACTGGAAGGCTGGGCTGAGGGGGAAAGTAAGGGAAAATGCCCCTGGCCAGGGCTGGGGGAGGGGGGAGCTGGAAATGTCTGTTTGTTATCCAAAAATTTTGTTATCAGGGGCATTTGTTATCCGAGGTATTACTGTACATTAAATAACAATGATGAATATTAATGAATCAAAGCCACTTTCTTCAAATGATACAGTTTATTTTAACTGACAATATAGGACAAAAGATTGTGCGTGATGTAGTCTCAAAATGCTAGTCTACAAAAGGCAGTATTTCAGGGACAGAACAACAATGAAAACAACACAAATACACACGTTGCACTCACCAAAGAGATTCTTAGAATACCATGGGCCTTTTAAAAGCCATCTTTCCAGCTGGTAGATCAGCTTTAAAAGGATGGGGTTCATTTCAGGATTCTTTGTCAATGGCCTTTCAATTGTGGATTTGATATCAAATGAGAATGAGAGAAGCAATTCATAGCAAAATACAGTGGTACCTTGTATAGAGGAATTAATTCGTTCCAAATGCAGTTCTGTTAGGCAAATTTTCCTTTACACAAATTTTCCATAGGAATGCATTGAAAGCAGAGTAATCCCTAACTGCAACCATTTTATGTTGTACAGATTCGCCCCATAGATTATTCTGTTAAGCAAATTTCCCCTATCTCTGCAATTGTTTTTGTTGAACAGATTTTATGTTATACAAACCATTTGTTATATGAGGGTCCACTAACGATTGGACCAGCCTTTATAGAGCTCCCCTTCATGTTGATGGCATGCATGCAAAACAGCAAATAGTGTGATCTGCATCAAGCTATGAGAATTCATACTATTTTAGATGTTGCATGAGCCCACTCTCCCCTTCCACGCATATTCTGATATGACCTCTTCTGCTAGCTCACAGGGTTTGAAATGCACAGGCAGAGAGAAGAAGCAAAGCTGGCCCTACTATTTGGCAGAGTGAGACTATTGCCTCAGGTGGCAGATATCACTGGCAGCACTGTGGGACACAGGCTTTGTTTAGCCTCCCTTAATCTAGTGAAGTGTGGTGGGGAATCATGACCCATTGAAGAAATCATTAACTGTCCAACCAGTCTCTGCATGTGTGTGTGTGTGTGTGTGTGTCATCATGCCCTTTGTTTCAGGAGACAAAGTGTCTTGGTCTGACCCAGGCTGGAGGATCCAACACAGTAAAAAGCCAAAGTAAAGTGTGCTGCTTATATACCACCCCATAGCACTTAAAGCACTTTCTGAGCAGTTTTACAGTTTAATTATGCAGGCTATAAATTGGTCCCCACCAGTAAGCTGAGTACTAAGTTTACCAACTTAGAAGGATGGAAGGGTGAATCAACCTTCAGCCAGCTACCTGGGACTGAACCCCAGGTCATGAGCAGACTTTGTCCACTGTTTAACCACTGTTTGACACCTTTCATGACGTGTTTGCCTATGTGGGCTATTAAGATTGTTCACACACATGTCCCTTTCTTTCTCTAAGATTGTGGGACAGTGCAAACATCTGCTCAGACATTCGTGTGCTGATGCCAAAGGGCCAAATCTCATGCCCATGTATTGCCCCCTCAACTTCTGAAGCCGTTATAGCTAAACTCACATGCACCATCACACACACATCCCTATGCCCTGAATCCACTCAAGCAGAAAAAAAGGGATCAGAGGGATTGTGCAAATGTTCACACAATTTCAGCCATATCTTACCCACCAAAATTCTACCAGGATTCTATAAATAATTGTGCTTACATTTTCTATTTTGATATTGTTTACATTTTTGTTCCTCCACCATTTCCTACCACTTAACTCTGAGCATCCGCGCTGCCTTGCAACTTTTGGCACTGCATGATACATCTGGCTCCTGGAATTGACCTTCACTTGTATTTCCCGATACATCATGCTTTTAAGCAGATGATGTTTGATCCCCCTGTCATGAGCACAGCCACAGTGGAAGTGGAACAGATGTACAAAACAGCAGCTCAGAGTAGGAATTCTCAGTCTCCAAAAATTGCCTATTTTGGGCCCAGAAAAGAATGACCAATCTTAAGTGATCTAGTTATCAATGACTGTCACTAGATCCCCTAGGCACGTCACAATGTTTGTCCAGCTTTTGAAAAGATGAGGTTGTCCAAATATGTCTGTCAGCTAAACACCATCTTGCCAATAATTATTAAATACATATGCTATGACATTAGTTCTAGGGCAGCCCATAGTTGAAGCAAAGAGTCACAATTCAGTGAACTAATCAGGTTCAATGGAACAAATTGAAAAAGAGCTGATTAAATTCAATGTGATGGCATACAGAGTAACAGCAGTGACGTCTAGTCAACAAATGTCCCTTAAAGATTGTGGGTGCACTAGTTTTGCATCCTGATTTCTTGTATTATCTTGGAATATTGGGAAATTTGGGCCCAGACATGACAAATGAATTATGAGATATCTTTTGTACATGAGAAAGTCAAAATGTATCCTAGTTTCTTATTTCATGCCAGAGCAAAACAAACTAAACACGAAGAGGCAGTTGAGAAAGTGAAAAAGATGTACCAAATAAGAAAAAAAAGGAAAGCAAAAAAAGAAGGAGATAGGTTATGTTTGCTTCTCAAGTCAACTGTTCAAACTGGAAACATTCCTTGTTAACTCTTAACTTAGTCAACATTTAAAATGTATGGCAAGAAAAGTTTGATGGGAGAGACTAAAAAAAATATAGAACTGATAACAGATTCTGCCTAATAGAAGAAAGCAATCCAGAGCATGGAGATGACTTTAGAACTCTTCAACTCTTGCTCTAATCACCAGAAGAGAAATAGCTTTAAAGTTCGCCATATTACATGATAACAAGCCAATTTTCAGTTCAATAAACGAAGCGTCTATTGCAAAATCATTACTTTCCTCCTCAAAGATGAGAACAAAAAAAGCAACACATAAAAATGATGTACAGGGTTCAGATTGCTATTAAAGACAAATCCTGGCCTATGGATCCTTCGACTCTCTTTTCTCCATTATATGCTCAACAAAAAGTGTATTTCACTTTAGGCCATTAGGCATCCTACATTTTCTATAGATAACTGTTGGAGCCAGCCTAATGAAAATGGGTCCTCTACTTTGCAGTAACTAAAGGACATTCTCACAATAGTCAAAAGCACAGGAAAGTGGTTACGTTATGGTGGCTTATTGTACTTTATTAATAATTGGGCAGTAAATTATCGATGTCCATGTTCTCTGGAAGTATTAAACATTTAGGGATCTGTTCCAAGAATCAGGTGAATATCAAAGCATTAACATGCTTCATTGAGATATAATCTCCAACTTCTTTTCTTTCTCCGGAAAGTGCTGGTTGTTTTTGAAGCTACTGGGCAGTTAATTAAAATTACAGTATATAATAAGTGTGGCATTTTGGAAGTAGCTAAAGGTATATTGGTTAAACCTGACCTATTCTTTCTTATCTTCAGATGTGTTCAAGAAGTATTGACATGCAATAGTGTTTAAGATACTAAGCAATGAAACAGGAGTTTCTTGGTTTCATTTTATCTACCAGGAACTCACTAGCAAGGATTTAGAAAAGCCCTCCCAGGGCAAAATGTATAGTTTCTTTTTCTTTCTTTTTCTTTTTTGCTTTAGACTAAAATTTCCAGAATTCCATTACCATTGCAGCAACCCTCTTGGCTGCGAGGTTCTGGGTGTTGTAGTCCAAAGAACCCATAATGTTTTGCATCTCAGCTTCAGTCTCCTCCTCTGCATTACAGATGAAAATAATACTAAATTTACCCAAAATATTACTGTGAGGACTGCAACTAGATAATGCATGCGAAGCTCCTAGAAAGCACTACAAAAGTGCCAGATATTATCAATAAAAGCCATTTGACAGTTACGTAGTTTAAGCACATAGTAAAATGGAACTGGAAAGGAGGATTGAAATTTTAAATACATAATGTGTGTGTTTAAATTCTGCCAGAAGATGTGGTGACAGCTGTCAGCCTTGACAGCTTTAAGAAAGGATTGGACAAGTTCATGGAGAACAAGGGTATCAATGGCTATTATTATGGACAACCTCTGTGTTGGAGAGATAGGCAGGATATATCTCAATGTCATTTGCAGAGAATCATAAGCAGGTGAAGACATCTGCTTGGGAATACCCTGAAGCAAATAGTGAGTTACTGTGTGGGACAGAATGCTGGACTGGATGGGCTGTGGCCTGTTCCAACAAGGCTGTTCTTATGTTCTTATGTTTAGTTATATTTGTACTTGGGATTAATTTTGTTGCACAGTGTACAATGACAATAAAGTTATCTTATTTTATAATGGAAAGGCTACCCAACCAGGTGGCTTCTGCTTGAGACACAGAGTATTATCTTGGCTATCTTCATTCTATAGGCCTCCCTACAGATCTCCAGTCTTGTTAAGAGATTGCAGCCTCCCAGTCCAGAGTGGAGAGCTTGGTCCATGCTGTGAAGGGTAGGATCTGTAAATCAATCAGTTCATCATTCATGAGATGCCACTGCCACCCCCATAAAACGGCATGTTCAAGACTCCAGTCTAGGCCTAGAGCTACTGGGTACCTTTAGGGGTGGAGAGGAACCTTCCATTTCTAGGCAGACAAAGTTCAAGGTTCTACTAACATCTTCTGAAACTTAAATAAAGGAAATAAATGTCCCCTCCCACTAATGCCTGGAATGTAGAATGGCTTTGGAAAAGATAGAGGTTGATCATCCTTATGACTTTAGATATTAGGCAACACTTGGCCCAGTGCAGGGCAGGAATACAAGTTGACTGCATGAAAATGTATCTGTATGAGCCCGCCCATTATGTATTTCTTAAACTTGCATTTTGAGGGAAGGGTCAGATTTTGTGCATAACAAATTATTCTAATTTGAAACCACACACACACACACACATATAAGCAATGCATACAGAAGACTACAGACATCCCCCAGCATCTTAATGTGCACGCTTACTTATATTTATGTATATATCATAACAAGCTTGTAAGTTATGACCTATATGTTAAAAGCCATGCATCTATTTATATATTGATCCTCCCCTTTTATTTACATTATAAGTGTGCTTAAGTCTCATGTGTGCCATAAGTTCTGTGGAGGGGTATGTGAATACACGGATGCATACTCCCGCATCACCCATGCATGTAGGATTTTAAAAGCCTACTAAGGTAATCCAGCCAGAGGAATACATCTTCTATGCAGGTTGTTCTTATTACAGGCACTGAAAATTGTAGCCCTTAGGAAGCCGTTTGTTTTCCTAAGGCGTTCAGACAAAGCAATCTGCATTGCTTATGACTAACTGTCATGGCACTTAGTACTTCTGTATTGGTAGACTGTGGATATTTTACCAGTTACAGTGCAAGCTGTTAGCATAGTCTGGTGGCCACTGGAAAAATTTCCATGGACAGCTTCTCATTCAAGAGGAAGCGATCCTTGAAATACAAAGGGACCAGTCTCGTTTTTTTTTTTTTCTTATCGGGGTGGCCTTCCGCTACAGACGCAATCACAACGCTCGTGGTGCTCCAATTGAATATCGATCAGTGCCATATTGTTCTTCGTTCTTCTCCGTCTCCTGATATGACCTGCTTCAGGAATGAATCTCAACACCTACAGAAAAAAAAAGGATGGTTAGTCAGAATGTAGGAAGAACTCACAGAACTGCACTGCATATTCAAACCATGGAAATAGCTGAAAAAATAGCTGAAAAAATAATAGCTACTGATGATGTGTGTTCCGTTCTTTTTCTTTTATTTTTACCTGGTTGATTTTTGTTAATGATTATATTTTTGGCCTGATTTTGGATTTATTTTTCATATTTTGAGTATTATAATATTGTATGTATTTTCTTTTGTTACTTGATGGTTTTATGTTTTATACTTTTGCTTATTGTTCACCGTCCAGAGTAGACCTTAAGCTAGATGGGCAGCATATCAATCAATCAATCAATCAATCAATCAATCAATCAATCAATCAATCAATCAATCA
>JAHTLZ010000007.1:35633932-35645366 GCA_023846285.1 Phrynocephalus versicolor | reverse complement strand
TCAATCAATCAATCAATCAATCAATCAATCAATCAATCAATCAATCATATTACGATCCACCCTAGGCTCCTTTGTTGGCTTCTGTTTTCCTGTGTCATGTAAGCATTTCTTTGTCAACAATCTGAAACCATGGTTTGTTGCTGTCCTGAACTCAAGCTTAAGAATAGAAAGAATTATCTCCCCAGATCTTGGTTCTTGTCAATGTATATTGTTTGAACTCAGTGAAGATAATTTTTTTTAAAAAATATGAAAACAACCCCTTTAATTCTTCCAGTCCTTATGAATCCAAGCAGCAAAGCATGATTGTTGTATTTTGTAGATTTTGTATTATTTACATTTAAGAATTGCTTGTATTACAGCATTTTTGCTTGGTTTTCAGGGGAAAAAAGCATTCTTTTTACTTCCCTTGTGGAGCTACAAAGCAACCTGCTAGCTTAGAATAATAGAATAATGGAGTTGGAGCCCAACCCCCAACTTAATACAGGAATCCAAATCAAAATATATCTGACACACAGAAGCCTAAGCATATTACATAAGAAAAAAAAATAGATAAAGCAAAAATAGAATAGAATAGAATAGCATAGAACAGAATAGATACTTTACTGTCATTGTACATAGTACAACGAGATTGAAAGCTATCTCAGGTGTTAGAAAAACAAAAAACAAAACTAAAATTAGAAAAGAAGAAGAAGAGGAATAGAAGATCCAGCTCCAAATTTTGAGGGGCCTTTGGCATGATGCCCCTTTTGTCTCCCCAGTGCTAACTGCCACTTGAGCTTCTTCAAGCCAACAATGTAGGAGGAGATGGAGTACACTGCAGCCTCCTTCCCATACAGCAGGTACATGTGAAAGGGGTCCTACAATGGGTCACTGCCATGGCTGGGTGAGCACCCCCCCCACTGCTGGGTGAGCCCCCCCCAATTTTTTGAAAGATATCTTACAGAATCCCCTAGTTAACACAACCAGAGAGAAGCCATATTGGGTTGGAGGATACTAGAAGTTCAGTTCATAGAGTATGTCTGTGAAGATTCTCAGTCATCCAGGCAAGGTTATCTGGATGACTGAGATGGTGACTTGAAACTTTATTCAGACAGACAAAGCTGCTTGGATGAGTAGCGACACCTCTTGATCTCTCAGGAAGTCCAGTTGCCATGACTTAACTTCCAGAGTTCATAGAATAGCTTTTCCATGTTTTGTTTTGGCTTCAGTAAAAACAGCCATATGTAGGGTGCTGATGTCGAGCCTGAGGAATGGGTCGAATTTAGAAAACTGCCTGAGAATATATCTGCACCATCAACTCTTCTTATACCAGAGACCACAAGTACATAAGAAGAGCCATGCTGGATCAGGCCAAAGGCCCATCTAGTTCAGCTTCCTGTATCTCACAGTGGCCCCAGCAGATGTGTCTGGGAGTGCACAAGACTAGATATCTGTCTTTTGATACCACTCCCCTGCACCTGGCCCTTGAAGTACCCTGGACCAAATCAAGCCTGTCTAAGGAGCCATGTTAATAAAACTGTGATGGAAAATGCAGCTGCTGAGCCGTAGTCTCTGTTTATAGGAATATAAAAAGATTACGATCGTCTTATAAAAGTTCTCACAGAATTGACTATGCATGAAAACAGGTGCGTGTGGTGCGGTCCATGATTTTCCCTCCGTAATGTCAAGGGCATGGTTGTGTGTTACATTTCCTAATGATATATTCTGTTAGTTATTAATGCAAACTGCACCACACTCCCTGGCCATGGAATGACCTGGCTTCATTAAAAACATTTGTGAACAAAATATGCTAGAAAGAGGTGCCCACCCAATAAAGGCATTTAAAAAGTGTTGATGATTAATTTCCTGTCGTTGAAGCAATCAACATATTTTTAAAATTCCTTTGTTGATGAAAAAGCACCTCACTGATCGGACATTGGGTGTGGTGTGGTGGTGGGTTACTGATTTTTAAGAGGTGGTGCATTTAGGGTCTGAACCGAATTTAAGTGTGAAACTATACTGGGGAATGTTGTGTATAATTAAGGATGTAGAAATCTGACTTTCTCTTCTGTCAGTATCAGTTTCACATATATTCCTCCCACAGCTTTTTTTTTGCATTAATATGCAGAAGATTATTTTGTTGGAAGGGGTGTCTTCATAGATATTCATACACATTTCATGCATTTTATGGATTTTGTGATAAAAGGCACTTTTATGCGTTTTATGAAAAACGATGATTTTAATAGACATTTTATGATATTTTATGTAAATTCCAATGTACATTTTCTTAGGCGTTTAAAGCTAAGCACTGTATCACAAAATGTGTGGAAGCGTGAAATCGAAAAGGTAGCCCACATTCTCATCTATACTTTTGTTTTGGTCATCAGATCAAATTAGTCCATTCCCAAATGCAGGCTAGCTGAAATATTTAAGCACTCCAATTTATTACACAGCAATGCTGCCATACAAGTGTCGCAGTGTTGGTTTGCAGTGAATTTTTCAGCACGTGTGATCCACGTGCTTGCTTAATATGCTCTGCAGGTGTTATTATTGAAGGGCCATTTCAAGGCCTCTAGAAATTCTGGTCTACGTTTAACCTGCACTGTATTTGTACAGTTCTTCAACTCATCCGGGTTAGGGCTAGCAGGACTTCCCTTTCCTGAAAAACTGAAGCACCTTCCAGTGTCTCCACAGATAGCACTAACCTACTGTCGGCTAATAGGAATGAAATTTGGGGATACCTTGGATTATAAATATCAGAATTCTCCATTTTGAAAGTTCTAACTGACAGACATGGAAAAGGGTAATTAGGTGGATCATCCCAAGTCACAAGCAAAAAAACCCAGTAAATACACAGCTTAAGTGAGTGAGCTTTTAATATTTATTCGCTGAGCCTCGTGGCGCAGTGGTTAAATGCCTGTACTGCAGGTAAAACTGTGCTCACGACCTGGGTTCAATCCCCGGTAGCAGGCTCAAGGTTCACTCAGCCTTCCATCCTTCCGAGGTCGGTAAAATGAGTACCCAGCTTGCTGGGGGGGCAATGTGTAGCCTGCACACTGTAATTAAAATTGTAAACCGCCCAGAGACCACTTGTAGTGGTATGGGGCGGTATATAAGCAGAACACTTTGTTTTTAAAATATCATTTTATACCAGAAATAGAAACTCTTTTAAATGTCTTTTTGGTCAGGAAGGAATGCAAAAATTCTCATGACATTCTGTTAATTTGGCCTTGACTGGCAAGGTCAAACATTCAGCTTTCCCCCACCCCTTGACCACCCAACTGCTGAACTGCTTGTCTCCTCAGAACAGTGGTGGCAAACCTTTGGCACTCCAGATGTTTTAAATCACAATTCCCACAGTCCTTTGCCATTGGCAATCTAGGCTTTAAATTCTGGGAGTTGTGGTCCAAAATATCTGGAGTGCTAAAGATTTGCCATTGGCTTTAGAACATTGGTGCTCAAAAGTTTTTTCTCTCTCAAATGTCTCTCAAAGTTATTGCCTTTGTTGTCTGGTCTCCAAAATGAAAAAAAGGGGGTGGCTGGGGCTAACCACTCTTTCAAGGTAAGCAAGTTTGGTATTTTCAGAGTGTATCGTATCTATTTTAAATCTTAGACAGAAAACATCGCTGATGTCTGCACAAGGGTGGGGGATTAAGCAGTTTTACTTTTAAAAATGTAACTCAAAACCATTTACCCAAATATCCCCAGTTTGGCAGAGAGAAAGAGCAACAGCACTGACTGCTACATTTGTTTTAATTTTTGTACTGATTTGAGGTCCAGTTTCAATTTTGTTTTTTTGGTTGGGTCATCCATATATATATTTTTAATTTTTATTTCATTTTATTGAGTTGCCCTATGGAATGGTGAACTGGCCTGTCACACAATATCTATCCCTGTATGTCTGTGCAGCAACGATGTATATTGC
Source organism: Phrynocephalus versicolor (assembly GCA_023846285.1). Lineage (NCBI taxonomy): Eukaryota > Metazoa > Chordata > Lepidosauria > Squamata > Agamidae > Phrynocephalus > Phrynocephalus versicolor. The sequence continues at coordinate 35,641,462 of JAHTLZ010000007.1, read as the reverse complement.
CACCTAAACGGGGTGCAAGGTAAACATGGTCACAGTAAATCCAAAATGGCTTTTTAAAATGAATTTTGCACATTGTTGCAATTTTGCCACTGGACTACTAGGAAATGCACACTTTTTAGTTAGAGTACTGCCCCCTTTAACTATGAAATCATGGTGTTCAAGAAATTATAAGATGCAGCTGTGCCTGCTCTATTAATATCTCTGACTTAACCACAGTATCATTATAAAATGGCTACCTGTGAGATACTAAGATGAGAACTCTGCTAGACATTCTACTAAGGTTATTGTACTTATGACTGTGATGTTCTGGAAGTGAATTGTAACAGGATACCAGTGAGAGGCACAGAGCCCAAACTGTATAGAATGGTGCACAAATGGGACTGAACATCCCTCCCTTTCAAAAGCTGGCACATCAAAGAGAGCACATCTCACTTGGTCTTTATCTTGACATTAGCTGGTTTAGCCTGACCAAGAGAAGACTGAGAGGAGACATGATAGAAGTCTTCCACTACCTGAAGGGTTGTCACTGGGAAGGGGGCATTGGATTATTCTCAATCGCTCCTGAGAGTATGACAAGAATCAATGGGTGGAAACTGATCAGAGGGGGAGCCAACCTGGAAATATCCCCCTTGCCCATGGCAGGGGAGATCTCATACCATCCCAGACAGCTGGCTGTCCAATCTTTTCTTGGACAAACCATTGTTGGAGGTTTTCAAGAAAAGATTGGACAGCCATCTGTCCGGGATGGTGTGAAGTCGCTTGCCTTGGGCAGGGGGGTTATTTCCGGGTTTTTCTGCATCTGAACAGTGCTTTGAAGCAATGCGCCTTGTGTCTTTGCTGAGTATTCAAATTACACAATTCATTGAATGTACCTATACTTCCCAGGTGCAGCAGTCGGATATCCATAGTGTGGGTACGAACTATGGAATACTGGGATTTGTAGATTAGTGAGAAACTTAGAATCCTCTGCTGAGTGACCCCCCCCCCCCGTAGCGCAGGGGTGTCCAAACTTTTTGCAAGGAGGGCCAGATTTGGTGATGTGAAAATGTGTGGAGGCCGAACATTCAGCCTGAAAGGGGGGGGGGGAAGAAAGGGCGTGGTCCATGCACATCTGCAACAGCCACAAATGCTCCAGTTTCAAGGTGCCCAAGGGCCCGGCGGCTGTTGCACAGCCTGGGAATTGGCCCACGTGCACCCAAGATGCACCTCTGCTCACATATGCTGCCATCCCTTGCAAGGAGGTGGGAAAGATGCTGCAGCAATAGAGTCAGGAGCGGGTAGGCAGGACGGTTGGCTGAGCGGATGGATGGAGGCAGGGAGGGCAGGCAAAACATAAAACTGCAAGCTGATATCTCTAGCCAGCACAGGGAAGGGCTGGCCGGCAGGGATGAATGACAGGCTGAGCTGGCAGGGAGAAGAGACTGAGGGCCACTCAGAATTTTAAATCGGGCCGCATTTGGCCCCTGGGCCAGACTTTGGACATGCCTGCCCTAGGGCCTTTCCCCTGAGTTACACCATTGCTGTACAGAAACATTTGAAGTAACTCATCAAAACAAAAACTCCAGCATCCCACAGAATAGAGTGAAGGTTGTAAAAGTGGTATCAAATTGTGCAGTGCAGATACACTCTGAGAGGGAAAGGACCCTAAAGAGACCATCTCATCTGCTCCTTTGTTCCCACTAAGAGCTTTCTCTCTGCATGTGTTGAAGAATACTTAGATAAATGCAGAAGAAAGCTGGAGAAGAGCAGTTAGCCTTAGGACACTGATAGATTAGAAGTTCTTACCCAGGATGAATGCACTGGACTAACACCAATCTTGTCTTTGATGAATTCAATACAGATTTATCTGCACAGCATCTATTAATGCTAATGTCTATATCTGTGCTTACTGTACTTCTAATTCATTCTGAAAGGATACATTTACATTAAAATTTACAAAAGCCAGGTCATGTGAAGCAAATGTGAGAACACTGCCCTTCATTAATTCCGGTCTCTGAGATGAAATGAATGGAAGGAATTAATAGCAACACAGTGGGCTTGGTGAGTTAATTCCCTTTCATTTTCATCATTTTAGTGGAATTCAAACATTTTCCAAGTGTGCTTACCCAGCAAGTCTGGCCATTTTTTTCCCAGAGATGATTGCACTTAGCAGATGCTTTAATAGAAACAAGTCTTTATCAATTAATAGATTAATAAATTATAGAGAAATGATTTTTATGCATGTGGCTTAAGCATCCTTTCCCTTTTCCTGAAACCAAGCTGGGACCTTTTAATTTACACTTAAAGGTGTGTTTATTGTCTTATTCCACATTTTCATCCCCGTTTTATGCTTGCAGTATAATTCCCGATTAGTTTGTTCTTTTTTCCAATAAAAATAATGCCTTCGACTGATAACACAGTTCCAACTTACTATGTTAAGCAACAGGATTTCACCTATTACTGTAACAGATAATGTCAGTCCCTCTTCAATATAACTGTAGCTTTTTAACCACTTTTACAACTATGGGGTTGCAGCCTCATTAGACAGTGAAGAAGGACTATCACATGCTTCATTTAGTGGCAGATTTTCCCCAAATTTGAAGATTTCTTCAAGCTAAATGCAAATATCAGCTAGAGAAGAGCCGCTGAATGAATGGGACTAGTAAAGCCGCCATAAGTAAGTCTCGTGGATTCAATCATCTGCTTTGCTTGGACTAAAGTTTGGATAGGATTCTATAAATCTGGAATGGGAAAAAGCTTTAAGAAGAACATTGTGAAACTTGTATGTGGGAGAAGGTGAGACTCTAATTTCCCTGTCCCATAGAAGGTGTCCGGGTCTCCCGATGCCACCCATAGTTTTTTTAGAACAATGTTCAACAAAGCAGAAAATCTGGGTATTGTATTGTTCTTTTGTTTTTGGTTCTCTGATTAATTTAAATATTGACATCATCCTAGTTTCATGGTAGGTGCTCAATAAAGATTAAATGTCTTTGTTGTGAGTTTTTGGGGCTGTTTGGCTGTGAACAGCACCAAAAACTCACAATGCTTGGATCCCAGCTAGAGGTGGACATGAACCAAAAAACCCATGGTTCGGGTTCATCTGGTTGAGGCCCACCCTTGGTTCGGTTCAGGTTCAGGTTCAGGTTCGTACGATTTTTTAAAAAAAATCGTATGAACCCGAACCAGTTTGGGTTCTTACTGTGGTAGTGGCGGCAGCGGCAACAAATCCTGGCCCTTGCGGCAGGGGCTTTTTGAGGTGCTGGCATGGGGCCAGCCCTTCTTTTTTATTCAGCCCCCCCCACGCCGCCCCTGGGGCCAGGTGGGCGCTCCATCCCCCCCCTTGATTTTAGAGCACCAACCTGGCCACAGCTGGGGTCGGGTCAGCACTCCTTTTTAAAAATAATGTTTAATTTTTTTTTCCAAACGCCAACCATGCAGCCCCTGGAGCTGGGTCGGCACTGTTTATATATATATAAACAGTGTCGACTGTTTATATATATATATAATTTTAGCACACCAACTAGAGATGGGCACGACCAGGAATTTTTTTTTCGAGTTATCGTTTTTCGGGACAGGTCCGTTTCGGCTCGTTTCCGTTTTTCGCGAAATTTCACAAAAATTTGTCGTTTCGTGGTGTTGTTTTTTGTCTGTCGTTATACTGGTTTAGGGGGGTAGCGGGCTCCTGGAGGCACCTCTGTGGGGTGGGTGCCTCCTCTGGTCCGCTATAAAGGGAAAGCGGGCTCCTGGAGGCACCCGTGGGTGCCTCCTATCCTCACCCGCTACAAAAGGGCATGCATAGCCATATGGATATGCATACCAAGTTGCAGACGCAGCAGACTGGCAGAGGCACCCCTCTTTTTGGGGTGCCTTCCCTGCAACAGTCGGTGAGACACAGGCAGCACTCGCGGGCATGATTTGCATGGCACTGCTGTTGCAGGAGGAGTCAGCCAGAGCCACAAGTGACGGAATGGCAGACTCTTTGCACCCCTTGCGTCTCACTAAGAAGGGAAACGTACTTGTGTGTGTAGTGCAATGCAAGTAGATCTGGCTTAGGGTTAAGACGGGTTAGCGCAAGGGCTAGGGTTAGGCTAGTTACGGGTGAGGTTAGGGTGAGTATTGGGGTGCACCTCTGGGTGCCTCTCTGACCCACTTAGAAGGACAGTGTACTGGCGTATGGGTTAGGCTTAGGCTTAGGCTTAGGGTTCGGGCTACGGTTAGTGGGCTTTTATGCCCGATTGGCACATCCCAGAAGTCTCTGTGGTCAACCTGGCAAGGGGCCATGCGATTGGTGGAATGGCTCCAAAAATCTGCATGGTCACTCCCATGGCCAGCCCATCATTGCGCAGGTGTAAATAAAATAAAATAAAATAAAATCAATGGAGAGAGGACAGAGGAGACATTTTGTTGCAAGAAAAACCCACTGCTACTGTAAAATTCTGGCAGTTTTAAAATAGCAATTTCCGCATGTTTCTGTGGTGCTTGTTGGCTTGTGTGTTTTTGTTTTTTGGACCACGATTTCAAAAAAAAATTGCGGTCGCCGCCCCATTTTCGATCCCCTGCCCGCACCGCATGGCATGGCGAGACGAGAGCAGCCCAGGAGGACAGGAGAGGGGGGGAGGCCGGGGACCCCCCCCCCGAGAAACCACCCCTCTGGTAGGTGCCCTCTCAGACAGGCAGGCATATTTCCGCCTGCTTTTTGGGCTGGGAATCAGGGCGGGGGTTTTAAAACTTTTTTTCTGTGCCGCTTGAATTGCGGCGGCCGGCGGCGAGTCCAGTGCTTGTTGCGACTTGCGAGCGACTGCGAGACGACGAGGATTTCCCCCACCAGAGCAGCCCAGGACAGGAGAGGGGGGGAGGCCGGGGACCCCCCCCCAGAAACCACCCCTCCTCTGGTAGGTGCCCTCACCCAGGCAGGCATATTTCCGCCTGCTTTTTGGGCCGGGAATCAGGGTTTTTTAAAACTTTTTTGTAAAAAAAACTTTTTTTCTGTGCCGCGCTTGGCATCGCGGGATCGCCGCGATGCCAGGAACGACAACGACAAATCAGACCCAATTTTTCTTTTTTCGGTTCGAGTTCGAGTTCTGGCGGAGTAATTGTCGTTTCCTTTTCCGTTGCGTAACGGAAACGAGTAACGGAAATGGAAACGAGAATTTCGCCAAGTTGTGCCCATTTCTAGCGCCAACCCAGCCACCCTTGGGGCTGGGTCAGTGCTCCTTTATTTTATTTTATTTTTTTTGTTTTTATTGTATTTTTTAAACTTCCAACCATGTGGCCCACGCTACAGCTGTAGCACGGGTCGGCCGGCTTGTTTTTCCTGGTCGCCCCTCCCTGCAGCCAGGAAGACCGGACCAGGAAGGCCAGCACCAGGCAGGGGACATGTCTGGTGCCGCCATTAACGAAATGAACCTAACTGAACCATTTTTTTTTTGTTTCATTTCATTTCATTCTAAATTCACTCTGGCATTCATTATTCATTTTGTTAGGTAATGAAACAAATAACGAAACAAACTAAACGTTCATTTCATGCCCATCTCTAATCCCAGCCATAAAAGCCTTCGAGAATACATTAACTTGATATTATAATTGAGGTAGCAGTGTGACAAATACTGGCTCAGTTCCCCATTATTAATGATTTAGGCTGTCATCATATGACACTTCAATGTGGAAGTTTGAAGCCTCATCAGGTTCCTTGCCTCAACAAGGGAATCTGTTTTCTTGGTTTTTGGTGTCTCTGCTATTTGTGCAATATTCTGAATCTTTTTTAGCTTTTAATTTTGGGTTCCACTGTTTGCTGTTGATTCTTTGTATATTTACTCTGTGGAAACTATTTTTATTTCTTTTGAATTGTGGTATATTATATTTATTATACTTGTTAACTGCCCTGAATTCCCATTTGGGAAAATCTGGCAGTGTATATAAATATAAATATAAATATAAATAAATAAATAAATAAAATTGATCTGTGCAAAAGCAGTATCCTTCCATTTGATGGACAAAGGACAAACAGTAAGCACAGGACTGAGTGTGTTTTGAAAAAGACGCAAGCAACCCAAGTAACTAATACTCCCAGTTCGTAATAATCTATGACAAAAATTAGTTTTGTGCAATTCTGCACAAATTCTACACAAAAACGTTCCTGACTGAAACATAAACCCCAAGGAGGGCTTTTAAAAATTTCCAATTCTGCTTATACTTGGCATAGAGAGGACAATGGGAGACTGCAGACATAATCATAACAATATGTGCAAAACAAACAAACAAACATAACCCCAGTATCAAATACCTCATGGATTTTTTTCACTGATTTCCCTGCCGTACATGTGCAGGATTTCCAGTGTGTAGAGCCACATCCACAGTTTCCACCACAGCGCTGGACAAGAAGGCAGCGTGGGAAGAAAACCATATTGGTCTGCCTCAGCTCTTCCCTTATGTTGACGGAATAGTTCCTTGGAGTACAGCTGTAACGTTTGACATCATCATTCAACCTGTCCAGATCGACTAGAATAGAAAAAGAGAGAGAGAGAGAAATTTGTACATACAGACTGTGCAATAAGCTCCCTATTTATTCAATGGCATGGGCAAACCCGTCTATTTCAGTTTTCCATTTTATTTGCACAAGTCAAAATAGCTTAGATTGATTTTGTTAACCCATGAGAACTGCGCTGATATGTTTCTTTGCCTCACCCAGCCCCAAAGAGGGCAGCTTGGCAGATTTTTTTTCCTGATTATTCTCCATTGTGATGCAATGGAAGCCATTTTGTACGCTCCAGTTACCTGGCTAGAGCTGGGACATAGTAAGAATACAAAATGGTGATTGTGTTGCCACTGTTGATTTTTCAAATCAAATCAGACAGACTTCAGGTGTGGTACAAAGTTCACAGTCAGGTAGCCAATGCTAATGGCATCCCAATCTGCACTCTGAGAACCTGCTGGAGAATTTTGCCTTGCTCTGAAGACATTTGTTCAAACAGTCCCCACAATTTCTACTTGCCAAAAAGTAGAATATAGAATTTGCAGAGGCCATTTTCACAGCTCTAGTTTTTCACCATTATTTCATTCTTTTTCTGAATTAATCTTCTGCAGAAGCATTATTTTAATGAATAGACATGCAGATTTGTGGGGATTTTTTGGGGTGTGTGTGTGTGATGAAACTATATTTTGGTGTTGGCTGAACTGGGTGAGTCCCATGTTTACTCAGAGGAGTGGAAATTTCAGTTGCATGATATGTCTTACAGGAGCAGAGCTCATGGTGTCAACAAGCCTTCTTCCTTACCTTTCCCCACAGGCATTGTTCAGAAGGCCACAGTGACTCTCCCTGCCTGTGCTTTTTTGTTAACTAAAATAAGTGGCATATCAAAAGAGCAATGCATCCATCTAGCATGGTATCAGAGCTATACTCTTTTAGTTAGGGAATATTTAAAAGAAGATGATGAAAATAGAAGAGGGGGTTTCTCCATCCTTCATTTTAATGTAAGCCACCCAGAGTGGCCAGATGGGTGGGGTCTAATAATAATAATAATAATAATAATAATAATAATAATAATAATAATA
>JAHTLZ010000007.1:35621601-35633922 GCA_023846285.1 Phrynocephalus versicolor | reverse complement strand
ATAATAATAATAATAATAATAATAATAATAATAATAATAATAATAATGTCACAACCCACCCATTACGTCACAGGGTTGCCACGTCTGATAACACTTCCCACAGCTCAATTCTAACTGTCCACACAAGCTACACAATGAGATAATTATGAGATCACACTAAATCATACCAAGAAGAATACATGCCCATGCACTGTGACAGAAAAGTGCTCAACAGCTCTTAAAGGGGCAGGATCAATCAATCTCAGTAGAAACACAGGCGGATGCTGTCATTTGGTTCAAACCGGTCAGTTGGACAGGCCCATAATCTCTGTTTGGAGAGGACCATTGCATACCTGCTTATCCTATTGATATTAAAGATGATGAAGTGTGGGAGGAAGCTTATCTTTAAGAAGTACTCTGACTTGGTATTTGGTACCAAAGACTAACTGAGACTTAGGACTCAGTCCCAAAGAATTGCCAACACCCCATTGCCAATATAACTAGCAACTCTTAAGCCTCAGCAATAATTACAAGATCAAAGAAACAACTTAAGGGCCGGGTTAGGTGGTTCTCTTTAAGCTTGTTCAGTACAATATGAATAAAGCTTATGTTTCTTAACCTGGAGGCTCCAATATAATCATCATAGTAGGGAGGAAATTCCAGGTGGATGCTTAGACATCCGAGGAGTAGCTGAAGATAAGCAGGATGTTCAAAGGTTTAAAAGAAAACTTACTGTGCATACCATACACAATGTTAATTTAACAGAAACATGTGTCTCACTGTGCAGTTTTGCCCATCTCTCCAAGACTGCCGCTATTTATATGGTATGTATTGCTTTAGAATAACCACAAAATCAATGGGAGTTAGTCGTGCACTCAGGAGCTGAAAGCAAAGTCCCCCTAGTGCACATAGGGAAGAGTGAGGAGAATAGAAAACTATTGATTATTTCATCCTAATAGGTGAAATTTTGTGGTTTGTTGTCTCTCTTCCAATCTACAGCCTCTCAGGCCTGACCATTCTAGCTAATTCTCTTCATAAAAAAGGTCCCCCCCATGGTCTCCCTCCCATGAGCCCTCTACTGCTCAATATAACACATAAGCCATCCCAGCAAACTTGCACACAGCCGGCCCACCATGGAGCACAAGAAAAATTGGGGGCACTATAAAATTTACAAATCTTAGACCTATAGAGGTGGGAGGGACCCTAGGGAGCATTGAGTCCAGCCTGTGAAGAAGGCACAGTGGAGAATCGAACTTGTAACCTCTGGCTACCTAAGCCACCGAGCTGTCCATCAATTCTCATCTGTCAAAAAGCCCGCCTCTGTCAAAAACCAAAACTGCTCACATTAAAAAAGTAGATCTACATGCACCACCATTAGATAAATATGAAAATAGAAAACTAATCAGGAACATTAACGTATTTTCTGATAGAACAGGGAGCCATCAATGAGATGCTGTCTGCCGAGAGGGTGAAGGCACATCCCAACTAATCACCTGTGTCAAATTTGGCATTCACATTTCATGGTTGATATTTGGGAAAGTGAAAGAAGCACAGCAAAAACAAAGCATGCCTCGTAGCACTTAAACTTAAAGCACCCTCTCGGGTGGTGGTGGTGCAGTTTAATTATGCAGGCTAGGTGTTGACCCCACCAAATGTGCTGGGTACTCAATTTACCAACCTAGGAAGGATGGAAGGCTGAGTCAAATTTCAGCCAGTTAACTGAGCCCATAGGGATCGAAATCAGGTGGCGAGCAGAAGCTTGAATGCCGTACTGCTGCAGCTTAACCTCTGAGCCACAAGAAAAATTCAGGATATTGAGGAAGACTACACATTTTACCTTAGAAACAGATTTTCTTGCTTTTCCTGCAGCAAAATATTTTATTATCTCATTACAGTCTTATGCCCAAAGTCACTGTTTTAGTTCCAAGAAACAGAAAGGACCAGGGGAAAGAGAATGGACAAAGTGTGATGAAGAGAAGGCTCCTTGCATTGCCCTTTTTAGAATGAATGAAGAGGAAGTGGGAAGAGGAAACCCATGGATACTGCTTTTGGTTCCCCTGGGAAAAGGTAGGGTAGACATTTTTGCATAAACAAATAAATAAGCTCTGAATCATATTGAAAGCTCCACAGACTGTGGCCACAATATTGTGAATGTTATAGGAGCTATCCAAGGTGCTGACCTTTATTCCCAAAGTAAGGAATACACTAGGCTCATCACCTTTGCTAGCTTTTTAAAAGTTTGGACTAAAACCTCTGTCCTATCTGTCTTTCATTTCCATGGCCTTATCTTGCATATGGGGCTAGAATTTAGAAAATCTCCTGTTTTGCTTCTTATCTCATGGATCTGGCCTACTTTAATTAATAATCCAATTACCTGCCTCGGAAAAGGTGCCCCGTGTTTTCAGTTCTGCTGGGCAAGTCATTTTAAACAGCAGCCTCAACATAAACTGAGCAGCAGTTTGATTTCTTTTTCCTTTTAATGCAGGCAAGTGAGGAAATGCTATCCAAAAGGGGAAATGATAGGCCTGCTCCAGCATCAGAAAGTGTGCAGAATGCTTATGTGTAGAGGGAAACATTCTAATCCTCTTTCTTGAATTTCTGGATGGCTCAGTGGTTTAGGAATCTGGCTGCAGAACCAGAGGTTGGAAGTTCAATCCCCCATAGTGCCATCTTGACAGAGGGTGGACTATGTAGGGTCTGTTCCAACTCTGCAGTTACCTTGGTTGTTCTCCTACACATCAAGAGTGAGGAATATGAAGAGACAATGTCTTTGCTATCCATATTTTCCAACCCAATTGGAGGACCTAATGCAAGTGGAGAAACCACACGAATCCCACCTCACTTGGTGCTCTCTCTCCTGAGACCATACATAATGGTCCATGTGTAGGAGGTGACAAATTTGAGGATGGAAGAGAGTTGAGTTAGAACATTTCTGGTTGAGGTTCAACACATTCTAGTCCCTAAACAGGCTTCTGATAGAACCCCTTCAATTGTTCCCAGGAGCTGATGTCTTGGTTTGTGTAATAAAAAGGATGAGAAATGGTTAAGACATCTTCCCCATCCCTGAGAACTGAATAGAGCTTTCAGATATATGCCTTATTCTATGGATACACAGTGTGATACAGTATATGACAGACAAGGACTCTTGAAGCCTGGGTTTGAATCCCTGCTCAGCTATGAATATTCGGTGGGGGTCAAGAACTGCTAAACCCATTCCTTAAACATCTCATCGTTTAGGGTTACTATAGGCCAGTTCTGATTTCATGACACATAGCATGCCTCATGGTGCACTGGTTAAACTGCAGTACTGCAGTAAAGACTGTTCACTACCTGAGTTCAATCCCAATGGGCTCAGGTCGCCAGCTTTAGGTTGATTCTCCCTTTCACCCTTCTGATGGAAGGATAGTAAATTGGTAAATTGAGCCTGGGCCTGCATAAACAAAATTTTAAACCACCAGAGAGAACTTTAAACATGGTTGGGTGCTATTCTCAGGGACCTACGAAACTATGGAAGCTTAAGCTTCAGGGCTCCTATATCTATTGATCTATTGGTGTGTGTGTGTGTGTGTGTGTGTGTGTGTGTGTGTGCATGCCTGCATGCATGTGTGTTTGTGTGTTGTGGAACAGCTCAATTGAAGAGAACAACAGTGGTTACCTAGACCTTGTTGCTGATTGTGAAGGACACTCTACAATATTTCTGGGCCCTAAACATGAAGGTGTGCTACTGCCTATCCTATAGGCCAGTGGTGGCATACCTTTGGCACTCCAGATGTTGTGGACCACAACTCCCAGAATTCCGAGCCTAGATTGCCAGTGACAAAGGACTGTGGGAGTTGTGGTCCAAAACATCTGGAGTGCCAAAGGTTCACCACCACTGCTATAGGCTTTCATATTTGCTGAGTTGCCATGCAGGCTGTTTCAGAATGAAGTCACACATGAAAACATCAGAAACCTGTGGTTGTAACTCCAAATCCACTTGACTGCACACAATTGCTATTATTTTAAACAAATCAAATCCTTGTTTTTCATTGTAACAGAGCCTTATTATTTTTTCTTCCTGGCTGCCACGAAAAGTGTGTATGTGTGTGTGTGTGTGTGTGCACGTGTCCATGCTTGCGGGCAAGCCTGTGTGATGCTCTTTCGCTGGACTGCAAATCCTAGGTGAAATTTCTCTGACACCGAAGTTGCTTCTCAAAGAGAATGATCACAAAGGGAGGGCTATTCAGTAGAATGGTAATTGTCCACATGACAAGGGGATTGTGGTTCATAGAAGCTGGCGTGCCAATTACTTCAAAGAAGAAAGGTCAACTCATCTACTCAGGATGAAATTACTGCTGTCATAAAAGGGGGCATTCTGCTGAAATCAATGGAAAGGAGCCAGCAAATCTGCTTCACAGACCTCCCTCGTCATTCCCCCCCTTTTAAAAACAGACATGATGTATGCTGCTGAGAGCCAAACATCACACAATAGCTTAACCTACAGTGACAGGCGATTGTGCCTGTGTCTTTGTGACTATAGACTGGTCCGCACATACCAATCTATGCACAAGCAATCCTGTCTTTCACCAAGCATTCTAGGCCAGTAGCTCTCAAGCTTGGGTCCCCAGATATTCTTGGACCACAGCACCCCAAAATCCTGGCCAGCAGAGCGAGCAGTGAAGGCTTCTGGGAGTTTTAGTCCAAGATCACCTGGGGATTCAATATAAGGGACTCAAAATAAGGGCCAAGCAGAAGTGCCATTGCGCTGCATAATTGCTTCCCCTCACTCCAGCAAACCCCCAGCATTGTCACTGGTCAGGCAATTGGTCTCACAACTAGTGCAAGACCAAGGGGAGCCAGCTAGCTCAGGAGGAAAGCTTACGTTCTTTTCCTTCACCTTTGATGAACAGGATACCTCATGGCACAGTGGTTAAACTGCTGTACTGCAGCTAAAACTGTGCTCAAGACCTGGGGTTCAATACCAGGTAGCAGGCTCATGGTTGACTCAACCTTCTATCCTACCGAGGTTGGCAAAATGAGCTCCCTGTGTTGCCTGCATAATTAAATTGTAAACTGACCAGAGAGTGCTTGAAGTATATACTAAGTATATGCTTATATACCATGTGGCAGTGTTTAAGCAGAGCACTTTGCTTTTGCATTTTGTAGGGTTTATTTGTGAGCAGACAACCAGCTAGTCCATAGATCCACTCTGGAGAAGCCTTGACTTTCTCCCCTTCTCTCTATGGTGAGCGGTAAAAATAAATGATAACAGAAACCTTTCCGGGCAGGGGCTTTTAAGGGTGTGCTGCAGTTGGTAATTATAATTGCTATTCTTATTTTTAATTGAAAGGTTTTTAATGGTTTTTCTGCTTTCAGCTTTAATAGGACAACCAATTTAATCATGTTTTAATATTTATGATGCATTTTATTTGCATTTTTTAAAAACATTGCTGTAAATTGTCATTGGTTTCAGTTTCTAGGAGGAAGCGGGGTACAAATCAAATTAGTAACATATGTGTGTGTGTACAACAATATGCCTAAAAATGTCAACAGGATTTAAACCTTTAGGTAAAGCGGTATTCTTGTATGCCATATTCAGGCATGGAAGACTGAATTAAGTTGAACTCAGGACTGATTAAAGTCAAGGGTGGTAGACAAACCAGAAGTAAACATGGGTATGAATCAGAAAAATTGTGATTTGTTTTTATTCATGATTTGTCAAGGTCAACAGATCACAAAAACAAATTTATGATTTTTTTTCTGATGAATTCATGCATCAATTTGTAAATTCAGGTTTTTTTTTACTTTAAAATCCTATGGAATGGCTTCCAGGGCACTGTGAGACATTAAATTTTGTAGGGAAGCTTCTCATGATTCACCTCTACATAATTTGGGTTCTAGATGTATGTGTTAGGCACACCCAAAGAGCAACCCACTAGGAAAATGCCCTTTAGCAACTGGCTCTGGGAAACTCAAATTTCTTCAAACTTGGAGCAGTTGTAGAGAGCAGTACAACAGTGGAATCAATTCCCTTGAGAGAAAATGAGTGCTTCAGCACTGGAGGCATTCAAGTGAAATTTAGACAGCCATCTGCCAGGTCTGCTCAGATTTGTATTCCTGCATTGAACATGGGGTTGGACTTGATGTACTTATAGTACCCTTCCAACTTCATTGTTCTAAGATTTCTATTTCTGTATTTCCCAGCAGTCAGAAGGGAAGGAACCTGGTGGATTTCAATAGGCAGATGTTCCATAGTATTTTGGTCACCACTGAGAAAGCATGAACAAATGAATGGACTTCACCATTTCATTATTACCTATCTGAGAATTTGACACTGGAAATTCAGTCCCAAAGTAGAAACACAGAGGAGAAGGACTATTTTATTTTGTGTCTCTACCAAAGTAGTCTTGATGTTACTCACTAGCCACTTTGTGCATGAGTTAGAAGTCCAACATCTTTAGATGTCAATTAAAATGCACATCCACTCGGTCTTCATAATGAAAATTGGTGGGATGTTGGCTGCCTGTAAAACCATCTGCTCTGACAGGCGCTGTCGCCAGATGTTCCTTTAAGTGCATTGTAATAAAAGTGATTATCCAGCCATTATCATGCAACAAGCTAACTAAGATGGTGGCAGAGGGACAAGGAGAGGTGGAGTTGACAGCGGCCCTTAGGATGTCCAGAACTTGCATGGGCTTTAAAACAAAGCCTCAAATCACTCATCCTCCAGAGAAACTATCCTAGATGTCCAGATTTGATCTGCTGATTTATTCCTAATGGCCGCAGAAGGCAGCTGGCTAGCTTGAATGAGACTTTAGCTTAATGGACGATCTGGGAAGAGAAAGACATTCTTCAACTCTCAGCATGCATAGCAATAGCAGATTGAGGAGTTTGCTATTAAGGAATCCCTGACTTAAGAACAACTTAGTATTTATTATTTATTATTTATTTAGAGTATTTTTACCCCTCCTTTCTCCTTGGAAAAGGACCCAAGGCGGCCTACAGTAATGAGAGAACAATATACAATCCAGTACAATTAAGACTGGATTCAAGACTGAGAACAGTGAATTAAGGGGCGTTAAAAGACAACATTAAAGCTACAAGAGAGTGCGAGCCTTTAAAGAGAAAGTAAAAAAAAAAAAAAACAATGTAATTATGTACCATCCAAAAGTTATGGGGGATGGAGACTTAAAATCACTTCAGTCGGTGACTTAGAAGAAAACCATACTGATTGAACCACAAAAGACCTTTCAATAAGGTGTCCTTGGAACTACCTGTGCAATGTTTTTTTTTTGGGGGGGGTGAATTGAGGTGCATAAAGAAGTATGTGGTGAACTGGACCCTAGCACAAGGTCAAAACATCTAATTTCCCAACGCTCGAGTACAATAGCCAAAAGAAGATAAAGAATAATTTCATATAATCTTTTTAAAAAATGTTCTTCTTACATACTTTTATCAACATTATTACGTTGATATCCAAACATCATAATGTTTGTCACCAAGTCAATTTTGACTTGTGGCGATTCGTTTCTGGGTTTTCTAGGTAGCCAATATACAGAAATGGTTTACCATTCCCTTCTTCTGGGGACATCTTGAGACTGTGCAGCAGGCCCAAAGCTACACAGACTGGCTCTTCTCCCAGGAGGCACAGTGGGGAATTGAATGCCTAACTGCTGTTTTCGCAGCTAGATACTAAAACCATCGAGTTATTGAAACATTTCTGTATTAGTAAACTCACTGTTGGGAATCTCATATACTAATAAAGAACTCATACTCTATACAAGTGATGGTGAACCTTTGGAACTCCAGATGTTTTGGACCACGCCTCCCACAGTCCTTTGTCATTGGCAATACAGGTTAGGAATTCTAGGAGTTGTGGTCCAAAGCATCTGGTGTGCCAAAGGTTCGCCACCGCTGCCCTATACCATTAATGAGACCTACAGGACCAAGGGTGGCCACTAATTTGTTCCCTTGCATTTCTTTATTTCTCTTTTAATCTTCTATCCCACAATTCGATCCTTTTGTTCTCAATTTATTTTATACCATTAAAGGTTTCTTGAATTGACTGGGAACTCATTCTCTGAGTGCAGCATCTATAGGTAGCCGAAATGTTGCATAGAGGCTGGTGGGAGACATCCACACTTTTGCATTAGTACAAAATGGCTTTGTTTTTAAAATCTTGGGGTGGTGCTAAAAAGAGGGAAGCTGAAAAAAGAACATGATCCTGGTTTGTTCAGAAAATATGATATATTCCTCTCTCAGTAATAATGGCCTGTTCCATGATGTCAGGTTGCTTCCTATGCTTTTCTGGGTGTCACAGTTGTAGAGTTTGTAGAGAGTATGTTATAGAAACCTAATCTCAGAGAAAGAGACTCTGCTTGATAAGGCTAATGGGATGGGTTCATGGGAGCAAATGACTCCAAGACACTGTGCTCATGCAGTGATGAATAAGCATGGATGAGTGAGCCGTTACAGGTCAGACACCACAGACAGAACAGACTACAAGCCTGAAATGTACTTATTTTCTGTGGGGCACAATGACATGGAGAAGAGAACTGAATACATTCTTTCTTGTACTCCATAGTAATCAGATCTACTCTGGGGTGAATGCCAAAGTGATCGACCATCAAAAGATATTTGTATTATTGCACTAAACTTCCTCTAGATTGCACTCCTGGGGATTTATTTGGACATCATGAGTAAACTTACAATGGCTATGCCAGAATATGCAAACTTTACTCAATAGGTTACCATGTGAATTCATCAAGTGGGATGTTCTTGAAATTACATCAGATGACTACGGTAAGCTTCCAACTTAAATAAGGGCCATTAGTATCATTGGGTTGTTGCTTTTGAGAGGGATGAGAGCAAGAAACAGCTAGATCTTGGACTGTGAAAATGACAATAAATACACACCGAGTACTCCGATCTCATGCAAACTCCCTTTGACCTTAACAATACCATCCACTGAGCACTAATTACAGATTTGTTTTTTGAGCCTTTGAACGGAAATTGAACAGGGGAATCTCATGTCACTGGAGTTTGCTAGGAAAATCAAGTAAATAAATGTAATCCTCCAGGTTCTCATCTTTAAAGGTTTCTGGGCCATCTGCCAGTAAGCCAGACAATGTTCTGAATGCTGAATGCAGGTGCCACATGTTCCTTATCCTGGTATATAAGCATCCTTATTCCAAAATTACCCATTTGTGTAACAGGAAATTATCATTCCAAGGCAGTTGTTGCCAAATGTTTTATATTCAGTAAGCCCATTTTCATAATGGATTGTTTGTCAAGGAATTTTTGCATGTTAGGGCACATTTGCGCAAAACACTCAATAGGCTGCCTCGTTTTGATCCAAGGTCCACTAGGTAAAAAGAAAACTGATTGAAGGAGAAGCATGTTGATGTAAGTCAACTGGATCACAAGTAGACAACCTACAAGTTGTTTTGGGCTACAACTCCCATAATAATTGTGATCCAAAACAACTCAAAACAGTTAGGAAGTTTTTCCTGATAGTCAGCCAAAAGTTGTCTTCCTATAACTTGAGCCCATTGTTGTGATCCTGCACTCTGGGATGTGAAGACTCAGCTTTTCAAAGAAGCTTTGCCTCTTATTTATCTCACAGACCTACATATTTCAAATTGAGCCTGTGAAGATTCTCAGTCATCCAGGTGAGTTTATCTGGAAGCTGAGTCATGAAATTCTTTACTTGTGAGATCGAAAAAAATTGTTATTATTTATTTATTTATTTATTTGGTGCATTTCTGTACCGCTCCTTTTTCCATAAAGGAACTCAGGGCGGTTTCCAATAAAAACAGCTAAAAACACAGCACAAACAACAGAAGCAATGGAAAGACAAAGGCAAGATAAATAGGAAAGTGGCAAAGAGGGAAAACCCTTGGCGGAGGAGCAGCGGATCAAAAGAATAATAATAATAAAAGAATTAAACAGAAATAAGGTCACCATATGCCTCCTTGAAAAGCAAAGTTTCTAATGCCTTTCTGAATGTGGGCAGGGACTCTGCAAGGCGCAGTTCACTCGGAAGCTGGTTCCATAGAGAGAAGGTGCGGCTACGGGTCACAGACTTCTGCGCCTCTCTTGGAGTGGCCACCCTGAGTGAACGAGTAGGTCTGGCCTCAGTTGATCTCTGGGAGATCCGCTCTGCCAGGCATTCAGGTCCCAAGCCGTGGAGGGTTTTGAAAACCAAAATAAAGACCTTGAACCTTATCTGGAGAGCAACGGGCAACCAATGCAGGCGCGCCAGAACTGGGGTGATATGATTGTATTTACGGGCACCCACCACCAGTCTGGCCACCACTATTCATGCAAACAGCTTCATCAGTCTGAGGAAACTTACTGGCGAGTCTTCCAATTTATAGTTCACCTTGATTTCACATCACCCTGGTCTGAATAGGCTCATTAGGCGGACAGTGGCCTGAATTGTCCCCCCCCCCTTGCCAGCCCTATATTAATGGATGAGTTTCAGCCCCTACAGTCTGAGGATGTGGTCAGGACCATTGGGGAGATGAGGGCCACCACATGTCTGTTGGACCCTTGCCCTTTCTGGCTCATAAAAGCTGCCAAAGAGGGTCTGGCAGACTGGTTAGGAAGAGTAGTGAATACCTCCTTGCAACTGGGCAGTATTCCGGCATGCTTGATTGAGGCAATAGTAAAACTGCTACTAAAAAAGCTCTCTTTAGATCCAACAATACTGAACAATTACTGACCAGTATCTAACATTCCATTCTAGGGTAAAGTGCTAGAGCAGGTTGTGGCCTTGCAGCTCCAGAAGTTTCTGGATGGAATAAACTATCTGGATCTAGCTCAGTTTGGCTTTAGGCCTGGTTATGGGACTGAGACAGTACTGGTTGCCTTGGTAGATGATCTACGCAGGAAAATGGATACGGGATCTGTGTCCCTTTTGGTCTTACTGGACCTCTCAGCTGCTTTTGACACTATCGATCAGAGCATCCTCCTGACCCGTCTCTCTGAAATGGGACTTGGGGGCACTGTCTTACAGTGGCTACAGTCTTTCCTGCAGGAGAGAATGCAGAAAGTAGTGTTAGGGGACTCATGTTCAGCTCCATGGCCACTGACCTGTGGGGGACCTCAGGGTTCTGTTCTGCCTCCTATGTTATTTAACATTTATATGAAACCACTGGGGGAAATTATTTGGAGTTTTGGGGTGAAGTGTCACCAGTATGCCAATGACACTCAACTCCAGCTCTTGTCACCTCTGGATTCCAAGGAAACTCTTTCGACTTTAGATCAGTGCTTAGATTCTGTAATGAACTGAATGAGGAAGAACAAACTGAAACTAATCAGACAGAGCTGCTTCTGGTCAGTCAAAAAAGGAGATCAAGGAATAGGGATGCAACCTGTACTGGATGGGTTCCCCCCCCCCAACTGAAAAAAGAGGTGCATAGCTTGGAGGTGCTCCTGGACCCATCCTTGAGCCTAGATGCCCAGGTCACAGCTGTGACCAGGAGTGCATTTGCAAAATTAAAACTAGTATGCCAGTTATGCCCATTTCTTGAGGAACCTGCTCTGGCCACTGTGACACATTCCTTAGTGACCTCCTGGTTGGACTACTATAATGCACTCTATGTCAGCCTACTGATGGAAAGTCTCAGGAATCTTCAACAGGTCCAGAACACAGTGGGACCAGATTGCTGACTGGGGCGGTTTACAGAGATCACATTACACCCCTGCTAGAGCAGCTCCACTGGTTACCAATCAGCTATCAGACACAATTCAAGGTGCTGACCTTAACCTACAAAGCACAAAATGGCCTGGGTCCAAGCTACCTCAAAGATTGAATCTTGCGGTATGAACCAGCTCAGGTGCTAAGATAATCAGGAGAGGCCTTTCTCTCCATCCCACCACCTTTACAGGTGTGTCTCATAAGAACATATGAAAGGGCCTTATCTGTTGCTGCTCCCAGACTTTGAACTCCCTCCCGCTGGAAGCCAGGACTGCCCCATCTCTGCTGTCTTTCCGGAAGCAGGCAAAGACCTTCCTTCTTCAGACAAGCTTTCCCTGAATGAGGGACTATCTACTATATGAATTTATATGGATTACCATACATGTTTGCATTGACTGATTTCATAAAAACACTAGTGTTCTCCATGTTGCTTTTCAGCCCTCATAATGGATTTTTCTTTTCTTCTTTCTCTAATGTTACCGTTTTAACATCCTAAGATGCATCTTTAAATTCCCTGTTCTTAACTTTAATATGTCTTAATTGTTCTGGACTGTATATTATCCCTCATTATCGTAAGCCATTTCCAAGGAGAAAGGTGGGGTAAAAATATTCTAAATAAATAAATAAATAAATAAATAAATAAATAAATAAATAAATAA
>JAHTLZ010000007.1:35584254-35613656 GCA_023846285.1 Phrynocephalus versicolor | reverse complement strand
AGATAGATAGATAGATAGATAGATAGATAGATAGATAGATAGATAGAGGCATAGTAAGGGATAGGTATAGTAAAAGACGCTTAGTAGCTCAGTGGGCTAGAGCACTGAAAACTGTCGGCTGCAAAGTCGGCAGTTCAGTGGTTCGAATCCCAGGTGCCACACAGCGAAGCAAGCTCCCACTGTTAACCCCAGCTCCTGCCAACCTAGCAGTTTGAAAACATGTAAATGAAAGTACTGTAGATAAATAGGTATTGCCGTAAAATCTGGAAGGTAAAATAGCGTTTCCTTGCAGCCATGCCGGCCACATGGCCACAGACTTGAACAACATTAGCTCTTCGGCTTGAATACCGAAGATAAGCACCGCCCCTAGAGTCGGACACAATTAGCACACATGTGTGCGCGGAGGGCGACGGCTTTACCCTTACTTTTAAAGGATAGGCAGGAACAAAAAAAATATATTTTAACATGCATTACCAGAACTTGCCATTAGGAGGTGCTATGCTATGCATAATATTTTCAGATTGCAGATAACCGATACTGAATTAGAGAATACGGTGGTCCTACTGTATTTGTTGTTAGGGGCTGTCAAGTTCCCCCTGACTTATGGCAACCCTATGAATGAGCACGCTCCAAAATGTTCTGCCTCAGCAATGCAATCAGCACGTCCAAATTTCCTTATCCATTATGAAAAGTACATTAGCACATTGAGACACCCTGTCAAAAAAAGAAGTCAGTCCTCAAAGATTCTTTATTAAAGCATGAGAATTTTTTAAAAAATGACTTTGTTCATTAGCTGCAGCATTGCAAATGCATTCTATTTCAATGTAAACACTTCTTTAAATTTTTAACCTTTTAAAAGGGGCCACTGATTAATCAGCATATTTTATTTCTCTCCTCACTGGATGTGGCTGCAACTATATGCAATTAGAAGGAAATAAGGAAAAGGAAATAAAAATGAATGGGGGAAAAGTTGGATATAACCATTTTAAAAAGTCTGAACCTAGACTTAGTCAAAGAGGATGCTCAGAACAAGGATATATTTAGGTCTGTGGAGGAAGATAACACCTGTTCAGTATTTGAAATAAATGAAAAGGTGAGGTGTTACCAACTGTTCTTGGCTTTTACATTCTGCTCATTTTGGCTCAATAATATTATCCATTATTATCCATAAAATAACTATCCATTATTTTATCATGGGCTCCCTATGCTCCCTGACTGTTCAACACAGCTGCAGTCACTCGGAGTCTCTGAAGGGCCCTCAAACTCAGTGGCGTAGCGTGGGTGTGTGCCACAGGGGTGACGTGCCCTGGGTGTGATATTTTAGAGGGTGAAGTCCACCCTTCACCCACCTACCCTGGGCAGCAGCAAGTGCCTCTTGGGAATGCCTTGTCTGTGTGCATCCCCCCACCCAGCCCTTCCTTGTTGGATCAGCCATGACCCTCGGGTGCCATGTGAAGGCAGAGGGGGAAGCAGAGGCTACGGGCCTTCAGCCTGGTGCCTGCCCAGAGCACTGCCTGCCCCAGGGCTGGCTCTGCGCAGTGAGCAATGCCCGGTCAGCAACTCGAGCCTAAGCCAAGGGACCTGCTGGCTAAACAAGCAGCTGACCGGCATGTTATGTGGGGAAGGATCCAGGGGTTCATACAGGGGCATATATAGGGCGAGGGACAGAAGGGTACCTCTGCCCCGGGTGTAGCAATCTGGGGATGCCTGGAGCAAGAGGAGGAAGCCATGCACCCTCCTGCCACCCAGCAGTCCTCCTTCCCCAAAAGCTTGGCGACGGCATCCCCTCCGCCGCCTCATGCCAGGCGAGCACGCCAGGCAGCACCTCCCTCCTCCTCATCTTCGTTGGAGAGGTGTAAGGTGCGCAAGCATTACCAAGTGTGCCTGCGCACATATGTGCATGCCTGTCTGCCTGTTTGTCCGTGCTCACGTAAGTGCACGCACCCACCCCAAGCCTGAAGGGTTCACCCCCTCATTGCTGGGTGCGTGCAATGTGAGGGGGGCAGCAGGAAGGGCGCAAAAATGAACGTTGTCCCCAGGTGCTATGCCTCTGCAGCAGAGGCACCACTTGGTGCCATGATTGTGGGTGTATGGGGTACAGGCGTAAGAATTTGTAAGAACCGGATGAAAGGGTGGGGCAGAGAATTCTATGCTCTTGCTCATGACTGGGAGATTAGCAAAGGAAGTGGAGGAAGCAAGCATGCCAAGCCAGGTGAGTGGCTGACTGGCTGAGCAGACAGGGTAGGGGAGTAGCAGTGCCTATGCTGCCTCCTTTACGAACTGGGACAAAGTGGAATGAATTGGTTCTTGCCCATCTCTAGCCATGACCCTCCAGATATTTTGGACCACAACTCCCA
The DNA here is from genome assembly GCA_023846285.1 of Phrynocephalus versicolor. Classification (NCBI taxonomy): domain Eukaryota; kingdom Metazoa; phylum Chordata; class Lepidosauria; order Squamata; family Agamidae; genus Phrynocephalus; species Phrynocephalus versicolor. The sequence goes on along the minus strand of JAHTLZ010000007.1, from coordinate 35,611,299 downwards.
CAGTCCTTTGCCATTGGCAATCTAAGCTTAGAATTCTGGGAGTTGTGGTCCAAAACATTAGGAGGGCCGAAGTTTGGACATGCCTGATAATGCCTTCCTTCTATTTTAGTGGAATTATGAAGATACCAAGGATACTGTAGCTCCCCCTGCCCTCTAAGAACAAGACGATATTTGGACTCTCTGAGGTGTTTTGGTGGAATCATACCTCAACCTGTGGGATGAAGAATCATTTGTCTTCCTCTGTGTCAACAGGCAAAGGAACATGACTCACTCAATGGCCTTTTGTCAAAGAGTCTACTTCAGTTGTTTTACTGATTCATTCAAGCTATTATCCACCCCACACCTGCTTTTCAATGTTATCCTCACAAGAAATGCAACCTCCAAGTTATATAACATCTTTTAAAACCAGGGGAAATCTTTAAAACAGGGTGAGAAGCAGCATGCTCATGACCTGTGGTTCAGCTTAGGACTGGTGAAAATAAAATAAACAATGTGGTTCTTTCTCTCTCTCTGTGTGTGTGTGTCTGTGTCTCTCTCTCTGTGTGTGTGTGTGTGTGTGTGTGTGTGTGTGTGTCTGTGAAAGAACTTTTTAAGTACTTTCTCACCCAGAGGATCACTGGTCTTTGGAACTCCCTGCCAGAAGAAGTGGTGAGAGCTATCAGCCTTGACTGCTTTAAGAAAGGATTGGACAAGCTCATGGAGAACAAGGGTATCAATTAGAGATGGGCATGACCAGGAAAAATGACGTTTCAAATTGCCATGTGTCGGAGCCAGCCCGTTTCGGCTCGTTTCCATTTGTCGTGAAATTTTTCAAAAATTTGTTGTTTCGTTTGTCGTTTTTTCGTCTGTCGTTAGTACTGGTTTGGGGGGGGGGTAGCAGGCTCCTGGAGGCACCTCTCTGAGGTGGGTGCCTCCTCTGGCCCGCTACGAAGGGAAAGCGGGCTCCTGGAGGCAACTCTCTGGGGTGGGTGCCTCCTCTGGCCCACTACAAAAGGGTACGTATAGCCAATTGGATATGCGTACCAAGTTGCAGTGGCACAGGCACCTCTTTTTCTTTTGGGTGCCTCTACTCTGACTTACTAAGAAGGACAGCATACTGGCGTACTGGTGTACTTGGACCGGGGAGTGAAGTGAGAGAGGAATCCCTCTGGGCGCCCTCTGGCTCACTAAGAAGGGAAGTGTATTTGTTTGTAGTGCAATGCGAGTACAGATCTGGCTTAGGGTTGGGGTTAGGGCAAGGGCTAGGCTTAGGGTTACGGGTAAGGTTAGGGTGAGTTAGTGGGGTGCACCTCTGGGTGCCTCTCTGACCCACTAAGAAGGACAGTGTACTGGCATATGGGTTAGGTTTAGGGTTCGGGTTCGGGCTAGGGTTAGTGGGCTTTTTATGCCCGACTGGCACATCCCAGAAGTCTCAGTCAAAACCTGGCCAAGTGGCCATGCGATTGGTGGAATGGCTCCAAAAATTTGCATGGTCCCATCCCATGGCCAGCCCATCATTGCGCAGGTATAAAAAAATAAAAATAAAATAAAATAAAATAAAATCAATGGAGACGTTTTATTGCAAGACAAACCCACTGCTGCTACTGTAAAAAATCTGGCAGTTAAAATACCTAATTTTCGCATGTTTCTGTGGTGCTTTGGTGTGTTTTTGGACCACGATTTCAAAATAAATATTGCGGTCGCCCCATTTTGGATCCCCTGCCCGCACCGCATGGCATGACGAGTTGGCGAGATGACGAGGATGCCCCCCACCAGAACAGCCCAGGACAGGAGAGGGGGGGAGGCCGGGGACCCCTGCCCCCAGAAACCACCCCTCTGGTAGGTGCACTCAGGCAGGCATATTTTCGCCTGCTTTTTTGGCCGGGAATCAGGGTTTTTTATTTTATTTTTAAAACTTTTTTCTGTGCCGCTTGGCATCGCGCGATCACTGCGATGCCATGAACGACAACGACAAATCAGACCCAATTTTTCTTTTTTCGGTTCGAGTTCGAGTTCTGGCGGAGTAATTGTCGTTACCATTTCTGCTGCGTAACAGAAATGAGGAATGGAAACGGAAACGAGAATTTTGCCAAGTCGTGCCCATGTCTAGTATCAATGGCTATCATTATGGATGCCTAAGGACAACCTCCAGGTTGGAGAGAGAGGCAGGAGAACTCTCGGTCCCATTTGCAGGGAATCGTAAGCAGGTGAAGACATCTGCTTGGGAATACCCTGAAGCAAATGGTGAGCCACTGTGTGAGATAGAATGCTGGACTGGGTGGGGCATGGCCTGTTCCAGCAAGGCTGTTCTTATGTTGTTATGTCCTGATGATGTCCAAACTGAGCCTTAATCATCCAGAAGTTGCACAAACAGAGAGTGTGAGGAGAGCCATGCTGCCACTATACATCACGAGTTATAATTCCATCATTGGCGATGACTATGTTAATAAGAGTAACACAGCGGATGCCTCCTGATCTATTCTGACATAGGCCCTTACTTCACGAAACACATGGCATCAAACCGAAAGTGCCTTCGGTTTGAATGCGATTGCGGTCACGTGACTTCCATTCGTTTCCACCCCGCTTTCAGTGTACTCACGTGAAGCATTTCTGGGTGTGAATCGATGGCAACCTCACGACCTCCATTCGCATTGTTGTGCCACTTTTAAAACATTCGTAAGCCACTAATTTATTTATGCCTCGATGGCGGCGGCGGAGGCTGGGGCTGGGGCTTGCCTGCTCCGTGCTCCCCGCTCCCTCTGCCAAGGGGTGGCCGTATAAGAGAGGCAGAGAGGAGGAGGAGGAGGAGGAGAGTTGGCGGCAGAGGCAGAGGCAGCGGCGGACGGACAGAGGGACGGACGGACGCGTGTTGGGGACCGCAGCTTGCGGAAGCCTCCTGCGTTGGATCGCGCCCATCCCCGATTGCAACCAACCCTTGATCTTCTTCTTCTTCTTCTTCTCTCCCACCGCCTCCCTTGCAATGCTTGAGCGACTGGGGTGGTGGAGGGTACAACAGCAAAACATCGACGCATCGATCAGGAGTGGTATTAAAAAAAAAGAAAATTAATAAAAAACCGAGGCCACATGCACCTTTTGGGAGCGAAGCGGATGCGAACGGAAAAGATTCCCGGCCTCCGGCAGGGGCATCACTCGCCCCGGTTGGAGCACGCTAAAGGGGGCATGGTCGGGGTGACGTTGCAGCCAAAAAGGAGGAGCGTGCGGACTGAAGCGATCGCTTCGCACAGAAAGGAGGGCTTACCGCGAAGCGAGCGGCTAGTGAAGTAACGGCCACTGTCACTTTTGTTATCACTGAAGGGAGAGTATGATATTCCAAACCATGTCAAAAAAGCAGGAGGGTTTTCAGCTGTAATTACAGACAAGGTCACTCTCAGCTTGGTATTTCTGTTTATGAGAAGTGAGAAGAGCAAGGAGTGAGGAAAATGGCCTTAAGTAGCAGGTATTTTTGGTTGAGGCACTTCTCATTTATGGCACTCTTTATGAAGTCATAAAAACGTAAGAACATTAGAAGAGCCATGCTGGATCAGGCCAAAGGCCCAGGCTCCTTCTGCAATCGGTGCAACAATGACCACCTGTGGCGCTGTGGTTTGTATTTGTTTCCCTGGGGAAACAAATAATGAATTTCCCATCATTAGCAACAATCCCCCCCAAGATAGCCTAGCTTGCTGTCCTAAGGATGCCCTGAGCACATCTGATCTCACCTGATCTTGGAAGCTAAGCAGGGTCGGCCCTGGCTAGTACTTGGATGGGAGACCACCAGGGAATACCAGGTGCTGTTGGCGCATGGAGTAGGACCTGGGAAGCCCCTCCAGTATTCCTGCCAAGAAAACTCCATGGACATGGGGTCACATAGAGTCAGTCACGACTGTAACAAGAGAACAACAACAACATCCTAGCTTGCTATGTCCAGGAAGTCACTCAACCTTTTCTCTGGCCCACCATGCTCCATATGAACCTCTTGCCAGCTATCTCTTCCCCTATATTATTATTATTATTACTATTATTTACAAATGCAGTTGGAGATCTTGGGGTGGGATGGAAGGAACTGACGTGATGGGAATGGAATCTGGCAAAGCAGCAGAAAAAAGGTAGGTATATTTACATAATGATAGTATTTCTAGATTATTTTTCTGTCTGGAGGCTTTCAAAACCATTAATGAAACTACAAAAGAGAATAAGCCGGAAAGCTACTGCGGGTAGTGGCAGGGCGGGGGGAGGATTCCCAGTTATCCAGATCATTATGATTATTTTTAAAAACAATGGACATCAAAAACACCATTCAAAACCAAAGACCTTGCAAAATAAAACAGGCTTAGGAAAACACCGAAAGACCAGCACTCTGGAAATCATACAAATCTCCAGGGGAAGGGAGTTTCACAACCTTTGCCTTCTGCATATTTTAAATATTTTGACCGCTGCAGTAAGCTTTTATCATGCTGCCGTTTTTGTGTTTTGATGTCCAGCAAATAGCGTTTTACAGAGTAAGTTAATAATAGCCACCATTGTGTGCCATCAAGTTAACTCTGATTCATGGTGACCCTTTCCCAGAGTTTTCTAGGTAGAGAATACACAGAAATGATTTAGTGTTCTTTTTTGGGGGGGGGGCACCATGGGACTGCACATATCGCACAGCCTGGCTCTACTCACAGGAGGCACAGTGGCGAATCAAGCTCCCAACCTCTAACTAAGCCACTGAGCCAACCAGCCAGCTATGAAGTTGCAAAGATTAAATTAGCACTTCATTTGTTAGATACCCTGAGCTCCGAGGAGGAACTGTGGGGCATTAAAAATGCTAATAATTGTGAGCTGTTTATCTGTCAGTGTGAGCACTAGTACGCAAGATGGACTAATTGCCTCTCCCAGTACAAGGGGATTTCACAGATACAACCACCAAGAAGGCTCTGCTCCATGCTACTATTCATTGCACCTGAGTGCATGTGAAGCACCTGTCTTTCCGAGCGGGACAGAAAGATTTTGACCGTTTGGGGGAGGGGGACAAAGTGGTGTCTTCACCCACATTTCATATTCACTTCAAGTGGATTGTTAGTTGGACATTGGCAATCAAATTGTATCCACCTCCTCATTTCAGAAGGGCAGACTAGTTCAGGGTAGAGATGGGCATGAAATGAATTTTTAATTCATTTCATTATTTGTTATTTGTTTAATTCCCTAATGAAATGAATAATGAACCCCAATCTGGAAGAGAAACAAAACAAAACGAAACAGAAATGTATTTTTTTGCATTCCTATGGGGGAAAAACATGGTTCTCTCCCAACGCGCCCAATGGGGCATGGGAAACCATGGGTTTTGGACTCTCCCAGCGCCAATCAGCTGGCATGTATACTGGGGAGGCCAAAAAAAAAAAAATTAAACTCCTGCCTTTCCCCTGTGTGGGGAAAAGGCAAGAGGTTTAAACTTTTTTTTTGGTAGTGTGGGCCTGTTGACAGCACCGGAGAAGATGTGTGTGTGTGTGTGTGTGTGTGAGGGAGGGCTCCCCCAGCAGCAACAACAAAAAAGGGCAGACCCCTTGCTGGGTGCTTGCAGCAAATAAATAAATAAATATATGAAATAAATAAAAATAAATAATTTTTTTTAAAAAAAGCACCGAACAGGGGGCCCACGCTATAGATGATCAGTGCTTTTCTTAAAAAGTCCTGATCAGCTGCAGTGCAGGCCCCCTCCTGGGCGCTTGCAGCAATAAATAAAAAAAATAAAAAGAACAATAATTTTTTAATAATAATAATATATTTTTTTAAAAAATAAAAAGAATAATAATTTTTAGTATAATAAAATTTAATAAATAATAAATAATTTTTTTAAAAATATATTATTTGTAGTTTGGCCCCCCTGCTGGGCACTTGATGAATAAATAAATTTAAAAATTAAAAACGGAATAAAATATAAATAAAAAGTGCCAAGCATGGGGCTGCACTACAGCTGATCGGGGCTTTTTTTAAAAAGCCCTGATCTGCTGTAGTGCAGGCCCCTGCTGATCGCTTTTTAAAATTTTATTATTTATTTGCTACAAGCGCCCAGCAGGGTGCCTGCGCTAAGGCCAGCATCTGCCACTGAAGGAGCCTTCTTACTCTGTCTAATGGTACAGCCAGCCATGCTTTCTCTTGCTGGCCATATCTCATCTGCAAATCCCATCTTCCTGAGCCCTATTTGCAAATGAGGCCATGATTGAAGCTGGTGGTAGACTGACTGTTCGCCCTCCTGAGAAACTTTGACCCAGAGAATTTAATCTCATTCTCGGTGCAGACCCCAGTACTCCTGAGAGGACGTCAGTGAATCTCTGTCGGACCGAATGACGTCTTCTTGTAGGCGTCCCCCTCGGAAACAGAAAAAAAACATGCCTTGATTGAAATGGCACAGCAAACCAAGGAGATGCTCTGGCAGTCCCTTCTGCACCAAGCAGAGCAGAAAAACAGCCCTTCAGAATTAACAAGAGGTTAATGGCAGTGTAAAAGAGAGGCAAATTGGTCCTTCCCGAGCCCTTCATCCCTCGGTGTGAGTGACATTGAAGGACGACATGTTGAAGTTGCCCTCTAAATAAGCAAAGGGGAGGGTTTTCTCATTTATAGAGACAGCGGACTTTTCTGAAACTATATAATATCTTGCCAGCCATCAGCCAGTGCTGTAAGAGTGGGGAAGAATGGTTTGATTGGAGAGACAGATATATTGCTGAGTTAGGGAAAGATGTATAAACAAATGAAAAACATTAAAAAAAAACCTGTCCTGCCCTAGATTTTATTGTTCTATTTGCTTAATGGAGGAGTAGATTGGCTCAAACGAACACAATACATAATGAGGTCTTTTTCTTTTGGATGAAAAAATGTCTCTGTGAGTGCACAAGGCAGACAGAGATAGAAGTTGGGAAGGGCATCGAATCATCTTACCAGCGCCATTTCCTTCCTTAGCCTCCCTTCCTGTCCAGCACTGTCTCCTTTCCTTCCCTGCCCGCAGCCAGGGTTTAATTTCTCACCATTTATAATTCATTTCCTGCATGGACCACTCCGCTCTCTACGAAACTAAAAGGCTCTCAAGGTGGTTAACAGCATGACAATTCAAATGAAAATGCATCAATTTAAGACATTAAAAGCCTACTCCGTTTGTCACAAACTATGGAATCAGCGTTTCAAGTTCCCTCCTTCTTTGGCTGCTCTGCTGGACTCTTTCTTCCCTCTGCTGTTTCTGCCCTCTGTTTACCACTGCTTAATTGACTGATTACATTTTGATTAATCGCTTTCAGTGGGGGTGGATTAGATTTAAGTGGTTGTACTATTTAAAAAAAATGCTTTTAGCTGCCTTCTGAAGCCAGGGAGTTTAATAACGGAGACAAAAGAAAAGGATGAGGGGGTTACAGCATACACAGGCTTGCCATTCAATTGCCATGACAGCCAGGTTGCCTGAAACTTCATTGGTACAAATTAACTGAGGAGGAGGAGAGGAAAACCTTAGTGGCATGTAAGTGATATGTTAAGGAAAATGCTATGCATCAATAAGGATGAATTTGCTGCAGAACCTATGAACTGTGTCAAATGTAAAGTATAGCAGGTGCTTGATTACTAGAGATGGGCACAAAACCAAACAAACGACATGCTGTTTTGTCATGTTGTAAGCTTAAGAAACATTTTGTAACATAACGAAACAGCAGACAGAACGAAACACCATTTTTACTGGGGAAACGAAAAAATTTGTTCTCTCTTGCTGCCCTGACTCCCAGGTGGGTTTTTTTATTGGACAGGTCAGGCTGTTTTTTGACAGCCCAACCTGTCAAAAAACACCAGCTGGGTAGCGGGGGTTGAGGTGATAAGGCAGAATGGAACAGGGTTTTTACTGCTGCCTGCTCTGTTCTGCCTTGTCGCCCCTGTCCCCTCCCCCCGGTGGTTTTTTTATGGGTTGGGCTGTAGGGAGTGGGGGGTGGCCCCACTCCCCACAGCCCAACCTGCCAAAAAACAAAATCACCTGAGAGGCAGGGCTCACAAGGGAGAACTGAACAGGCAGCAGGAAATTCAAACAGAGTGCTGCTTGCTCCACTCTCCCTTGCAACTCCCGCCAGCCAGGTGGATGTGGGGACAGCCCAACCTGTCAAAAAACCCCATCTGGGTGGTGGCAGCTTCTGAATCATTTTGTTGCTCATTTTGTTTGGTTACAAAATTTCAATTAAAAAGTTGTTTAGTAATGAAACAAAACACAATGAGTAATGAAATGAAACAAAACGAAACATTATTTTCCAATTTCGTGCCCATCTCTATTGATTACTGAAAACTGCAAGTCATGATTTAAGCACTGCTTGATCGGTGGCCCTATGTATATATTGAAGACTACACCAGTTTGAACTTTGGCCTGACTAGTGCTACACTCCTGTTTATTTGCTGAATGCTATGTTGGAGTATGAAGATACTGTTTCCTTTCTATGTATTTGTAAATATTGATAAAGAGACTGGTGAAGGAACAACCATGTGGCCTGAGCACTTTTTAAAATATGTTGGGTTCCTGGTGAAGCTTACTACTTAAAGGGTTGGCTGCTGCACAACACTCATTTGACTTTAACACTATATTGTGGCCTTCCCCAGATATGTTGGCTTACTGGTTCCATCATCCCCACCAGCCTGCTAGTTGAGGAGGATGGGAGCTGTAGGCAAACAAAAGAAAGCTGCCAGGTGACTGCACAGGAATCCCTTCATGCACAAGCACTGAGCTGAAATAGATGTGGCCCCAGCAGCTGTGCTGTGACGTTAACTGGATTTTATTCGACGGTTCAATTACTTTTTAAAAGCTCCGTGGCTTCTTTTTAATTTTTGTAGTCAGCGCATAAGTGAAAAAAGAAAAGATAAGGTTTTGTACAGACAATGCAAGGCAAAATCATTTATTTACCTCCCCTCCTGCTTCCTGAGTTGGAAAGCTTGTTCTTTTAAAGGTTGGCATATATCAAATTAAAACAAAACAAACATATATTTAAAAATCCCTCTATAAACTAACAAACATGGTAACAACAATGGCAACTACAGAGGCACCCAACAGCCTCTCAAGTTTAGAAGGACCATCTCCTGCCATTTTTTTAATTAATGGGATCAAAAGATGCTGATAAAGTGTAAGCAGCGAAGAATACTGCTAATTTGGATTGTTTTAACTGAATCTCAACATGCGGGTCTGGTCGGAAGAGGAAGTGAGGAGAGAGGTTCTTTCCTTGTTCACAGAAAAGGTCTTTAAAGGACACGAACTTCTCTTTTTAACCATTTTATCACAGGTAAAAACTACACAGTCCCAGGGGACCCTCTTTCTTTGAAGGACTGGGATGTGAAACCCAATCCTTGGCTTCAGATATGACTTTACCACAGCCCTGCTTCTTCCTGCCTCATCGAAGACAGACATGCTTGGTGAAAACCATCATGCCAAGGACTTGACAGTAATCCCTTGGTTTGAGAGTAACTTGGTTTGAGAGCGTTTTGCAGGACAAGCAAACATTTCTTCTAAATTTTGCCTTGATTGGCAAGCAATGTCTTGCAAAGCAAGTAACTGGAGCAGGTCACATGATCACAAGTGAGCCAATGATGGCTCTCTCCCCCACTCCCCACTGAATTGTGGGTAACTGTCTGGAATGTTCCATCTCTGGCAGCCTCCAAAGTAGAGGGAGGAGAGAGGAATGGAGGTCTCCCCTGCACCACCTATGAAGGTTATTCAAAGGGAAGTCCATGTTTTATTTTTCTTTATATTTTTCTTTAATTTGTTTTCAACATCCTTTCTTATTTTTCAAATGATTTCTAGCCCAGGGGCAGCTAGTCAAGTGTCTATAGGGCTAAAAATTGAATTTTATTATTATCACATTAAAAACACAGAGTAAAATCCAGTTGTTAGTCCCAAGCAGAGCAGATTTTGCAGCCAGGTACCTAAACCATGGTGTTGACGTTGACTTCTAGCCAAATTTTGTGAGTTTCTCCATTGTGTGTGTAAAGTATGTGGTCTATGGAACCCCAGAATGAATCATCTGGGTTTCCATTATTTTTAATGTGGAAATTTGCTTTGATATAAGAGTGTTTTGGTGTACAACACGCCTGCCCAATAGGTAGACCGGGGGCTACCAGTAGCCCGTGAAGGGTTCAAAATTAGCCCTCGGGCCATCAATAAAAAAAGTGAGGCAATAAGTTCTCTACCCCTCCCTCCCCCATCCCAAGGACCACCATTGCCCCAGCAAAGTTCTGGGTCAGTCCCCGGTTCCCCCCACTGGCCAGATGATCGGTGTGCCACTGTCTTGTGACCACCTGAGTCACTGGTGCGGAGTGGAGGGAGGAGAGGGGAGGAGAGGGGTGAGAGGTGGGGTTGCAGGTGTGCCCATCTCCTTTGTGCAGTGACATCTCCCTTCTCCCCCCCCCCCGGACAATTCCCTCCATAACAGAGTAATTGATTTTCAATGCATTCCTATGGGAAACCGCTGCTCTACTTACAATTTCTTTACTTATGACCATGTGATCGGAAGAAATTGATAAAATTCGTAAGTAGAGGTTTTAGTGTAGTAGCCCTCAGGCACTTTGGGCCGGAAAAAGTAGACCTTGGCCTGTTCAAAGTTGGACAGCCCTGGTGTGCAACATGTTCTGCTTATATACCGCTCCATACCACTTCAAGTAGTCTCGGGGTGTTTACAGTATAATTACAATATTCAGGCTACACATTGCCCCCCACCCTCAGCAAGCAGAATACTCATTTTACCAACCTTGGAAGGATGGAATGCTGAGACAACCATGATCCTGCTACCTGAGATTGAACTCCAGTTTGTGAGCACAGTTTTAGCTGCAGTACAGGCATTTAACCAATGCACCATGTTTCTGGAAAGAATTATGCTCATAAACCAAGGTATTACTGTACATCTAAGAGGAACCTCCTGGCAAACAACATCTTGCCATGTTTGGCCTGTTGGGACTTGCTTTGAAAAAGTGGAATTTATCCCGGAAAGCTTGCAATGCTGTTTTTTTTTTTTTTTTAATTAATGGCCAGTAAAGATATTGCCTATAGTCTGGCCCCCCAGAAGAAAGGAATGGTAAATTACTTCTTGGTACTCTGCTGTTAGATAAAAATGGGAAGGGTCACTTAAGACAAAATTGAGATCATGGACTGCCATAAGTGAAATGTTACATTCTATATACAGTTCAACATTTGGAAGTCTGAATTCACACAGACTCCTGAATCGATGATATAAATGTTGAGCCATCATTCAGCAACTGGTTTCTTTAGTCTAATGGCTGTTCAGAACTAATAAGTAGAACACTAGGAACAGACTGCTAGACCTTTGTAAATGTCACCATTAGTTAGAACTAGAGATAGGCACGAAATTCCACTTTGTCAGTTTGTAATGGCTCATATGTTGGCCAAACAGGTATTTGGTGCTTCTCAGCCTTGCCTCTGGCAGGCATCCACAGTAACCAAACACCTGTTCTACTGAAATACAAACCACAAAATGGTGGCTCATGTCAATTTCTAGTTAGGACTTGGAGATTCAACAAAAGAGAGAGAGAGAGGGAGCGGGGGATAGCATGCATCCTTAATAAGAAGAAAGGAAGATCCTGAACAGTTTGTACATAACGAAGACAGTTTCCATAGATTAATGATATTTGCCTATCCAATATACAACAATCATGTTTTAGCAGTGCCTTAGTGTAAAATAATCAGTATTGCATTAAAAATGATTCTGGACAAACTCACTATTAAGTAGAAAGCAAGATGACCATGTATTGTGGGACTCTGCCTAACAAAGAAATTAACAGGCTGCTAATGATACTTGGGGTAGCCACCTGGCCTGAGTGCCGTAATTTAAAAAGCCATAAGATACTTGACTGAGCGTAGTAATGTAGTAATTTGTACAAGAATAAGTCCATTCATTTAATGGCGATTTGGTGAGTCAACGCCTCTGTTAGTTCCAGTGGTTCCAATGGGTTTACTCTAACTACAGCTATGTTGAAGTAAATCATTTAGAGTAGGCCTATCTGAATAAATGAAGCTGAGGTGAAGTTGACTCATCAAATCCCCATTGATTAAATGGTCCTAATCCAGTGCAATTTACTATACTAAGTAACAGGATTTTGGCTCCTTCAACCAGATGTTGTGTTTGCTGGCATATCTGCAAACATCTTGTAAGCAACTGTCTTTGGGGCTTCTTCATTATTGAAGAATCTTTGTTTCACCTCTTTAGGGGGGAGAAAAACATTGATATGGTGTGTTGATGTTTCTGTCCACTGGTGAACAAAGCCTTGTCCTGAAACCTCATTACTCTTTGTCTTGTCCTCAATATGATGGCTCAGTGGTTTAAGCATCTGGCTGTGGATCTGCAGACTAGGAGTGTGATTTCCTACTGGGCCGGCTGTGACCACAGCTAGCCGGTGTGGCCTTGGGCAAGCTGCACAGTCCCAGGACACCCACAGAAGAAGGGAATGACAAACCATTTCTCAAATCATAGAATCATAGAGTTAGAAGAGACCTCAAGGGCCATCTAGTCCAACCCCCTGCCATGCAGGAACCCCCGTCACAATACAGTAAACCCCCACCTATCACAGGGGTTAGGGATCCGACTTGACCTGCAATACATGAAAATCTGCAATATGCAGATGCTGGGTCAGGTCAGGACTGGGTGGGCTCTCTGGGGGCTCTTGTACTGATTCCAGGCCTGGTGCTTCCCCAAACGGGCCTCCAAGGGGCTTTCCAGTCCCCCAGAGCCCCCAAAATATGCTTTCTTGTGATCTGGAGATCACTTCTGGTTTACCGGAAATCACTTCCGGTTTGTGGGGAAGCACTTTTGGGGCCTCTGCCGGTCCTGGGAAGGCCTTTCCCCCTTAATCCAGGGGGCCTTTTTTCATATACTGCACACCCGCAATATACCGGGGCCGCAGTATATGAACCATGAAAGTGCGAGGGACAACTGCATTTCTGACAGATGGCCATCCAGCCTCTGGTTACAAACCTCCAAAGAAGGAGACTCTACCACCCTCTGTGGCAGCATATTCCACTGTCGAACAGCTGTAACCATCAGGAAGTTCTTCCTAATGTTCAAATGGAATCTCTTTTCCTGTAGTTTGAGTGTTCTCTACCTAGAAAATCCTGAAAAAGGTACTCATAAGTCAGAATCAACCTGGTGGCATGTGAATATAATAATTATTAAATATATATGCATGTGTAACAGAAATAAAATAAATCTGTCAGTACTGGGAGAGGCTCTGTTCAGGTGATCTGTGTGCCTCTTCTCAGCTGCTGCCACCTGAGTGCTTTCTCCCTGTTGATGGATGGTGCTTCATTTTCAGGGCTCCCTCTGACCCAGACTGAGAGGGAACAGAGAAAAGGGCTGCTAGTCGGTCAAAATGCAGATCTTCAAAAACATCAGTCCCCATCGCTGATGCAATTACAGTGAACCCCTGCCTATCGCGGGGGTTAGGGACCCGACCCGACCCATGATAACAGAAAATCCACAATATGCGGATGCTGGGTCGGGCCAAGACTGGGGGGGGGCTCTCTGGGGGCCCTTGTACTTACCGCAGGCCTGGCACTGCTCTTAACGGGCCTGCAAGGGGCTTCCTGGGCCCTCGGAGGCCCCCAAAGTGCTTTCTAGTGATCCGGAGGTCACTTCTGGTTTACCAAAAGTCACTTCCGGTTTGCAGGGAAGCACTTTTGGGGCCTCTGACAGGCCTGGGAAGGCCTTTCCTCCTAACCCCAGGAGGCCTTTTTTTCATATACTGCAGACCCGCAATATACCGGAACTGAAGTATATGAACCGCAAAAGGGTTGGGATTACATCTGTAATCCCAAAATGAAACATTCCAACACTGATATATGTTCCCAAAAAGCTGAGAAACATTGTATATTCCTTTCAAGCAATTGATTTTCTCAGGATTTTCATGGCATAGAAAACCGACACTTCCTCACAAAATGTCATGGACGTTATGTTGGGAGAAGGTGTGCATCATTAAGACAACGGAGCATTTACAGCAGTGGTTCTCAACCTGTGGGTCCCCAGATGTTCCTGGACTGCAACTCCCAGAAGTCTTCATCACTAGCTGAGCTGGCCAGGATTTTTGGGAGTTGTATTCCAGGAACATCTGGGGCCCCACTGGTTGAGAACCACTGATATAGAGATATGTCTTGTTCCTATATGCCTAGCAGGAGCATGATAAGTCCAAACAGCTCTTCAAACAGGGGACACCATTAAGTGACAGCCTAACGTCTCTCAGCCCTTCAAAAAGAGAACTATTCTCTGCAAAATGGGAAAATTCCGCGCCAATATTCAGTTCCATATGGGCAGATGGCCACCATTTCTCAGTCTCAATTTTGTTCTGTTTCTTTGGTTTCCATCTGCATTTTCTCCTCATTCTTGTTCCACACCGAATGGTAATTTCCCTGCCTGCATATATTTTTCCTGATTTCTCTAACATGGTGTGACAAAACACTGGAAACAGGAGTAATGAATATACAAATAATCAGCCAATCCCAGCAGGAGGGCGGGGAATGGTATGATATAAAAAGGGTGGAGCCTAGTCAGTTGAGGCAGTTCAGTTGAGTTAAGTTAAGTTGAGAGTGAGTGCTGGGAAAGAGCACTGCTCTGTGAGAGTTCTGTCAGGCAGTGAGGGCTATACTGTTTACTAGTTATCCAAGACAGGGAGGCTTGTAGAGTTGATTAAATCTATTGTATGTTAAAGGGAGGGGTCGTCACAAATTGGTGGCACAGCAGTGGGATGTCGAAATAAACCCGGTTGTGCCTTTGAAAACCCAGTCTGGGAAAGGGGTGACGTCAGACATGGGCACTTAATTACACAAGTTTCTTAGCTGACACAGTTACCTGAATTGAATAAAGCAAGCCATTCCGTATTTTGTTTCCGTTTTAGCCATGGATGTATTGCTCTGAGTGTACTTTTGCTTTATTTCTGCAAAGAACCCTCTCAGCCTTGCAAATGTGCTAATTTTTGAGGCGCATCCTTAAAATTCCTCTTCAGACATATGAAATAGTTACTTTTCTTGAGACTGTTGAGTCCAACGACTGTTCTCTCTTCAGTCCTTAGGCCCAGCACACAGTAAGGAACGATGTGCCATGAAGGATACAATAGATGGAATGAAAAGGCTGATTTCCTCCAGTTAAATTTAATTGGAACAAAGCGTTGAATAAGGGTTTTCCACATACAAGCTTATTATAATTCTTCCCTGCTCTCAGGATACTTGAAAGAACAAAGGAAATACTGGGGAGGGTAAGACGGAGTATAGATCTGTAGGATGGTGGAAGACATTTTGAGTAATGACGAGGCATTAAAGAAAGGGAAAATATAGACGTGCTAAGAAGAAAAATCTTCCTGGCGGTGAGATTTTTCTTTGTGATGATCTCCCTGAAGGAGTGATAGAAGATCCATTTGCTGGGGCTTTTAGAAGAAGATGGGATTGAAAGACCGGATGAAATATATAACAAGAGATTTCTGCCCTGAGAGATAGTTTAATGAGATGTCCTAATAGCGTTCTCAAATCTTTAGTCCCAGAGTCTGCATTCCTCTCAAACAACTGCTGCAATGGGACAATAAAGCATGAAAAATAGCCAATTCCTGCACTCAGGCAATCTTATAAAACATCTCTATTATTTGATCGAACGCTACAAAAATATCCCAGCGGTTATTACCCATGCGACTATAAGACTTGACTAGAAGTTTATTTTGTAACATTCAGGACCATTGTGTTTTCCAGCCATCCAATATGGATATAAGTCAATTGGTTCTTGCTGATTGCTTTTTAAATAATTATCATGTTTCAGTTTATAATCCCATTATCTAAGACAGATAATGGCTGTAACACCTGCCCAGTTTATAGTGACTGAGTGATGTTTATGGTGGTACAAAAATAGAATAACAGGAAGTAAAATAAGCTTATTGGCCCGAAATCCTCTTGCTTAACCTAGAGCTTTGTGGTGCAGTGGTTAAACTGCAATACTGCAATGAAGAATCTGTTCATGACCTGTGTCCTCTCCCAGTAGATTTAGGTACAGTGGTACCTTGTATAAAGGAATTAATTCGTTCCAAATGAAATTATGTTAGGCAGATTTTCCTTTAGACAAATTTCCCATAAGAATGCATTGAAAAGAGGGTAATCCCTAATCATGTTGTACAGATTTGCCCCATAGGCAATTCTGTTATGCAAATTTCCCCTATCTCCAGAATTTTTTATGTTGTACAGATGTTATGCTATACAAACTGTTTGTTATATGAGGGTCCACTGTATATGGCTTGAGGTTGACTTAGCTTAGTCTTCCATCCTTCTGAGGTCAATAAATTCAGCACCCAGCTTGCAGAACTGGTGTGTGTGTGTGTGTGTGTGTGTGTGTGTGTGTGCAAATGCGCACGTGTGTGTATGTCTGTCCTGCATAATTAAATTGTCAGAGAGTGCTTTAAGCACTATAGCAGGGATGGCGAATCTATGGCATGTGTGCCAAAGGTGGCACACAGAGAGCTTTTGCCTGGCACGCGACATGCCCCCTGGCCCTCCTACTTCCCCCTCCAGCCATGAGGAATTTGCAGAGGAACAAAAGTAGGGAAGAAGCAGGGAGGGGAAGAGGACAAGGCAGGGGATCAGGAGTAAGGCGTGGAAGAGGGGGGAGGAGGGAGTTTGAAAGGGAGTCCCCCCCCACCCCAATCGGGCATGTAAGCCAGATCCCCTCCCTCGTGCATTTTTAATGCAAAGTATTTTTAAGCTGGGGTAAGACTGTATTCTGGCTAAATTGCCATATTGGCACTCAGCGAAAAATAAGTGGATTTTCAGTCGCAGTTTGGGTACTCGGTCTCAAAAAGGTTAGCCATCCCTGTACTATAGGATGGTATATAAACAGCACACTTTGCTTTTTTAACTTTGCTGAAATACACCATTATTTATTTATTTACCACCCTTCTGGATATCAGGCTCACTCTGGGCAGTCTATAGCAAAAACAAAACAATAATCAACGGCAACAAACGAAACAAAATACATCAAATCAATAAAAATACATAATATAATCTTGGACTTAAAATACAAGATGAAAAACATTGGCAGTCAATAAAAGCAGTCAAGATGGCAGAATCATTTGTTTAAGTAAGAGCTGGTAAAATTTGGTTCTGGTGCTGGGCTTGACCTGTCTGAGCAACCATGTTTTTAATGGTCTCTTAATGGTGGCTAGTGAAGAGGCTAGGTGAATTGCAACCCTTGTCTGCGGCGTGCTTTTATGCTTGCCAGACTGAACATCCTTCCCTCAGCAGTTCTTTCAGGAAGATACTACAACGTTCCATTTGAGAATAGACTCTGTAAACTATGTTTACTGGAACCGGACTCAACCTCTCATATCCTTCTCTCCTGCCCCTCCCACCACAAGCTTCGCCTTCGCCTTCTGACCCCTTACATTTCTAATTTCTCTGGATCCCCGGAGAGTATAACAAAGCGTCTCCTTGAGGACAAACATCCGGAATTGACAGCCTCAGTGGCTGAATATTTGGCCACTGTTTTAAATATTAGTAAATAGTCTGGGGCCAAGGCCTGCTATTAACCCAATTTTTAAATCATTTTAACCTATTTATTTACTTCCTACCTCTTATTTTACATTTTGTTGCTTCTGTTTTATACCAATGTATGCCAATAAAGGTTCTTGTGATTGTGATTGTGATTGTGATTGTGAATATCAGGTGGAGCTGATTCCACAGACGTAGTGTCACCACTGAGAAGGCCCGATTTCTGGTCTTGTCCTTCCAGGCCTCTCTTAGGGTGAGTATCTTCAACTTCCCCACCTGAGATGAATGAGAAGGGCAGTGAGAACTCAGTGGAAGAAGGAGTTCTGCCAGGTATCAAGGCCCCAAACTGTTTGGGGACTTGTATGTTAATGTCATCACTTGGAGGCTGTTATGGAAGCAGACAGGTAAGGTGGCTAAAGTGGAAAAAATGTGTTGGTATCTAATTATTTCACTCAATAATTTGGCTGCTGTATTTTTGGACCTTCTGGAATAGGTCCATTAGCAATCTGGAGATTAAAGTCTTCCCTATGTTGTATTGATTGAAAAGGTTCTAATTTGGTTCCTTTGATAAGCAATAGGATTTCAGATCAAAACAAGACAAAGTAAAACACCTACAAGATATTCACCAGACCGGCTGGGTAGTTAAAACTAATGGATTTAGGCCGAGGAGGTCCAAATTACCACCGACTCATTCTAAGTGACCCTGTTTCAATCACTACATCACCATCTAATTTATCTCGTAGTTGGTAATTGTGAATGTTGCCTGTCAACTTCAAAGGTGGGATATAATGCAATTAATATTGAAATGCGTGGGGGAACATTTCTAAAATCAGCTGTTAAGTATCTAAGCTGAAACCAAAAGGTCTAACATTGTTTCTGGAGGAGGCTGAAGGTGAAACATATAGCATTTTTTTGTTTCACTGAAATAACATGAGTGTTTACTTTTTATTTATTTATTTGATGTATATAACATTTCTAGTTTTAAAGGTCCAAAATAATGATTCAATGACACCTTCATGTCTGAGCAGATATACTAGGAAAAGATGCTGATATTCTCCTGCTGATGACCAATCACAAAGGACAGCAAACAGATCTGCAAACTATGGTGTGTATACAACACTGATGCCTGACAATCATGCATCTTTCAACACTTAGGAAATTCCCCTTTAATGGTATAATATCTCTTAGGTATAATTTAAGCCCCAGTAGACAAAAGATTTGACAAGATTTAAGACCAAATTGGTTACATTTGGTTTGGCTGTAAAAATAACATTGAACAATGGAAATTAGTGGCTGTTTTTGCTTTGTTCATTTGTATATATAGTGGACCCTCGTATTACAAAGAGTTCATATAACATAAAATCTGTACAACATAAAAAATTCCAGAGATAGGGGAAATTTTCTTAACATAATCGCCTATGGGGAGAATCCATACAGCATAAAAATGGGATTACTCTGTTTTCAGTGCATTCCTATGGAAATTTGTATAAAGGAAAATTTGCTTAACACAATTTCATTTGGAACGAATTAATTCCTTTATACAAGGTACCACTGTATATAATTTTGAATATTTTTACCCCACCTTTCTCCTTGGAAAAGGACCCAATGTGGCTTACAATAATGAGGGATAATATGCATTCCAGAACATTTAAGACACATTCAAGTTAAGAACAGGGAATTAGAAGAGGCATCTAACATTAAAAGGTAACAGCAAAGCTACAAAAAGTATGCAAAAGGGGAAAAATTCAATTATGAGGGTTGGAAACTAACATGGAAAACACTGGTGTTCTTATGAAATCAATTAATGCAGTCATGTATGGCAATCCATCTGAAAGTCACATCATTCAGGGAAAGCTTTCCTGAAGAGGAAGGATTCATTTCAGCTTAGAAAAAATAGATGCCCTCAAAGAAGCAAAGAAAAAAAGCCACACTGGGAGCAAAAAAAAAAAAAATCCAGACTGATTTGAATCACCCTTTGAACTGTGTTAACAGAAAAGAAAGAAAGAAAGAAAGAAAGAAAGAAAGAAAGAAAGAAAGAAAGAGAAAAATTTCTCCTGCTTCCTTGGCAACCCCTTAGCAACCGTTGGCAATTTCACCCAGTTTAACCTCACAAGCTATTATTGATCCTTGAAGCCGATGTTCAGATCTGCCCTTGAGGCCGACATTACCTCAGCAAATTGGAGTGACTACATTTAACCACATTCTCCACCGCAAAGAACTGTTTGTTTGAAGAGTATTTGTTTGGGTGCTGATGCTTTCGATAGCAAACAAAAAAGGCCTAGTCATTTCCTAGGAGGATTCACAGGTATGCCATTTTTCAAGATAGCAAACATCCCTACAATCATTTAACCTAATTTCATGGAAAATTCATAGCAATTGATTTAGCACAGTCATTTTGACATCAAAAGCGAGATGAACAGCTAGTATATCGGCAAAACCTGCACCGCTTGCTAAACTTATAAAGGCACAATGACAGAAGAAGCCGCAGGCATTATTCAAGAGAACCTTTCTGCTCTCTGTCAAAAACGAAAATTACACGATGGTGCAGTGAGCCAAATTCTGAATTATGCAAACAATATTTGCTTATCTGATTCAACAAAAATCCAATGTGATTTATTTCACAGACTCTATTCAGCCTCTCCAGAAATGATAACGGCTTAGTTGAGACAAGGCCATCCATATAAGGTTATGCATATTGTAATAGCTGCAGTGACGGGGGTTGAAAAAAAGGGGAAGATGCTGAAAAGCTTGCTGGTTTTACAACTGAGATTGAAAGAAATTGTGCTCCATGTTCAGGGATGGTCCTTTTAGTTGGCAGAGTGAAGTAGCTGGCTCAGATAGCTGGAAGTGAGGTGTGTGAAGCCACCAAAAGGTGCCATAGGGGTGAAGTACACCAGTCATCCGGCCTGACAAGCTAGCCTGCTGCCCTGACATGCAATTAAAATTCAGCTCCCAGTCTCTATATATGGAATGTGAAGATGTCTTCTTGTGTTTTGCTTCCAGCACAGTGGAGGGTGATGACCCAAGATTATGAGAGGAAGAAAAATCTACACCAGGTTTCATTTTGATTATAAAGGACATGAGAACATAAGAAGAGCCATGCTGGATCAGGCCAAAGGCCCATCTAGTCCAGCTTCCTGTATCTCACAGTGGCCCCACCAGATGCGTCTGGGAGCGCACAAGACTAGATTTTTGTCTCCTGATACCACTCCCCTGCATCTGGCCCTTGACATACCCTGGTTTTAAGCCTGGAGATTACACAACTTCATCATGATTTGTAACCTGTGATGGACTTTTCCTCCAGGAATCTGTCCAATCCCCTTTTGAAGGCATCCAGGCCAGATGTCATCACCACATCCTGTAGCAGGGAGTTCCACAGACTAACAATGTGCTGGGTGAAAAAATATTTTCTTTTGTCTGCTCTTACTCTCCCAGCCCTCAGTTTGAGTGTATGTCCCCTAGTTCTGGTTCTGGACCTATCCAAGGTGCTGAGCCTGTTCTGCAAATTTCAGAATAAATGATGGGTCAGAGTCACTTTTTCAGAGAAATCAATCACTAGCATCCACAACTGAGCACCAGAATATCTTCAGTCAGCCCTGTTCAGTAACATCTTGTAAGTGATGATGTAGAAAATGACGGATGCAGCTGTGAAGAGGATAGAGTTGGCATATCTGTTATCTTAAACTGTTTTGACTGTGCCCTGCAGCTGTAACTGTGGGATCAGTTCCATGTAGCAGGCTCAAGGTTCATTCAGCCTTTCATCCTTCCAAAGTCAGTAATTGCAGTAAGTCTTATTAAGAGCCTAGTGGTGCAGTGGTTAAATGCCTGCACTGCAGGTAAAACTATGCTCACAACCTGGGGTTCAATCCCAGGTAACTGGCTCAAGGTTCACTCAGCCTTCTATCCTTCCAAGGTCAGTAAAATGAATACCCAGCTTGCTAGGGTGTGGGGGGAATATGTAGACTGTATCATTGCTTTTAAACCACCCAGAGAGTGCTTTAAGTGTTATGGGGGGGTATATAAGCAGCTCACTATTTATTTTTGGTTTTTCTTCTACTATCCCCTTTTTCTGGAGGCATAGGGGATAGTGCAGCTTGCCCAAGGCCATACAGACTGGCTTTTCCCTCTGGAAGGGCATCGGGGAATCAAACTCCCAACCTCCTTTTCTGCAAACAGATGCCTAAACCACTGAGCCAGCCAGCCAGCTGTGTAATTGGAAAAAATAAAGTCATCTGAGTGTATGTAAGATATGAATATTCCTTTTTAAAATCCTATCTTCGAGAAAAACCTAGCTAGCATTGCCACACTTTCCATTTAACCTGCCTGTTCTGGATAAGGTAGCTCCTTCTTCACACAGCTAAAATGTTATTTTAGGATGGGGGTGTGTTATTTTAACATTATATTTTAGCCATTTTAAAATATTCCTATGCATTTTTTTAAAAAAGTAACTACCGTTTACTAAAACGTCAAATGATGATGATGGGCAATACAATGAATTCCCTTTTTTTAATCAGCAAAGTAAAATACAATATTTAATATGTGTAATGAACAGTTAAGTTATTTCTAAAAGTAAACTTTCCATGTTTGGGCAGGAAAAAAGAGGAAGAACATATCCTTCCCAAGCCCGCCTCCCCCAAACATCAGCAGTACCATCATTCTTGTATTCAGTAGCCCAAAATCTATAACGTAACATAGTAAAATGTACTCAGGTCAGTTCATTGAATCAATGGGGATTAGAGATGGGCACAAAATGAATTTTTTTTGTTTTCTTATTCGTTATTTGTTTCGTTATGTAACAAAATGAATAACAAACCTAGGGGCAAATTTAACACGAACCGAACTGAACCGAGAAAAATTGGTTTGGTTTGGTTTGGTTTGGTTTGTTAATGGGGGTGGAGATGTCTCCTACCTGATGCTGGTCTGGAGGTCCTTTCGCTCTGAGCTGCACGGAGGGAGTACGTACCTCGTCGGTGCCATCGAGGGACGCGGTGAGCTCGAGTCTCAGCCCAGCCCCAGGAGGAGAGGTAAGAAGCAGGCTGCGTTTAGGCAGCCAGAGCAGCGCGGCTTCGAAGCCGCCCCCTTGCGCCTTGCTCCCGCAGCCTGTTATTGCGGACCCGATCGGGAGGGGAGATAAGCAGGCCATGCTTAGGCGGCCAGAGCAGCGCAGCTTCAAAGCCGCCGCCCCTTGCACTTCCCTCCTGCGGCCTGTTATCGCAGGGCTGATCGGGGAGGGAGATAAGGAGGCTGCACTTAGGTGGCCCCCCAGCCCCCCCCCAGTGGGTGCTGGGGAAAAAGTGGGTAAAAATGAATAACAAATTAACAAAACAACGAAATGATTTTTTTTTGCAAAAATTCACAAAAAAATGAAACAAAACGAACCAAACTCCTTAACAAAATGAAAGGAAACAAAACACCATTTTTTTCGATTCGTGCCCATCTCTAATGGGGATTTGGTGAGTCTACTCTTTCAGAAGTTCCATTGATTCAAATGAACCTACTCCAAATGGGTCTTACTTTAGATTATTTTGAACACCCATCAGAAGAAATGCCCACTCTCATTTAGATTTCATAGCCAATGAAAAACACTTTTAGTTTAGAGCATATTGGAATAAGGCTGCCTTACACGAAGATTGTCAAAGAGGCAACAGGTTCTTTTTGTTCACCTACTTGGCAGGATGATCAATGCTCAGAAACCGTGCCTATCAACTTTCTATTGCTCTAGTGGAATGTTATGTGCTGTTTTTCCTAAGCCCCGGGGGTCTTACATTAGCTGCACACATTTCCTCATAAAGCTGACTAATTGCAGGAGAGGCCCTCTGGAAATATCACAGGATGCAGCATTGCTTAATTTTTATGCATGGTGGTACTCCAGGGGAAGCAACATCATAAATTGCTGTTTTGCTAATTTGCCTTCAGATTAAGGTTTATACGGTAGAAGAACTTGCTTAAGAACAGCTCTAGCGAACTTCAACTCTGCAGAGTGTCTGCAACAGATCCCAGGCTGAGATGTTTCAGGACCTTCCCACTACACAGGCTTCTAACAGGGTAGTGGGGTTCATAGTGCCATGAAACTCTCAAAGCAATCTTGAGTGAGCCATGCTTTTCACACCTAACCTATCTAGCAGGCCTGGTGGCACAAAAGTGGGAAGGAGAACCATGTACAAGCTTAAAAGGGACAGAAAGCCCAATACCGGTAGTTAGAGTCTCTTTTCTAACAAAAGGGGGAAAATTCATGTGGCCCTTCTACGTGTGCCCCAAAGGCAAGGGTTGGTTTTATTAGACCAGTGGTGGTGAATCTTTGGCATTCCAGATGTTTTAGACCACAACTCCCAGAATTCCAAGCCTGTATTGCCAGTGACAAAGGGCAGTGGGAGTTGTAGTCAAAAACATCTGGAGTGCCAAAGGTTTGCCACCACTGTATTAGACCATTTTTAAAAGCCACTAACAAATGCTAGCTTTCTATCCATATGGGCTTTCATCAAGAGGAACAGTTTCAAAATGAGGGCTGCAAAGTCAAGCTAGAACTGTTTGTTTCAAAATCTGCCTCTGGTAATTGTCCAAACTGGACAAACTGAACGCTGATAGCCATTCAGCATCCTTGCTCCCCATTGGATTACATATTCTCAGAAAGCATATTTGTCACTGTTTATAATATTCTGAGGTGCTCAAGGCAGAAGACCCTTCCCCTTCCCATTTGATCCTGAAAAAAAACCTTGTAAGCTGAATAAAATAATACACAAATACAGATGCGAGAATCTCTCCAAATGCCATACTACAGCCATGTCCAAAGTCAGGCCCGGGGCCCAAATGCGGCCCATTTTCAAATTTTGAGTGGGTGCGCCCTCTTCTCCCTCCCAGCTCAGCCTGTCACGCATCCCCACCAGCTGGCCCCTCCCCATACCAGATAGAGACGTCAGCTTGCAGTTTTGCGGTTTGTCTGCCCTCCCTGCCTCTGTCCACCCCCCTAGCCGCCTGCCCAGCCTACCCAACCCTAGCTCCATTGCTGCAGCGTCATCCCCATCTCCTTGCATGTCCTAGAGCAGTGATGGCAAACCTATGGCACAGGTGCCAAAGGTGGCATTCGGAGCCCTTTCTGTAGGCACCCGACATTGTCCCTTCATAGCCACCTGTATACAGGTTAAATTACTGTAGTGGCACTTTGCAAAAAAATTAGTGGGTTCTGAATTGCAGTTTGGGCACTCGGTCTCTAAAAGGTTCGCCATCACTGTTCTAGAGGCTTGTCCAAAGTCTGGCCCAGGGGCCAAATGGGCTGAATGGTCAGCTCCCACACATTTTCACCTCACCAAATCTGGCCCTCCTTGCAAAAAGTTTGGACACCCCTGCGATAGCAGATCTCCAAGCCCACTAAAGCCTGTTCCAACGCAGCCATATAGAGAAGTCCTGAGTTTTTGTCAATACCTTTGATATGTTGCTTATGTCCAGAGTCAAATGCACTTTCTAAAACACCTCATTAAAGTGAATAATGGCGAGTTTCCATTTATAGTTTCCCTCTTCTGTTCTTCCTTAATGAAAGAATGGCAATCATACTTTGATCTCCACTAAATATATCTTCTCTGAAAGGAAATATTTATGGCGAGTTAATTTTTCTTTGCTCAAAGGTAATCATCCCCCTTCAAAGCTTCTCTGTTCAATTGTAGTTTCATTCAAAGAGCCCAGCATATGACTTACCACCAGGGAATAATAAATCTTGAATCCAGGTTTAGCCACAAAGAAGTCATCTGATTTGAAGGTTATCTTCAGCTGGTTTGTTTTTGATGTAATCCTTGGAGGAGCTTCTTTGTATCCACACCAGCGACCTCGGATCAACGTGCTGATGGCCGAGATGTCCTCCACTTCCACAAAATCATACCTGGAGGGTCAGGATGAGAGATCAACAAAGGGGTGGGAGCTAGGCAGGGTGAGATCTAAGACAGAAGTTCTGTCCTCGGCACTTTTGTTTTGAAATGAAGAAGGGAGATTCTCTGTGCTTTCCTTTCCTTTTATGTCACACTCAGGTCAAGCAAAGATTTATACACCCACACTGTGTGTGTGTGGGGGGGGGGAGACAGACAGAGATCCCAAGACAATTTTTTTAAGATGACATTTAGGGTAAACTGACATTATAAGCAAATAAAAGGAATACTGTACTGTAGTCTACCAGGAACCGTCAGGGTGTTGCAATATCCCAACTCTCATATCATGCTACAGAACTAGTCCTTTTGAACAGTGGGCCCCCAGATATTCTTAGACTATAACATCCAGAAATCCTGTTAGTGGTGATGGCTTCTGAAAGTTGTAGTTCAAGAACTTCCGGGGAATCCAAGATTAGGAACTACTGAGTGAAGAACAGAACCTTTTCCTTTTCTTCTCTAGTCCCTGATGATCTGTCCTCCAGATTTCTTCACTCCTTCAGAGCACATGGCGGGGGAGTGGGGGAGGAGCATGGATGCCTTGCTTGTGTTTCTACTGATGGATGCAGCTGTTGTGTCCTGGTCAATGTGACCATGTCATTCAGCCTCCTCTTCCTGTGACTTTGCTGAGCAGGGGGACGTGTCATAGACCACTTTTGCCCCAAATGCCTGGTCCTGAAGATGGAGCCGCTCAAGCATTTGTGCAGAATGTGTGCAGCCGGGGTTGCTTTCTACCTACTCTTTGTCACATGCTTAGAGTGAGACAAACTAGTGTATAGGTAGCCATAGCAACAATAGTATCAGAGGGTGGTAAGATAAGATGAGATAAACTTTACTGTCAATGTACTTTCGTACAACGAAATTAAATGCCATCTCCATGGTGGTGATAGCAGGGAGGCAATAAGGGTGGGCAGAAATTGTAAAGAATATCAAATATGGAAGGTTTTGGTATTCTGCCTCAGGAAACAGGGTAGCCTTGTCTGCTGCTTGCATAAACCACTCACCTACCTACATTAAAGATATCTGGCAAGCCAATATGATTTTAGAATATTGTGAGTCCTTGTTTTAATGTTGTCAGCTACCCCTCTCTACCTAATCTGGAAAACAGGATGACTCATTCAAGAAACAGATATGAGACATGGCTCACAATAAGAGTCTGGACAACATTAATACTGCAGAAAATGGACTGAAGCTATCTTTCCATGTTTGTGGAATGAGACTTTGAGGGAATTCCATGCTTATGTCTGTAAGATCAATAATCAAACAAAACATATTAATCTGCATAGTCTCGGAGGTAAGAGAAACTCATTCTGTGACACAAAGATGCACACAGTGACATTAGTGAAGGATTTCATGACAGTTAGAGTTGTTCGGCAATGGAATATGCTGCCATAGAGGGTGGTGGCATCTCCTTCTTTGGAGTTTTTAAAGCAGAGGCTGAATGGCCATCTGTCGGGAGTCCTGTAATGGGGGTTCCTGCGTGGCAGGGGGTTGGACTAGATGGCCCTTGAGGTCTCTTCCAACTCTATGATTCTATGATTCTATGATTTCTCCCTTCTAGTCATGTGCTATTTCTAATGTCTGTTTCTTGCCATATTAGATTATTATTATTATTATTATTATTATTATTATTATTATTATTATTAT
>JAHTLZ010000007.1:35568479-35580649 GCA_023846285.1 Phrynocephalus versicolor | reverse complement strand
GAAGAAGAAGAAGAAGAAGAAGAAGAAGAAGAAGAAGAAGAAGAAGAGCAAAACAGATAATGATTTAGGCTTTGATGTATGCAGAGTCACATTCTTGCACAGAAATGAAGCAAAGAGATCTGTGTGGTCAATACGAAATACAAATGTAAGAGCAGCTGATGGCATCATACAATATGAGCATATATCATCACCCACTGATTCCTCCAACACACTGAGCAAGAAGTTGGTCTAGCTTCCTCCCCTACCCAACATGCTTCAATGGTTTGCAACTTTTTAAAAAATATATCTGATGAAGCTCCCCTCAGACTCCGACTCACCTGCAGATATCATTCTCTGGCTCTTCCAGTCCAAACTGATGATCAAACACCAACTGTATCCTGGCGTTCTCTGGCGAAAGCAGCCTCCACGTCAGCAAGACGTTCCGAGGATAGCTCTGCGGGAAGCGAGGACTTTGGATGTGGCCCTTGTCCCAGATGTTGATGGTTTCTTCTCTCCGGTACAGGGCTGTGAGGTGATTGCTCTCTGTTAGTAATCACAACTTGTAGAAATTAGAATGTGGTTCAGAGAAGGAGGTGACAAGAACAACAATCAAGTCATCAGTTGACAGCATGTGGAATATTAGGTACATTTGCCGGCCCTGTTGAGCATGCACATTTAATTTTAATGAGGGTCTCTTTCTTCTACTCCCCTAAATTTATTTATTTATTTATTTATTTATTTATTTATTTATTTATTTATTTAACAACTTACATGCTGCCCACTACCCAAAGGTCTCTGGGCGGCTTACAATAAAAAAAAATTAAAACAGTTAAAACATCGAATATCAATAAATAATTAAAAACAATAATAAAAATCTTACATTAAAATCATTACACTAAAATAGACATCAGAGGACCCACAATCTATATTGTTTCAATTAAAAAACTTCTGGAACAGGAAGGTTTTTACTTGGCACTGAAATGTTATCAATGTTGGCACCAGGCGGATCTCACTCGGGAGGACATTCCACTGGTTCTGCAGTGAATTAATTTTAAGTTTGTGTTCATAAACACTGTCACTATGTGAAAAGCACCTGATTTTCGCCTCATCATACAAAGCATTGCATAGCAATTCCTTAACTACATGCATCCCCCACGCACTGCATGACATATACGTTTTGTGTACATTCTTTTGGGGTTACTTCTGAAAAGAGTAGACCTACATAGGCTTGTCCCTATGGATTTTCTTTCATCTCTTTATTAGCCATGTCTACTTTTCATGGTCCTTCACTCTCTGTTGCACTGAAAACCTTTAAGACAAGTTACCGGAAACAAAAATTGGCAAAATCTGTTCAACGTTAGCCCAACATAAAAGGGGGATAAATTTCAGTACAAGCTACCAATTGCCATGATGTATCAATGAGAGAAAAGCAGTTCTTTCTTTCTTCTGATGCCAAAAATTGAGTAAAGAGGTTTCTAGAAGAGTAGATTTCAAAATTATGCACTGCAACGAATATCTGACCACAGAACAGTGGTTGTGGAGGTTCAGATCAAGAAGCTCTTTAACATGGGAGGCTGCCACATACCAAGTTTGACCACTGCCCCATGTAACTCATTAATGAGTTACATGGCTAGGGATGTCACTCAGAACTCTCTGGCAGAGGCCTGTCTCTGTTATCTCTAAGATGCTTTTTTTAAAAAAATAGAGATAATGCCATGGATATTATATATTCAAAAATTGTGCACTACTATTGAGCTCTGGACCTTTTCCCCATGTATTGTCCAATACTGGTCCACCTGAGCTTGGTTCCAGATTAACCAAAGCAAACTCACCTAGCTGAACATCTACTGTATGCCTTGACCGAGTTGATGGTACCTACTGTGGTGTTTACCTGTTATGATGAATAAAGTATGAGAGGTATCTGTTTTGATTGGTGGGTCTGTAGACCAATGAGAGAGTCTGGGGAGTGGCCTGAGAGGATTTAAGGCACTGTTCAGCATTGTTTTAGTCAGATAGGGACCTACACGTTCTGCAGAAAAGTCAGATAGGGGCTGACAGCAAGACCTACACTTGGAGATAGGGCTAAAAGACAGAGGGCACTTTTACACAACCCCTAAAATCCAAGGCAAAGGGCTCCCAGATCCAGAGCTTAAAAATGTTTTCCCACCAGCTCCGGACTTTTAAAAAAATTAAGTATGACCACACCCACCTAACTGCGTCCCAGCGCACTTTTCAAGTACTTGGCCTCCAGGAGGTAAAAAAAATCTTCCCTTGCCTTCTGTTTGTTTTTTTGTCCCCGTCGCCCCTTTAAGAGACAGGAATCACTACGGGGCTGCTTCGACCGGCAGATGGAGGTCAGCCTGCATTTTTCTCCCTTTTTTCTCCCTCCCCTCATGCAGACAGGAACAATGGAGTGCGGAGGGGTGGAAACACAGGAAGAGTGACAAACCCGCAGTATCTCTGGTCCGAATTTAAGTTGTCACCGGATTTTAGAAGTCGTGTAAAAGCGCCCAGAGTCTGAGAGATTCAGATAGGGTCTGGCACTATCTGAGAATCAGAGATGGCTAAAGAAGAGATAGGATTTTAGAGTGTCTGTGAAGAAAATTAAGTCTCTAGAGTTTGTGAACTTAGGAACTGGGTGTACATTTATTCATCTTTATTCGTAATCAAACTTAAGTGGGTTAGAGCAAGAGTAATCTTTTTGTTTATACTTCAACACGTTAACATTGATCATTTGGATTCTACTTTGTAAGCAATAAACTTCTTTTATTTTTATTCAACTTAAAATCAGTCGGAAGGCTTTAATTTACTTGCTAAGCTAGTTGGCGGCAGCGATATAGAAAAATCAGAAATGGTGTTTGTCAATAGCCTGTGAAATGCCCAGGGGAAAGCATGTTAACACTACACCTACATTGCCAGCTAAGCCTCTAGGGCTGACCATCTCCAAGAGCTTCCTTATGCATTACCACTGAGTTACAGTCCATCTCATTATTCGTTTAGCACCATTCCCTTGAAAAGTGGCCTACCGGAGACCTTTGAGAAGCTTGCAAGCAAAGAGAAGTCACCATTCCCCATTGTTTGCTTCTAGCATTGGCCTCCTATTTCTGTAAAATATTCAAAATGCCACATGATTCTTTGTTATAATTGTTCTTAAAAGTCACTGGGTACCATGAATCATCCTCTCTATAGCCAATGTCAACTGAAGTGTGATTTAACTGACATTTATCTGCTAAGTTACTTCCCATCATTGCTTCCCACCATTGTTCTCAGGGCAATTAGGAACAGGTAGCGAGCCATATTGTTTTAAATGCCATTATCTGATATTACAGTTGAAGACATTATGAGAGATTACATCACAGCCCTTTCCACAGCTGCTGCTTTCACCCCATAGGAAAGACAGTCCAATCATACTGTATACTAAAAATGGCGACTTGCGTCAGGGGTGACTTAGTGACTCAACTCGGACTCAACTCAATGATTTTTTTCAGTGACTTGGACTGGACTCAGCACCCACCAACTCTCTCTAACTTTCAGGGGGGGGGTCTGCTTTTTAACAGAAACCAAATATTCAGATCCAGACTCAGGCTTGGTACCAAAGACATGCCATCTTCCCTGCTATATACAACAACTACACACACACACACACACACACACACACACACACACACACACACACACACACAAAGTAATATATATATTTGCACATAGCATGACAAAAAATAGTTTCTGTAGAGATGTAATCCCAATCCATGCATTTGGAACTCCTTTTTAGAATGGGTATAAATTGTGTGAGCTCCATCTGAATCATTTCTAGCCAGGTGAGAGTAGAATCTGAAGAAGGGATGAATGTGAGAGTTGATTCAAATTCATGGTGAACAAGGGTCTTAGGAATGACTCTGGTACCACTGGAAACTGTTGTTTCTCCCCCCCCCCCTTTTCACTTAAAATAATGTGGAGTAGTGTTATTTCAAGATGCATTCTGAGAGAAAATTGCACCTAGAGCTCCCCCTCAGTTAAAATAAATAAATAAAGAGTGTGCAAAGAGTGTAAAGATTTTTTTAAGAACTAAAAAGAGTGAGAATAAAAAGAAGGTATGCAATTATCCAGAAGCCACCCATTCATTTCAGTTTGACCTTCAATGGTCAGCAGTTTGACCTTCAGTGGTCAAACCCTGCTAGCAACTGTATGTCTAAACTTACTGGCATTAAGTTTTGATTTTTTTGAATGAGGAAAAACATACTTAATTGAAGTGATAATTAGGGACATCATTAATAAATAAATGGGACTATGCAACTTGCCCAAGGCCACGCAAGCTGTCTCTACTTGCGCAAGACACTGTATGAAATAGAACTCCCAACCTCTGTTAAACCACCAAGCTTTTCACCCATCCAGCTAGGGGTGGCATTGGCTCTCTGAATTGCTTTCATTGACTGGGGAAAATGTCGCGATTGCTTTGGTCAGGCTTTTCAAGCAGAACTGTTTAGGTCCAGATAGAGTGAATTTAACTTCAAAAATCTGGAGCTCTTGTTCAGATCCACTTAGAAATACAAATGAAACTAGAAGTTTCTCTCTCTCTCTCTCTCTCTCTCTCTCTCTCTCTGTTACCCTTGGGCTGTTTTTAGTTGTGGGATGTGGATAGAACCACATCTATCAGATTCTTCCCAAGAAATGGAAATATGTCAGCAGCCCATCAAATTATTCCTCTAGAGAGTGACTATCAGCAGAAACTGCTTGAAAAATAATTTAAGAACAGATCCTGGGCATTTCTAATAATAGCTTTTTAAAAGACAACCAAGCTGACTCATTAAAGCAACCCACATTCTGCCATGCACTTCATAATCCCTGTTACAATTTCCCCCAAGCAATGTGGCTCAAAATAATAATAATTGCAATTATGTCTTAAATTAACATGTCTCCACCTACCACTTAAGAGCAGACAAGTGGGGATGTTCAGGCAGTCTTTTCTCCCATGGGTTGAAAAAAGTGCAAATATGATCAGGGGTGCCCAATGCAACATTTCCAATCTCTAGTCTGCACATTTAGCTAGCACCAGCAGATGTTCTATGCTCATACATCCCTCGGTATGTAGATATCCTAGCCATGCCAGCAGACTGTGAAGTTCTTTAGAGTCGGGTGAGGCCTGTTTTATGTTGTCAGTGGCAGGTGGGGTAACTCTGTATGGCTCCATTGCCCCCACCCCCTTTGCAATGTGAAGCCTGCATAATTAAATCGTAAACTGCCCAGAGAGTGCTTTAAGCGCTACGGGGTAGTCTATAAGCAGAATACTTTATCCATGCAAAATAACACATCACTACTATCATTATGTTGTCACCCCTAAGTCACATCTTAGACTACTACTCTGATAGTGGCAGGGGCATATATGCCGTTGCTCGCACCATCCAGCTTTTCATCATGCAAGGGTCAAAGTTGTATTCAAATATCTTTGAAAGCTTGAAGCAAAGTTATAGAACTGTCAGGGCTGCACATATGCTGTGTGTCCCAGAGAGTAAAGCCAAGGTTGCTAGAATCATTAGGAATGCCTATTGCCAAGATGTAGCTCTACATCTCTCTACTAGGGAACTGTCCAATCCATACTTATTGAGGAGGAGGGATCTGTTGAACACCAGGAAAGGGAGCTGCCCTACAACTGCCTACTATCTTTGAATCACATTGATTGCATACATAACATACTGACTTTGTTCTCTTTTGTTTGTGCTGGAAGCGCTATAGTACACCTAACAAATGTATCAGATAAGTTTCAACCAATAACAGGCAACATCAAGAGTTGCAAGTCTTCCATGACAGACTATATGTTGAAGGCCCAGAGTGCAATGGCATAGGTGTTAAAATCCCTTTCCTTCTCCACTCTTTTAAAATACTTTTTCTGAAGAATGTGAACACAATTGGGCATCTTGGGCAACAAAAGCATTGCCCAAGCTTGCTATCAGATCTTTTTGATCAATGACCCTATGGCTTTGGCTATGTACTAGTTCAGTGATGGCAAACCTTTTAGAGACCGAGTGCCCAAATTGTGATTCAAAACCCACTAATTGTTCGCAAAGTGCCAATACAGCAATTTAACCTGAATACAGGTGGCTGCGAAGGGGTGATCTGGGTGCCCACAGAAAGGACTCCAAGTGCCACCTTTGGCACCCGTGCCCTAGGTTCGCCGCCAGCACTGTACTACTTAGTGAAGTCTGACACCTACTGACTGAAAATAATATTTGTGTTTAGGATAATAAGATTTTTTTTTAAAAAAAATACAATTTTTCCAGTGGAAAGAATTTGTACATATGTACCCATCACCCAAAGGATAGGTCTTCAAAGTGATTGACATCACCTTTGGGAGCCCCTCAAATAAGGCAGCACCAAATATTTGCAAATATTCCCTACTTCAGAGAGAGTGCGTGAGTGAGTGAGAGAGAGAGAGAGAGAGAGAGAGAGAGAGAGAGAGAGAGAGAGAGATGGAAACAAGCTGCTGCAAGGCTGCTTGCTTCTGCCCAAGCAAGAAAAGGCAAGAACTGTAATTATTTCAGTCAGCAACAGCATAACAAAAATTATCTGAGGCCTTTATTCTGTTTTTTGCTTTTTGCAAAAAAATTAAAATAAAAATAAATGTGCATTTTGCCCCAAAAGCATGAGAGGAGGGGGCTGCACAGAATGAAAGATTTTGCAGAAAGATACATCTTACACAAAATACACCTTACACCATGTTTTTCCACAAAAAACATTTCATTGATTCCCCCCCACACAAAACAAGGCAAAATCAAAATACTGCACAAAACTCATGTAATTCGCTCCTCTCACAAGAAAGGATGAAAAAATGAGAAAACCTTTGTTCTCACTGTAGCATTGATAATGTAGCTTGGGACTGGGACGGCGCTGGTTGCCTTGGTAGATGACCTACACAGGGAAATGGATAGGGGATCTGTGTCCCTTTTAGTTTTACTGGACCTTTCAGCTGCTTTTGACACTATCAACCACAGCATCTTCCTGACTCATCTTTCTGAAATGGGACTTGGGGTCACTGTCTTACAGCGGCTACAATCTTTCCTGCTGGAGAGAATGCAGAAAGTAGTGTTAGGGGACTCATATTCAACTCCATGGCCACTGAGCTGCTGAGTCCCCCAAGGGTTCTGTTCTGTCTCCTATGTTACTTAACATTTATATGAAACCACTGGGGGAAATTATTCGGAGTTTGGGGGTGAAGTGTCACCAGTATGCCAATGACACTCAACTCCAGCTCTTGTCACCTCCGGATTCCAAGGAAACTCTTTCGACTTTAGATCAGTGCTTAGCTTTTGTAATGAACTGAATGAGGAAGAACAAACTGAAACTAATCAGACAGAGTTGCTTCTGGTCAGTCAAAAAGGAGATCAAGGAATAGGGATACAACCTGTACTGGATGGGATCCCCCCAACTGAAAAAAGAGGTGCGTAGCTTGGAGGTGCTCCTGGACCCATCTTTGAGCCTAGATGCCCAGGTCACAGTTGTGGCCAGGAATGCATTTGCAAAATTAAAACTAGTATGCCAGTTATGCCCATTTCTTGAGGAACCTGCTCTGGCCACTGTGACACATGCCCTAGTGACATACCAGCTGGACTACTGTAAAGATGGTATCAGTGGATCGACTCTACTAAGGAAAAGCACACTGTTGGTATTCTGCCCCCACCTACAAGAGACAATCTCAGCACTACCCTTTTTTATGTTACAACGCAGGAAGTTTTATGCTGTGTTTTAAGCTTCTCATACACATCAAAGCTTGGGCCAAGTTTGGGAAAAACAACACTCTCTCTACACCCAGCTCCCACCTTTGAGTAATTTCAAGGTTAAGAAATAAACATGACATATGAAGGTGCTAAAAGAAGAGAGGCCTTAGTGTTTTCATTGCCAGCCAGGAAAACCTTAGATTGTTCATTTCTTTTCATTCCCCTCACTGGAACCTATGAAAATGAAGGGCAATTCATTATGAAAACAACATTTACGGCTGTGTTGAGAAGGCCAGTACTGGTCAAAGCAGGGATGGGAAGATAATGGCCCATGGATATTGGCTTTAATATTGTGAGAGGTTTTCTCTTTCATTCCATAATAGAAAATAGTATTTCACTGGCAATGCTCGAGTTCTTAATCCTAGTAGAAAACATCAGTGGCCTGTAGCCCAGTAGATGAATGCATATTTTGCTCATATCAAGTCCTTAAGACAATTTCCTGGAACTCCAGTGGAAACAAACCAATGGCAACTAACAGGTTGCTGAGATTCTTGGATGCTACAGGCTCAGCCACTGACAGCAAACCTAGTTAGGCTAGATTGATCTGCAGCATTATGCGGTAGTATAGTTTTATATGATAAAAATTCTTGCACTTAGAGCTTTACCCACCTGGTTAAGGGTGTGTGACTCATAGTTTTATGGCAAGTTAAAGGAAAGATAATTTTTCACTTCATGGGTCATCTTTGGCAGACAAGGGTTTCCATCTGGCCTACAAATTTCTTTTGGAATAGTCAAATAGGTGGAATATGATTCTTTTAACAAAACAACAACTGTAGATGGTGATCTTTCCAGCTGTTGTGTCAACTTTATTCACTCTGATGGCCTATAGGAGGAGGAGAAAGCCTGGACACATCATGTCTTTGCACAGAGACCACCCATGCTAGGGGTAACAGGCAACATGATTCCATAAAGGCAATGATTAATTAAAAGTAATGGGAACAATGAAAAATGATTGGCCTACTTATAGACTGAATGAAATTCCAATGATCTGGACTGAGCAAGGACTAGGACAAAATAGACAACAATGTTCTTACTTTGGAAAAGAAAAATGAAATATTTATTTAAAAAAAACAGAGCACTGACTTAATGATTTATTTTCTTTTGTACTCTCCAAAGCAAACATGGTATCGGTTAAAGTGGGAACACAGCGAGTACACAGCACCCAAAATCAAAGATTAAAAACCAGAAAATAAGAACTGCTTGGGGAACAGATGGAAATGTGTTCAAAAAAAGGAACATCCAAACCAAAAATAGATTCAAATGAAACCCAGCTAGCAAGTCACAATCCTTTGCTAACATGAATAAATTCCAAGCATCTGACTTGTGCCTTTTGATGGCTCAAAGACTAATACAAATTTGGAGATCCAGTTGCAACCTCAACAGAAGTCACAAGAAGATTACAGGCAAAGCTACTCCAAGTCAGTGAATGCCAATCAACTAATCTGCCGGCATTTGGTTTGACAAATATTATTTTAGGGAAGCAGGCTAGTGCAGAGGTCAGAACATAAGTACTCCACCCAAAGCCTTTTAAACGGTTCAAGAGTATACTTTTTTTAAAAAAAGGAAATGTTATTGAGTAGCAACCACAAAAATCTGTTCTCCAGAATACAGACACACACAAAGCAGTTCATAAATCACCCTTTTTGAAACCAATTACTTAAAGGTATGAATAGGCAATGAAAGGGCATAAAACTAATTTAATCATGCAGCCGAAACTGTAGACCATATAAGGAGAAAGTTAGAAACAGACTTGAAATGTTTCTGAATTCAGTCATTCCAAGTAGCTGTGTTGTCCCTTTTCATACACGTGTTGCTTTTGTTTTTCTGCTGCTTTCTATCACTTTTGCTTTACAGTTATCCATCACAAAACTTCCTCTAGATTTTATAAGTGTCGGGTAGTGTTAACACTGCTCATGTGCCTTGAGAAGACAAAAATAGCTATCAGTGATGGTAGCGGGGATGAAGAGAAGGGGGAAATTACAAAAATGGGGTGGACAGGCCTGTCAAAGTGGTTTTTCATAACATATGAGGACCCTGGGTATACACAAATTCCATATCAGTGATTCTCACATATCTGTGGTCTGAAAATATTGACAATATTTTTTTTAAAAATGTCACTTGAGGGAACCAGAGGTGGTACTCTTGTTGTTGAAGATACATAGTGTGCTCTTTGGTGCTTGCTAGTGGACAGTTTTGGTAATGCATGTGGGGAAAAACACATTTTACTGGATTTTTTTTCTTTCTTTAAACAAGCCTTAGCTATTATTTGCAATTTTCAGGAGGTGCTTGGAGAGTGGGGGAGTTGGGACCAATCCCCCATGGATACTGTGTCCTTCTCTACTTGAATTTTAAAATCTTCACTCATAGAATCATAGAGTTGGAAGAGACCTCAAGGGCCATCTAGTCCAACCCCCTGCCATGCAGGAACCCCCATCAAAGTACTCCTGACAGATGGCCATTCAACCTCTGCTTAAAAACCTCCAAAAAAGAGGACTCCACCACCCTCCATGGCAGCATATTCCACTGCTGAACAGCTCTAACCTTCATGAAGTTTTTTTTAATGTTCAGAGGAAATCTCTTTTCATGTAGTTTGAAACCATTGCTCAGAGTTCTAGTCTCTGAAGTCATGGAAAACAAACCTCTTCAATATGACATCGTTTCAAATGTTTAAACATAGGTATCATATCCCCTGTCAAGCTTCTTTTTGCAAGGTTAAACATTTCCAGCTCCTGAAGAAGTTCCTCGTAAGACATATGTTCCACACTTTTAGCCATCTTGGTTGCCTGCCTCCTGACCCATTCAAGGTTGTCAACATCCTTTTAAAACTTGAGGTGCACAAAACTGGTCACAGTACTCGAGGTGGTGTCTGGCCAGAGCAGAATAGAGTGGTACTATCACTTCCCTTGATCTAGACACTATGGTTCTGTTGATGCAACCAAGAATTGCATTGGATTTCTTTGGCTGCCATGTTACAATGCTGACTCATGTTCAATTTGTGGTCCACCCAGACTCACAGATCCCTTTCAAAGGTACTATTCTGCAGCCAAGTTCTCCCATCCTATATCTATGCAATTCATTTTTTCTGACTAGATGCAGGACCCTACATATATATCTATTGAAACTCATTCCATTAGCTTTGGCCCAGCACTCTAATCTGTCAAAGTCATTTTGGATTTTCATCCTATCCTCTAGGGAATTATCAACCCCTCCTCCCAATTTGGTATCATCTGCAAATTTAATCAGTCTAGTCTCTATTCCTTCATCCAAATCATTAATAAAGATACTGAATAGCACAGGACCCAGAACAGAACCCTGGGGCACCCCACTGGTCACCCCTCTCCAAGACATTTATGATCACCCTTTGGGTATCTTCCTGCCGGAAGAAGGCAGGAGCAATTTGGAGATGGTAGCCGCGATGCTGGGTTGTGGCTGCCGCCAGATTCCAGTGCCTTGCGCCGGGGCTCCGCAGTGTAAGTCAAAGCCTGCAACTCAAGTCAAACAGGCCCCTTCTTGCTGCAAGTCAAATATGCTGTAAGTCAAGCAGCATGTAAGTCAAGGTTCCACTGTACCAGGAAATGGCCTGATGTCTCTACGCTGTATAACAGGCATGTCCAAACTTCGGACCTCCTGATGTTTTGGACCACAACTCCCAGAATTCCAAGCATGGATTTCCAACAGCAAAGGACTGTGGGAGTTGTAGTCCAAAACATCTGGAGGGCCAAAGTTTGGACATGCCTGCTGTATAGTGACCATGTGGACATCAGGAAAAAAGGATGTCAAACAAAGGGCAACCTGAATGTGGACAAATACCCATGTCACCTGTCAAGATGGTCTATAGGAAACCCTCTTGTGCTCACTACCATATTTTCTAGGTATATTGGTAACGTTATGGCCTTAACCTAGAGAACTTGCTAAAAAAAAGCTCTGACAGTTGCTTTGTTTGGGTGGAAACTGGTTAACTGATTAAAAAAGAGAGACAGCTTCTGGGGGTTCCCTTGTACAGTGTCACAGTGAATGATAATGAGTAAAAGAGGATATCCTGTAGACCACCTTGACTGGTAAAAAAGGAACAATAATCCAGAACCCCTTTGCCCAAGCTTCTCTTGGGGCAGAGTAAGAGCAGACTGTCTGCTATACCACTAACAACCTTTGGTGCTGTCCTGTGGCCCAGCTTAAATGTTATAATGTGTAGTTTGGGCTGTCTCCATTTTTTTGTTTTACATTTGCCAAGTAGAATGCTGATTTGCTATGCCAACCCATGATCATTGCTGCGCTCCCATGCAGTGACAATGTAGAAAAGTTGAGTTACAAAACCTGATCGCTTTTCCAGAATCATCTGTCTGCCAGAGCAAAGAAAACAAGCCAGAGAAGCTGGGGCTAAATCCAACATTCCACCACCGAAGTATGAGGACATTCCTCCCC
>JAHTLZ010000007.1:35556314-35568469 GCA_023846285.1 Phrynocephalus versicolor | reverse complement strand
ACACACACACACACACATTAGGATAAGAGTGTTTGGACTATTATGGGGAAACTGTTGGCAGAACTCTTGCATCAGATTTCCAGCTTCTGGAGAGTAACGTTTTAGCACCAAGGGGAATGGGGAGGATATTGCATGTAGATACTTCAGAGGAAATTGGAGCATAGCTGGTTCAAGACTGGAAGAGGGGAAAGCATCCTGGGTCCACCATGAACAGCTACTCCTAATGCTCTGGGCCCTTCCACACAACCTGAGCTGTCAAAAAACACAAACAAACAAACAAACAAACAAACAAACCAGCTGGGTGGCAACAGCTTCCTTATCGTTTTGTTTCACTTCCTTACGAAAATTCTTTTAAAATTTCTTAATTATGAAACGAAATGAAACACAATGAGCAACGAAATGAAATTAAACACTATTTTTGCGTATCATGCCCATCTCTAGAAATCATGCTTTCTCAACAGTGTCCCCTTCCTTATGGAAGGGGCTCCTGGTAGAGGTACATCAGGCCTCCCATCATTTCGGGGGATAGTAAAGTCTGTCTTGCTTCAAGAGGAAATCAAGGTCACCCTAACTTAATTGGGTATATATTTTCTGTTTTGCTATCATTGGGGGCATTTTATTTGCCAACATAGGGCGCTTTTACATGACCCCTAAGATCTGCTGGTCCCTTAAATTCGGACCAGAGATCTTAGGGGCTTGTCGCTCTTCCTGTGTCCCCACCCTGGCTGCTGGCTGCGTGAGGGGAGGGAGAAAAAAAAGGAAGAAAAGATCGTGGCTCACCTTTGTTCTGCCTCCGCTTGCCGCGGCAACATTCCTGTCTCTGTAAAGTAGCTCTTAAAGGGGCGGGAGCCAAAAAAACAACAAACAGAAGCGAGGAGAGCCCCGCACTCACTATCCTTACACCGCATCAAGCAATTTTCACCCCAGAAGAGCAGGTACAAGAAAAGTGCGCTGGGTCGCGCTTAGGTGGGCAGGGTCGCACTTAATTTCCTCTAAACTCCGGGGCTGGTGGGGAAACATTTTTAAGCTCCGGAGCTTGCAGCCATTTGCTGTGGAGTTTAGGGGTCATGTATAAACGCCCATAGAGGTGCTAAACCTTGGTAGATAGGATGAAATGTTTTGCTTAGGGTAGTACAGTGGTACCTCAACTTAATGAATTTAATCTGTTCCGAATGCATGCTCTTAAGTCAAACTACTCTTAAGTCGGGGTACCTATCTAAAAAACTGAAAAAAATAAGTTCAAAAATAAAAAATGGAAAAAAATATTTGTAAGTCGAACAGACCATATCTAAAATTTGTAAGGCAGCAGTTAAAATGCCAACAGTTTTCCACTCTTAAGTCGAATTGCTTTTAAGTCGAGTTGCTCCTAAGTCGGGGTACCACTGTACTGTACATTGAAGCAGCAGTGCAGAAATCCATTAAACAAACAAACAAACAAACAATGGAGCTAGTAACCTCAGGAGGTGGTGAGTGTTCTGGTGCTGGAGGCATTCAAGAGAACATTGGATTCCTGCCTTGAGCAAGGGGTTGAATTGGATGGCCTTATAGTACTGGTTCTCAACCAGTGGGTCCCTAGATGTTCCTGGACTGCAACACCCAGAAGCCTCCACTGCTCGCTGTGCTGGAAGGGATTTCTGGGAGTTGCAGTCCAGGAACATCTGGGGACCCACAGGTTGAGAACCACTGCCTAACAGCCCCCTTGCAACTCAACTGTTCTATGAATTTATATCTAAAAACCTGTACATTTAGGAAAAACAGACACAAACAATACATTCCACAACAAAAGTGAAGCTCCGGTGGAGCTCAGTAAAAAAAGTTATTTTTCTCTCAATGATGATTTCTCGAGTTGTATGGCCATCATGGCCAAAAAAAGTTCACCTTTCCACACTCTGGGCTTGACCAGCTGCTGACCTCTTTGCCTGTTGGATGGATGGACTATCCAGGGCGAATTGCAGACTGGCAATTTATTTCTTCCACTGCTGATGGTTCTTCACCTCTCTGTCAGGCTTGGAGTGGGCAGCCTTTGTCAAACAGAGGTCATCTTCACAGAAAGGACTGCCCTTTAAAATACCTTCAAACTGAGTCCTGTGTTCTTAAAGGGAGAACAGATGGCTACCGTATTTCCAGGAGAGACCTATCTATTTATCCAATCTTCTTATGACTGTTTCATTGGTATCTTTCTCTATTTCCATCTCTCTTTCACTTACCCACACCTGTCAATATTTTGCCACAATCTTTTCACACATCAGATGAAGTCTCCCTTCTCTTTTCTTTACATAGAATTGTTCTTTCATTTTCTTTGCCTTGGCAGCTAGCAAGACTGAGCCCGCTGAATTCACTAAGTTCCAGGCAGGGAAGAGAAAAGCATATTTGAATTGCAGCCACAGAACAGTTCATCTTCAGGTCAAGATATTGGGGGGGGGATGTTTGTACAGCTAGTTCAGATGCCCACATACCCTGCCCTCCAGGCAATGCTGCCATTTTCTTTCTTCTCTTACCCCCACCCCCATCCCCAGTAAGCAAGATTTTTAATTGTTTTGGATTGCACGGGAAGCTTCATGGCAAATGACATCACCGGAGGCAGCCTTTTGGAAATGGGAAGGGATTTGAACTAGCAGAGCTATTCTTCTCAGGAACATTAAATGTTCTTTTGGTGCATGTGACTCTAAACAATAGTATGACTCATACCCAATGAATATTACTTTATGTCACCATTCTTTTATAAAGAAAAAAGGATATCCTATGGTGATGGCAACACTCAACAGTAATGTCCTTCCTTTTAAAACTAGACCTCCAGGCCTGGGATGATTAAGAATTTTGCATGACTCCAGTTTTAAAATGATTATTTTCTACTTTCAAGTTGGAAGTGACTTAGAG
This sequence comes from Phrynocephalus versicolor, assembly GCA_023846285.1. Lineage (NCBI taxonomy): Eukaryota > Metazoa > Chordata > Lepidosauria > Squamata > Agamidae > Phrynocephalus > Phrynocephalus versicolor. The sequence continues at coordinate 35,565,592 of JAHTLZ010000007.1, read as the reverse complement.
TAGCCCTAACAAGACTTTCTAGGTGGGATGTTTTAGGAGTGGCTTTACTAGTTTCAAACCCCAATGAGTTTCCATGGATTCGTCTGTGAAGATTCTCAGTCATCCAGGTGAGTTTATCTGGAAGTTGAGTCATGGCAACTGGACTTCTTTTTATTGAGGGATAGAAATGTTTCGCTGCTCATCCAAACAGCTTAATCAGTCTAAATAAAGCTAGTTGTGAGTCCTCCATCTTATAGTCCGCTTTGACCTCTTGTCACCCTGGTCTGAAATAAGCTCATAAGATGAACAATGGCCTGAATAGGGTTGTTAGGTAGAAAACAGTCAATTACCTCAAGGTGAACAATGGCCTAAGGTGCTGAAACCCATAAAGTATGGGTTGTTAGCTATGGCCTTGGTGGTGAAGTTTTTTTTATTTGTCTGGGTATTGTTGAAAGCACAGCCTGATAAGTAGCAGACAGAATGTGCCACTATTGACTGTTGTCTACCTAACTAGCCTATTCAGACCATTGTTCATCTTATGAGCCTGTTTCGGACCAGGGTGACAAGAGGCCAAAGCAGACTATAAGATGGAGGACTTGCAAATAGCTTTATTCAGACTGGTGGAGCTGCTTGGATGAGCAGTGAAATGTTTATATCTCTCAAGAAAAAGAAGTCTAGTTGCCATGACTAAATTTCCAGATTTCCATGGCTTCACACACCCAAGCCTACTAATGTCCTAATGTTACTCTTATCCACTAAGCCACACTGGATTTCCATTTTTATAGAAGGTAGGAACTGTCAACATTTGTAAATTTCTTCCTAAATTCAATAGAAAGCATCTTTTTAAAGCATCTTTTAAAACTCAGTAGAAAATGTATTTTTAGTAGAAAACATATTTTGTTGTTTGAAGACAACAAAGCCATCTGATTTGCTATTCCAGGGAGAATTTTGCTCATGAAGGTATTTGGGGTTTTATTCAGTTTCCCCTTTTAAAATTGGAACTTACCAGAATCCACAAGTATTTGAAAGGAAGACTTGTGATGAAAGCAACAACAAATACAAATATGAATAATACTGGAGAAAGTAAACATTGACAAAACTGTGTATCTCTTGTTCACACCATAGCCAGAACCTTTTTTAGGGAAAACAGCAAACAAAAAGAGAGAAGTGGGCTCACCAGGTTGCTGGTCCTTTGCCCTTATCTGGCTGATCCTAACTCCAATTTTATATCTGATCTTGCAAGCTAGAGTCAACAGAAATGCACAAGGACAGTCGACTGGAGAAGGGAAATGTTTTGTTTGATTGTCCTCCCTCTTTAAAGCTGGATCTGTTCACAACAATCATCCCAGAGTGCTGGAAATGTAATTACGGGCTCAAGCCACAGGAAGATAGATTTAGGCCAAATGTCAGGAAAAAAACTTCTTTACTGTTAGAACAGCATGGAAGAAAAACCAATTACCTTGGGAGGTGGTGAGTGCTCTAATGCTGGAGGCGTTGAAAAGAAAAGTAGACAACCATCTGGAAGATCTGCTTTGATTTGGAGTCCTGCCTTGAACTTGATGGCCTTATTGACCACATTCAACTTATTTATTTATTTATAGTATTATTTATTTATTTATTTATTTATTTATTTATTTATTTATTTATTTATTTATTTATTTATTATTTCCCAAACTGCCTATCCGATCAATAGTTGCTCTGAAAATTATACATGAGTAAACCATATAAACATGTAAACAAATATACATATAATTCAACAAGTTTAAAATTAAAAATAATTAACCATTATACTATGATTCTTTGATTTGTGGTTGCCCTTTACTTCATCCAGCTTTACCTATTGAAAACTTCTTTGACAGAAGCTAGCTTTTTCACTCTCTTTTTTACTGCTTGGAATTATTTCTGTTTTTTATGGCTATGATGTTTGATCTAATTTTGGTTTTACTAGTATGTACTATTCTGTTGCCTTGTTGTTGTTGTTGTTGTTGTTGTTGTTGTTGTTGTTGTTGTTGTTGTTGTTGTTGTTGTTGTTGTTGTTGTTGTTGTTGTGCATTGTATATGGTTTGTTTTATGCTGTAAACTGCCCAGAGTGGCTCTGTGTCAGCTGGTAAATAAATAAATAAATAAATAAATAAATAAATAAATAAATAAATAAATAAATAAATAAGGGGTTTATTATGTCACACCAATGAAAGAATGCCAGAGGTGAAGGTGATGTGGGGAACGCAGTACTTACATATGCTCATATGCTCTCTCTCTCTCTCTCTCTCTCTCTCTCTCTCTCTCACACACACACACACACACACACGTTTCTATGTGTGTATAAATTTGGAAGTAACACCAATATATCTAGTATGTAAGTTTGGGTGGAAACTGTAAGGTCCCTTAACCCTCATTTTTTCACTCCTTAAGTTCTTCAAACTAGATTTGAACCCCAACAGTCCTTTAATCATAGAAGCATAGAATAGTGAAGTTGGGAGGGGCCTACAAGGTAATTACATCCAGCCCCATGCTCCAGACACGAATACAGATCAAAGGATATATCTCTTGAATGCCCCAAGTGTTGGACCACTCACTACTGCTTGTGGGAATTGCTTCCATTGCTATTGGTTCCAAATAGACATGGGCACGGAGCGGCGAAATTGTCGTTTCTGTTTTAGGTTATCGTTTCCGTTACGTAACGGAAACGGTAACAATAATTACGCCACTCCAGCTCGAACCCGACCCGAAAAAAGAAAAATAGGGTCGGGTTTTTCGTTGTCGTTAATGGCACTGCGGCGATCGCGCGATGCCAAGCAGCACAGAAAAAAAGTTTTAAAAAGTAAAAAAACAAACAAAAAAAACCCGACTCCTAGCCAAAAAAAACAGGCGAAAATATGCCTGCCTGAGGACACCTACCAGAGGGGTGGTTTCTGGGGGGGGGGTCCCCGGCCTTCCCCCCTCTCCTCTCCTGGGCTGCTCACATGCCATGCGGTGGGGGGGGATCCAAAATGGTGACCACAATTTTTCTTTAGAAATCGTGGTCAAAAAACACACCAAATCATCACCGAAACATGTGAAATTTATTTATTTTAAATGCCTGATTTTTAATAGTAGCAGCAGTGGGTTTTTATAGCAATAAAACGTCACATTGATTTTATTTTATTTTATTATTATTATTATTATTTTAGACCTGCCCATTTGGGCTGGGCATGGGATGGGACCATGCATTTTTTTTGAACCATTTCACCAATGGCATGGCCAGGTTTTGACTGACAGTTCTGGATGTGCCAGAGGGCATAAAAAGCCGAGGCACCTTCCAAAAGTCGCAGTCGGGTTTTGGATGTGGAGGGTGGAGGGCTGTGTGGCTGGCTGCTGCTGGCTGATTGGAGGGAGGCTGGAGGCTTTAGATTTAAGTTAGGCAAGCAGGGAGGGAATTGAATTTAGAAAATAATTTCTTTGATTCTCTGCAGCTTTGTCTGCTGAAGGGAATAGCAGTTTATTCTTTTTTTTTCCTCTGGCAGTTTGTGAGGATTTTTTTTCTGATATTGGGTAAAGGGGGAGGTTCGACTGGGAGGAGCTGTGGATTTATTTTAAAAATATATTACATTGGGACGTCAAATCGCGCTAAATCGCGGTGGAAACGACAAATGACAAACGAAATGACGAAACGGCAAATTTTTGAAAAATTTCACGACAAACGGAAACGACCCGAGATGGACCCATTCCGACAAACGAAAACTTGAAACGTCATTTTTTCTGGTCGTGCCCATGTCTAGTTCCAAAACAAAATGGTTCATTGGTAGGTAACACATAGGACTATCGCACATGAAACATCTTCTGCCACTCCTAACATGAAAACTAAGTCGGTGGCAGGAATGTGCATTCTAGATTACAGATCATAGAATCTCCAAAACAGAAGGAACACTGCTCCTACGAGTAGATTTTATTTGGTAACAAGGTCCACAAATTGAAATATGTTAATTACTTGCACGTGGCATGGACTTGACAGTATACAATTGTTATTTTTTTATCATTATTCTACAACACAGATACTATTGGATGAGCTATGGAAGGCTGTAGCTGTAGTGTCTCTCCAGGGTGCACTGATGGATGAAGGGCTGAGTTTGCCCAAGGCCTGCTCCCACCTGGATCCATTTCTGCCCCCTTCAAAATGTAACCAAGGAGTTGGGTTTCAGCTAATTAATGGCTGATTTTCCATTTCCTCAGAAACATTTTATATTGAGGAACCTTTGCCACTCCACATACTTCTGATGTTTCCCCCACCCTCTAATACAGCCTAGAAATAAAAGTATTCAGGAACCATTTCTGAACAGGTCAGAAGTCTCTTAGACTTTTGCAGAGGGACGGAAGTAAGTTCAAAGCAAAATAACTGTAATAACATGTCCTTATTTATTTATTTATTTATTTATTTATTTATTTATTTATTTATTTATTTATTTATTTATTTATTTATTTATTTATTTTTATAACAAGGTTATAACTTTGAAAAAGGTACTGAATAGAGACAAGATCACTTTATTGGAGTACTTAACTGCATCCGCCTTGAACTACAGCACAAGAACTCTCTAGCAGGGGATTATCAGTACATCACGGAACTACCGAAACCCAGAACACGACAAAATGGAACCATGGCAGTTAAGGTGATATCAGAACTCTGTTCTGCAGGCACAACCCTCATGCCTTTCTGCTTCTAACTAATACAGACAGCTTAGCCTGATGTTCGTGCTTACTTTATGCCCAGTTATTTTCTCGTTTTGCTGTTCGCCTCCAGAGCCTTCTGGATGCTCAGCTGGAGACAACATAACATCATAAACAACAATGACTTTGCTGTGTAACCGACAGCTTTTCTGTGCAGCTAGCATTACAGATTTTCATTCCCTGGGATATCAGCCCTGTTATTATGCACATTTTGAAAAACGTCCTCTAGCGAAGTGCCAGGGTGCCAGGAATGACAACTGACACACATACTGACAGACAGACAAATGTGGCTGTATAACTCTTTTGCCGTTCAAAATTGGATTAAGGGATAAGGTTCAGCCATGACTATTATTGGTATATACACATGCATTTTCATAATGTGATTGCTAGGAAGAGACACACAGATCACAGCTGTGGATGCTTTTCCAGGGACAGTGGAAATAGAACTTTACTTTTCATTTGGCTGAGGTTAATGGAAGCTGTAACTGCATGTAGTTTCCCCAGAAATTATAATTCTGTGGCTTCTGGATACAGCTTTGCTTCTTCTGTGGCCTCTGATTTTTCCTTCCTTGTGATGATGGTCCAGGATCAGCAAAAAATCACCCTATCTCCATATGCAACTCCCACCAGTGTTCTGCCATCTACCATCACAAAACCCTTTCTATATGAATTGCCTGGCTCTTTTAAAGATGGGCTTCCTTGACTGTCAGGCCTTGGGCCTCGGAATGAGAAGAGTGTTGTTTGGGCTCCCCTCCCCTTCACATTTCCCATATTTTGCATAAAATATATTTCCACCAAACTAATTTTGCCCATTTGAATCTAAGCACATACACACAGCAAGTATAAACAGACTGGCTGATTGGTGGAAACAATGCAAACAAATGCTGTTTTTTTTTTTAAAAAAAACATCATTTTGTCATTCTTCATGGAAACATTCATACATCATGGGACAGCAAATCATTTACTCCAAGGAATAAGGCTGTCACCCGTTTATGCAAGCAGAAAATGAGAGTTTGCAAATACCGTAATTCTTGTTGAGCAAAGCAAAGCAAAGCTCTTGCTACCTGGCAGGTAAGGGGCAGAATTTCTGATGTTCCAAGGACCTTGGCATGCTTGCTCCAAAATTGATTGTTGTTCCAAGGAGGTCTTGTTGTTAAGCCCCTGTGTGGAACATTCTACAAAAGAGTCTGGGGCCTATTTTAACACAGAGACAACTCTTCTGCTCTACTGGTCAAGCCTATCAGAGCCTTTTGATGGTTTTCCTGGGATGCAAAATGCCTTCTATCAGACTGCCAACTATGGCAGCAATTGCAGAAGAAGGCAGCAGACCAGTGGATTCTGATGACCCTCAACTCCATGAGAACTTTGGGTTGAACTTTTGAAAGGAGCTACTCAAGGTTCTGAACTTATTTTGACAAATACAAAAGTGGAACAGGTGATACATTTAGGCTACTATAAAAATAACAAAACATTGCTAATATTTTGGGGGCAAAACCCTCTTCCTCAGAGCAGTACCAATAGGTAATAACATAGCAAAAGATGGATTTGCCAGGATTTATTTCTTAGGTGTAGAGTCCATGGCAAGATGGGGAAAAAGCCAGGCAGTTTACTTGAGGCGCAGAGGTTGGATGTTCTTAGGCTGCCTCCGAAGTGAAGGGAGGGAAGTGTTTTAATTGTCCCAGTCCTTCCAAAGACAATTGAAATGGGAGCCACCAGCCATCTCATTGAGATAGGGGTCTCTGGGGAGGACGGGCTGACAAGAGGATATTAGTGATGGAAAGGGTCATGACCTGCCCCATAGACCGTGCAATGAATTCCTGTTGTTGAAGAATACATAGTATTGTCTCTGGTGCCCTCTAATGGCCAGATCTGTTTTTGCATATAGAAAAATATCTGGCTTTTTTCCCGCCCCCCTTTGACCATGCTATATCTGTGGCTTTCAGCATCCACTGGGGGCTTGTACCAGGTTCTGTGAACTCCTCACAGCCAGGCTAGATGGCTATGTACAGACCCATGGTGATTGCATCTCCTGCGGCTCTACCTAGATGCATCGCCACATTTCTGGCAATGAGGAAATAGTGACACAGTTGGCGGCTTAATAGAGGGAGGGCTCAGGCCACTCATGAATGCCTCTCTCTCTCAGAGTACACGGAGGGATTTATTTATTTATTTATTTATTTATTTATTTATTTATTTATTTATTAGGCTTGTATACCGCCCGTCTTCCCGAAGGAACTCCGGGCGGTTCACGACACAGGGTACAACAATAACAATAAACGAGTCAATATAAAAACAATTAATCAGCGATTAATCAGCAATTAATCGTTCTAGTTAGAGAGCAGTGGGATTTTAAGCATGAAACAGGACACAAAATGTGCAACTGGAGTCAGATCAAAATGAATAGATGTCCAGAGGGAAAAATTAGACTTGTTGTGTTGTGTCTGTTGATTAAGATCTTAAATGGCAGGCAGTTTTGTATAATGTGGTTCCCACCTGCACAGTTTTCTGTCCAGCTGAACAGTAAAAAAAGAAGAAGGGAGAACTATGTTAGAGAGACTCAAGTCCTAATAGTGCAAGAAAGCAGCACCTACTTTTACTATATCACACTGGTTTGTAGACCATGTTAGAAGGTTGAAACTGAATTCAAGTTTATGCTTTGAATACATTCTATTCTCAAAAGGAAAACTTAGGTTTGTCAATTCTAGTATTTCCTCTCACAGACTTGAATGTTTTCCTCTAATGAGATGTACCTTCTAGAGATGGGCATGAAATAAATTGTTTTTTGTTTGTTATTCGTTATTCGTTTCATTAGGTAATGAAACGAATAACGAAGCCCACAGTAATTTAGGAACGAACCGAACCGAACCAGAAAAAATTGGTTCGGTTAGGTTTGTTTCATTCTTCCCCGCTGGCGATATTCATTTTAGGGTGCTGATCAGGCCAGCCCTCGCGCCTGGTCGGTGCTCCTTTATTTTATTTTATTTTATTTTATTTTATTTTATTTTATTTTATTTTTTATTTTTTTACTTCTGACCACATGGCCCATGCTACAGCTGTAGCACGGACTGGTCGGCTTTTCCTTGCAGCCAGGAAGACTGAAGACTGTCCAGCACCAGGTAGGAGACATTGCTGCCATTAACTAAACAACCGAACCGAACCGCACCAAATTTTTTCGGTTCAGTTGATTTTGTTCCAAGTTCACTCTGGGATTCGTTATTTGTTTCATTAGGAAATGAAACAAATAATGAATAACAAAATGACCTAAAAGTTCATTTCGTGCCCATCTCTATTGGTGACCTTCCATTGTATAGTTGGAACAATACAACAGTATACTGGTCTCTGCATTTAAGAGCATGCATGCAGCTTCGTTTTCAATTCTCAGTGCTATCAGTGCTAGAAATTCTCAATACCGTAAAGAGAAAATTACAGTATTTCAGTCACATAATGAGCAATGATAAATGTCATCTGCTGCAGGTTAACCTTCAAGGAAAAAGAGAAGGTCTGAGGCACAAAACAACATTGTGGCTTAAGATATTAAGCCAATGGTTCACAGACAGCACAGTTTCTCTATTTAGAATAACTTTGGTTAAAAACCAGATCATGTTACTGATTGCCAACATTCTACAAGGACATGGCACTTGAAGAAGAAAGATTGCTGTCAGAGGAGATCACACAGTCACCCTTTCATTTTGAGAAGAAATCTCCATGCCTTTTGCGTTGTCAGATTTCAAAACATCAAGGTTTTTTGCTTTTCATGTTGATCTCGACAAAGTGTGACTCAGCCAAAGATTAGTTCCATCAATCAAAACTTGAAGAAACTTAGCTCTGTACTTCGCTCCCCCTTATAATGAATGGTGCTTAATTAAGCAGTGTTGTTCCTCTGGTGTATAAACCCATTAATTTACAACAGCAGTTTTTCAGTGTAGACCCTAGAAGATTATTATAATTTTTACTGGGAAATAATCCCATGAGTGGTAAAACTAGATTGCTCTTTTATGCCTATGTTTGCTCTTTTTTCTGAGCACTTCAAATGTTTGTTTGAATATATATATATAAACTAGAGATGGGGATGATTCAGAAAAATGGTGATTCATTTTGATTTGCGTTTCATCAAGGTCAACCAATAAAAAAAAAATTCTGATTTTCGTTCTCATGAACTGATGAATCATTCATAAATTTGCTTTTTTACTTTAAACCTATAAACTGGTCTCCAAGGCACCTAGAGACACCACATTTGTAGGTAAGTCCCCCATCATTCTCCTCTACAATCCTCTTACTCTGAGGACAGTCAGAGGGAGCTTCTCTGCAAGTCTGGTGTTTCTATGTACCTGTGTGTGTGCGGGGGGGGGGGCTTTCCTAGGGAGGCTTCTTTGGAGGTGAATAATCCATAAACCTGAAACCCATTCTTCCCAAAACATGGTGGGATTGTCATGGAAAGATTCTCTGTAAATGTAGTATCTCTAAGTACCTTGGGGGGCTTTTTACAGCTCAACAAGTTGACAAAACAAAATCATTAAAAAAACTCCTCACTTTATAATCTTTGGGGGTATGACTATGAATCAACAAATTAGGAATTGTGAACAATTTTTTCATTTTTT
>JAHTLZ010000007.1:35523634-35543136 GCA_023846285.1 Phrynocephalus versicolor | reverse complement strand
AGGGGGCATTTCAAAGCCTGATGAATTGATTACTCACTTCCCCTGTCCCTACCTTGTCTACCACTGTGCTGTCATAGCCATCTCGGGACCTGGGCCCAGGAAAAAACCCTCCATTTTTCTTTGCCACCCTGTGGGAGCCAGGATACACCTACACATGTCCCCACTTGATCTGGGCCAACCAAGTAAAACAAAATAATGATGAGGTGGAGAACATAAAAAGGAAATATTTGTGCCTTATTTTCCAGGTCCAGAGGATTAAATGATGACTATTTAATATATCAGTGATATGTGTTGATTTTGTGGATTCATTTTCATTTGCCTTCCCCATCTTTGCTTATGGTGTTAAGATGAAAATATTGAAAAGTTTCAATCCATTCTGATGCAACAAGGAGAGAAGCAGCGCACCTGTGTTTGCCAGAACTCATAAGAAGCATGATTGGAGAAGAGGGATTCCAGTAATAATAATTTCATAAGTCCTAATGGATTGTCTCAGCCAGGTAGCCATGCCCTTTTTAGGTGTATTCCGTTCTGTCTTCCCCACCCCATGTTCACAGAGGATAATCTTTGAGTTGGCCTTCCACCTGAAGATTACAGGCTTAAAGTGTCATGCTAGCTCGCCCAATCATAGAATCTTAGTGTTGGAAGGTCATCCAGTCCAACTCCTTGATCAATCCAGGAATCCATATCAAAGCAGATCTGACAGATGGTTGTCCTACGTTGTTTTGCATACCTCTAGGGTTGGAACGCTCACCACTTCCTGAGGTAATTGATTCCCTTGTCATACTGCTCTAACAGTTAAGACATTTTCCCTGATATCTACCCTAAACCTGGCTTCCTGTAGTTTGAGCCCCTTGTTATGTGTCCTTCACTCTGAGATGATCAACAATAGCCCCTGCACCTCCACTGTATGAAAGTCTTTCAAGCATTTGAAAAGTGCTATCAAAGCCCCTTCACCTCAGGCTTATTTTCACAAGGCACAAAATGTCCATCTGTCCCCATACGGCATGGTTTCCATTCCCCTGATAATCACTGCCGCCCTCCTCCAAATTTGCTGCAGTTTGCTGGCATTCATCTTGAAGTGTAGTGTTCAAAACTGGACACAGTACAGTCTAGATAAAGTCTAATCACTGCTGAGTAGACAGAAACAAGCTCAGGGTTTTCAGGAAAATTTATACGGACTACAGCTCTCACCCTCAATCCAGCACAAAACAATGAGCTCTCGGACTTTCACAGAAACTAAGAAAGGGCATCCTATGATTATATGACACGTCCATTTTGAATCTATATGGAGGAAGGGGTAGAGAGATTGTGGGTTATTGAAGGAAGAAGCAGGGCAACCACAGAACCATTGTACAGCGGTATTTAACATTTGTATGATGGTTCAATTCGTCTAAACCATTTCCTTTTTTAAAGAAAATACTGCCTAATGTTTTATAGCCACTTACTATAAACAGGAACAAGAAGATAAGTGAGAGCATTAAAACTAGAGCATTCTTTATTCTTTATTTTTTGTATTTTTTGCCTCAGACTGAACACAACAGTAATTGCCTTTCTTTTTCCTCTTTCCAGACCCACTCTGTCGGCAGAAATGCTCTCTGATGTGAAATTGCATGTTCTGAAGCAAAATACGTCCTGGGTGCTGAAGTCAAATTATAAAGAGCTCCAGAAATGTATTTGTTTGTTTTTATAGACTCCCAAAGCTAAATCCCACCCTACTCCCTCTCTACCCACGAGAACTGGAGAAAAGCAAGCAATCTTCTCATGTTAAAATGGGTATTTCTCCGGTTTTGTGCCCTGAGCCTGGACTCCCAGGTTTCAGAAATGGCCAGGAGTGCATTTGAACAGCTCAAGTGGTTCCACCGTGTCCAACTCTGGACACCTCTGATATGGCTACTCTAACACTTGTCTTAATGACATCTTGGTTGGATGATTGTAATGTACAGTAGACCCTTGTATAACAAACAGCTTGTATAATTCTGGAGATAGGGGAAATTTGCTTAATATAATCGCCTATGGGGAGAATCTGTACAATATAAAAATGGGATTACTCCACTTTCAATGCATTCCTATGGAAAATTGTATAAAGGAAAATTTGCTTAACATAATTTCATTTGGAATGAATTAATTCCTTTATACAAGGTACCACTGTACTCTGCTTGGGACTGCCTTCGGAAAGAGTTTGAGGAATTCAGCTGGTCCAAAACACTGCAGCAGATTGTTAACTGGAGTTGTTTACGGGGACCATGTAACTCCCTTATTACAGATGTACTATTTGCTGCTGATCTACTTCTGGGCACAAATGGAAGTGCTGGTTTTAACTTATAAAGCCCAAAACAGCATGGCTCCGAGCTAACTCAAACACTGCCTCACTCTTAATGAGCCTGCCTTGGAATTATGATCTTCATGGAAGACCTGTCCTTCCGTCCCACCATCCTCACAGGTGTGCTTGATGAGGAGATGAGACAGGGCCTTCTCTGTCACCGCTCCCACTCTGGAACTCCCCCCCACTGGAGGCCAGGCTAGCCCTATTGTTGCTGTCCTTCTGCAAGCAGTCTTAAAAGGCTCTGCTATATTTCTGTTATTTTTAATGTGTTTTAGATATTTCTTTTCCTTAGAGGTTTATATTTTATGAATTCTTTTGTAAATCTCATACCAATTTTTGTTATTGTAGCTTTTAACACTCTCTATTAGTACTGTGAACCACCATGGATCCTTCAGGAGAAAGGCAACATATAAATATGTTAAATAATGAACAAGTGGACTCTTTCACCAGGACTTCTTTCCTGGGGAGAACAAAACATTTTGCTACTCATCCAAGCGGCTTTGTCAGTCCAAGGAAAGTTAGTGGTGAGACCTCCAATTTATAGTTCACTTTGATTCCACACACCCCTGGTCTGAATAGGCTCACAAGTTGGACATTGGCCTGAATAGGTTCATTAGGTGGACAATGGCATGAATAGGTTTGTAGTTGGACAATGGTCTGATCTCTTAAGAAAATTAAAGTTTTGATTTCTCAAGAAAAGAAGTCGATGTGCCATGACTCAAATACTAGACAAACTCACTGAGAATCTTCACAGACATATTCTGAGTACTCTCTACCTAGAAACCCTGGAAAGGATTGTGGTAAGTCACAAAATTATTAACAGGGACAGAATACTAGGAAATGCTATTTTTATGTGTTAATACATAAATAATTATGTATGTTTATCTAAATTGAATCTACCACCCACAAATCCGCTGATTCAATTATCCGCGTATAGCAAGCAGCAGTGCAAGGGGCCAGGCCAGTGGTGGTGGTGCCAGAGGAAGCGGCTGCACGGCCCAGAAGGCTCCGCTCGCCCACCCGCCCGCCTGCAAGAGAGGCACGAGTGGCGGAAGAGGAAGCAGCCGCGCGGCCCAGAAGTCTCCACTTGCCTGCCTGCCCGCCTGCAAGAGAGGCGGGGGTGGAGGTGGAGGAAGCGGCCGCGAGGCCCAGAAGTCCCTGCTCACCCACCCACCTGCCTGTAAGAGAGGTACGGGTGGTGGCGGAGGAAGTGGCCATGCGGCCCCGAAGACTGCCTGGGAGAGCCCGCCCGCCCATCTGTAAGGTCAGCAGAGGTCCTGGGAGGGTTCCCCAGGGTGCTGGCAGGCTCCTCTGCTGGTTTTACCCTGGAACCCTCAGATAAGAGTGTTTGCTCTTTTCCGCGGATTTCATCCGCGGGTGTACCAGGAACCAATCTCCCGCGGATACGGGGATACTACTGTAATTTAATGTTTACCTTACATAATTAAATCATTCAGGGGGCTCTATTAAAAAAAAATCTTCAATGGGATCACTTGGTTGAGAACACTCTCTTTTGTATTTGTATTCAGAAACACTCAAGTGTTTCCTTCTACAGAGGGGTCCTCTGTCTAAACACTGCTCCATCAAAATCTGTTTTAAATACAAATGATAAGGAGGGATCAAGGACTTTAAATCTGCCCATCAATGGTTGGATAGCAGACTCAGCCAGTGAAATCCAAAATCCAAATAGAATTAAAAACCAAATAGAATACGGAGTGAGCAGGTTCTATTGGGATTTTTAAAATCACTTCTTCTTTTGCAAATTGGACGAACAAATCAAGAGGAGTAGCTATAATCCTCAAAAAAATTCAAAACTTGAAGTGATGGACCAAATAAGGGATCCTGAAGGAAGATATATTCTAGTAAAAGGAAAGTTTGAAAATAAACTGCTAACATTGGGTTCTTATTATGCTCCTAATACAGGACAAGCAGCTTTTATGCAAAAATTGTTGAGAGTGGTAAAAAAATTGCCTGGGGTGATATTATTTTGGGTGGGGACACAAATTGTATTTTAAATCAAAAGTTGGACACAACATCCATAAAAGGAAAGTTTCAAGTGATGGAAGCAAAATTGAAAAATTAATTAAGAAAGCTGGTTTAATAGATGGTTGGAGACTTTTAAACCCCAAAATGAAAGATTACACATTTTTTTCCAAAAAAATATGCCACTTACTCAAGGATAGATCATATTTTTATCTCAGAAAATTTGATACCCCATCTAGAGAGTATATGTTTTGCTCCTATCATAACTTCCGATCATGCAGCAATAAAAGTCACATGGTCTAACACGGAAGTAAGAAATAAGCCTAGAATCTGGAGATTAAGTTCCAACATATGTTTAAATACAGAAATCATTAAAAAAATAAAGGAAGATATAAAGATTTTTTATGAAATAAATGATAAAGAAGGAATGAAACCTGCATTACTGTGGGACACCCTAAAAGCATTTTTAAGGGGGAAATTTATTATGGAAAGCTCCAGATTAAAAAAAGAACGAAATAGATTGCAAGAACAATTATTAAATAAGATAAAAAATCTCTCTGACCAGCATAAAAATCTGGATCAAACAAGGTATATAATGAACTAGTAAGAGCCAGAACAGAATTAGAGGCACTAGACACAAGTAAGACTCAGATAGCAATGAATTATTTAAAGAGAAATTATTATGAACATGGGAATAAGAATTCTAAGTTATTATCTTATGCAATAAAAAAGAAAGCAATAAAGAGGACAGTTGTCTCAGTGAAAACTGAAGATGAAAAAATAGTAACCTCACAGCAGCAAATAGTAACAACATTTATGGAGTATTATAGAAATTTATATAAGACAGAATTAACACCATATACAAACATTAAGAAATTTGTAAATACATTACCAGTTAGTCAAATTACAGAGAAGCATAAAGAGCAACTTAACTCCTCAATATCAGTAATGGAAATAAAATCAGTTATTTAAAAAATTAAAAAAGGGAAATCACCAGGTTGTGATGGGTTTATACCAGAATTTTATAAAATTTGGGAAGAGGATATTATAGTGCATCTGTTAAAATTGGTTAATTCAATAATGGAAGGTGAAGAAATTCCAAAATCATGGAAAACAGCTAGAATAATAACTATATTAAAACCAGATAAGGACCCAACCCTCCCCTCATCATATAGACCAATAACATTACAAAATCAAGACCAAAAGATTTTTTCTTCAATATTGGCACAGAGAATAAATAGTTTTATTACTGAGTACATTCACACAGATCAATATGGATTTATGCCAGGAAGGCAGATGCAGGATGCTATTCGTAGAGTTCTGAATGTCATAAATACAGCAAATAAAGAAAAACGGAAATTAGCAGTCCTCTCGTTAGATGCCCTTAAGGCTTTTGATCGTGTAGAATGGCGATATATGTTTGGTCTATTAGAAAAAATGAATATGGGTGGAAAATTCATTAATCTTTTGAAAAAATTATATATAGGAGCAGAGGCTAAGGTCCTTATCAATGGAATAGAATCTGATAAATTCACTCTTTGTAGGGGAACGAGACAAGGGGACCCTTTATCCCCAATTATATTTGCAATAGCATTTGAGGCACTTGCTTCACAAATAAGAGAAAATGGAAATATTAAAGGATTGGTGATTAAAAATAAAAAACATAAAATAAACCTTTACGCAGATGACATGCTCCTGTTTTTGGAGGATCCATTAAAAAGCATAGAATCATTAAAACATATACTACATTGTTATTATATGAGCTTAAACATTAACTATCAAAAATCCAAATTGTTATGTATAACTATTTCTACAGCAGAGCAAAAGGGAATTAAAAAAAAGTCAAATCTGGACTTATGCTACTCAACTTTCAAATATTTGGGAATATGGATAACAAAAAGTAAAAACCAATTAATATATAGAAATTATAAAATAGTATTTAATTCAGTTAAAGAAAAAATTAGAAAATGGACGAAACTGAATATGTCAATGCTGGGAAGAATAGCATTAGTTAAAGCATATATATTACCAAAATTTTTATTTTTATTTCAAAATATACCATTACAACCTGAAATTAAAAAAATTAAACTATGGCAAAAAATATATGGAGAAGTTTATTGGAGGAAAGGGGAAGAAAATAAGGTTCATAAGCAGTGTTAAATATGGTCAAAGCAAAAAAGGGGGGCTAGGAATACCACAATTAATAAAATACTATGAAGCCTTTCAAATCACTCAAGCTATAAAGTTTATTCAGATAGAAGAAATCCCAGATTGGGTCGAAATGGAAAAAGGCGAGGAAATTAGATTAGTTAATACCTATATTTTTACAAGGGAACTAATTAGAAAAAAGGAGCAAATACAAAATCCTTATACTTGTGAGACATTGAAAATTTGGCGTAAGTATATGAACATTTTTGCTCCACCTATATCTCCTTTGTGCCCTATGCTGGATTATCCTAAATTTAAATCAAGAAAGAAATATGTACAATTTAAAAATTGGAAACAAATTGGAATTTATAGAATAAGAGGCTTATTTGAGGCCGGGAAACCAATAACAATTAGGCAGTTGGAAGATAAAACAAAGGAAATAAAAGCTAATTGGCTATAATTAATACAAGTAAGAAATTTGGCAAACTAATTATATCAAAGACACGGACCCATGAGAACACTTACAGTACTAGAACAATACAGTATAGAAAAGGATTGAAATAAAAGAAAGGGTATAACTTCAATTATATATAAACATTTGATTGAAAAAGCATTTGTTAGGGGCATGGGATCTAAAGTAGCCTGGGAAACAAATTTAAATATTAGTATATTTGAGAAAGAATGGATGGGAATATGGAACACATATCCTTACAAATCAATATCAACTAAAGCAAAAGAACTGGTGTTAAAAGTAGCTCACAGATGGTATTGGTATCCCACAAAATTACATAAAATTAATCAAGAAATTCCAGACAATTGTTGGAGGAATTGTGGAAGCAAAGGCACCCTAGAAGATATGTGGATCTTTTGCCCCAAAGTAGGAGCATATTGGCAGGAAATAATTAAGTGGATAGAAACCCTGTTAAAACAAAGAAGAATTATAAATGAAGCTTTACTATTATTTTCAATATTTAAGGATGGAAATGAAAAATTATCATATAAAGACTTAAAAGCAAATCTGATTGGTGCAGCAAGAGCTGAAATTGCAAAAAACTGGAGAAATGCTCAAGATCTCTCACTACAAAAATTTCTGAACAGAATCTGGCAAATGGCTCTTATGGAAAAGTTGACCTATCAAATTAAAATATATAGAGGGGAAATAAAACATGAGACATTTATGAAAACCTGGAAGCCCTTATTAACGTATGGAATTAACACAAAAAATGAGGAATCTGTTATGGGGAATAATTTTGACTGCTGGAATGTAAAATTTTAAAAGAATTAATTTATTTGTGTGTGTGTCACAATTAACTGTGTTGGAAGATGAATTAGTGGGTGGATTTTGAAAAGGATATTGGTCCTGTAGAATGTATAAATAATGAGACGTTATTGTACTGTTGTCTTAACTTATCTTGTAAAATAAAGAAGAAAATAAAATTAAAAAAAAAACTTCTTGTTTTGCATCCGCAAATACAGATCATCAGTAGAGATTGGAACACATCAGAAAAATGGTGCTTCGTTTCAATTCATGATTTATCAATGTTGGCAAATCGCAAACAATGATTTTTTGTGTGATAAATCACTAAAATGATTTGATTTTGCTTTTAAAACTTTGCTTTTATTCAACACTCTTTCCTTTGGCACCTAGAGGCACCAAAATTGCTTTTCCTGACTCTCTGCTACAAGCCCTCCAAGTTTTGTAACGATTGGATTTGGGCATCCAAGTTATACACCCACAAAGAGGGCTCCAAGGGAAAATTCCCCCTCTCCCATAACTAAAGACACCAAAATCACAGATAAACTTCCATTGCCTCTCCTCTACAATCCCTCCAAGTTTGGTGAAGGTTGGGTTTCAGACATCACAGTATGGGTCGACAATGAAAGTGTGCTTTAGCAGCTGGCTTGGGGAAAACCCATTTTTCACCAAACATGGAGGAGAATCAGGGGAAGTTTCTCTGCAATTTCCATTTCTGTAGGTGCATGGGTGGGTGTGTTATATAGCCCAACAAACTGACAAATCCAAAATATCTAAAATGCATTGATTTGTGTTTGCTGTGGGACATAAATTTGGATGAATATCAATCGATGCATTAGACATTTTTGATGAATTTTTCAGTCCATTTTTAATTGGCGCTCATCTCTAATCAGCACATATAATTGTATGCAAATGTATGCCCTCTATTTACTGAGGTTGATGTTTGACTTGCCAATCTAAATCAGAAGGAAGTCCCAGTACCATCTGTACGGCTTACCCCTAACAAATTGGGTGTGTGGATGAGTGTGTAATTTCCCTCTGTGTACACCGATGACATTAATGCCAATAAACCATCCTTCACACTCTTCAGCTATATTTTTCAGCTACCCCCTGAGCTCTGCTTAATCAGTTCCCTCAATTCCAAGATACTCTAATTCAACTTCTGTATTTCTTTTCTAGGATGTCTCCTTAATGTCTATTTAATTTCCCAACATTAAGATGAGAAATGAACTATGCCAGGGTGGCAGGATGACTCTCTCTCTCTCTCTCTCTCTCTCTCTCTCTCTCTCTCTGTGTGTGTGTGTGTGTGTGTGTGTGTTTGTGTGTATGTACATACTACAATGATGGCAGTGTGTATGCACACACTGCGGTGCTGGCAGCATACAGTAATTAAGCCAGACTAATGGCATCATGCTGCTTCCGAGGGACACTCAGTGACTCCAGGAGTCCCTTCAAAATAAATGCCAAGGAACCCATACGACTTCTCTTCTAAAAAGCCAATTTCATTGAGCTGAATTGCCGAGCCTCATTATGCAGTAAACAACTGTCTCAGTTTACAGTGTGAAGGCAGGTAATTGCTGACTGAGAAATGATTTCTTGTTTATAAAGTACACACAGTACAATGGCTATGCGGGTTGCAAACAGAACCCGAGGCGAGGCATGCATTAAATCACCGGGCTGTCATTAAATACATACAAAAATGAATGTGTGACCCAGGAGACGTCTCCGTAATAGGAAATCCTGGCACGGCAGGGCATGACCTTAAGTCTGCAGGGCTTCATTGTTCTTAAAGGTGATGAGGAAAGTTGTTAGAAACCCTGTACATGAACCTTTAGGAGGAGAGGAGAGGTCTTGCATAAGAACGAATGGAGGAACATTAGGATGTGTGCTATTGGGAGAGGGGGAAGCGGCATTTGCTATAAATTAAAGCCTGTCCACTGATCTTTTCATTACCTTGGAAGGACAAAGTTGCAGCCTGGCTTCAAAGTCACAGGCTGAACTTCCTGTTTACCCACTGCAAATGGGATCTACATGAGTCACAAAGCTTTTTAATTTTTTTCTTTTTGACAGTTCAATAGAAACAGTTCTACGCTAGCCCGACTTCCCTATGTTAGTTATCTGTATGCTGCATTCCCGTGAATATTGAAATCCAAGGCATATAGCTTCTTGGGTGATGTCACTTACAGGGACTTCAACTCCCAGAATCCCTAGCTCACCTGGCTGACTGAAAGATTCCTGGCCCCTGTAGTTCGAGTGACCTCCCTGAGCTTTAAAACACTTCCTTTTGAAGCCCCAGTTACAAGCATACGCACAAATCGAACTGAATGTCAGTGGCCCAAAACAAACCCTTTCCATGTGCTCCTAAAAGAAGTGTGTGACCTTGGTTGAATAACATTTCTGGACCACAGCACCCAGCATCTCCCAGAAAGTTCTATGACTCGTGTTGTACTGACATGTAAAACAGAGTTGTAACCAATAATTTGGGGAAGACGGAGATGGCCTATTGGTTAAGCTTGGGTCATTTGAAATTAGCATGGGTGAGGAGATGACATTTTGGCCTCTTTGTGCATGAGAACCAGCAGCCAGACACTGTACACGTAACTTGGAGCAGCCAAGTCTTTGCAACCTATAAGTTCCATTGCCCTTGGGTCAAAAACCTAGTTTCCCCATCTGAGTTATATCTCCATTGCAGATTTCTGATCACCAGGCATGTTGTATGGTTTCCTGGTTTCCTGGTTTCCAACAGCCTCCTCCTGCCCCTGTTCTACCCAAAGAAGGCCACAGAATGCAAAATGGAAGCAGAGCTGGCCCTACCATGGGGAAGAGTGAGGAGGAAGCAACCGATCATTGTCGTTGGAAGATGGGGTACAGTTGGATGATAAGCTTTGATGGACAAGCATTCTTCCTCATGTCCCTTCTGCCAGCCCATGGCCATTGGTGTAAGTATGCAAAGCAAAGCAAAGTGGGGAATTGAACTCTCAATCTCCAGCTCCTCTTCCAGATACTTAAACTACAGAACTATTCAGTCAGCCTGGCAACTACACACTGGGTATAAAACACTCACCGCTGGGCATGGATCACAATTGTAGGATCATGTCATTAGTTACGTATTTTCTAAGTAAAATTCCCTTTGTCTGGGCCTGGTGCAGACCCCATCTTGCCACGGATGTCTTCCCTAGTGTTTGAGCATAAGACTGGCAACATGGTCTTTCTCCATCCAAGTCTGAGCCAATTTTAGGCAAAAAGGATGATATGGAGGCTACTGTGCTATAAACATAGTTTAGGACAATGGTGGCACACCTTCGGCACTCCAGATGTTTTGGACCACAACTCCCAGAATTCTGAGCATAGATTGCCAATGACAAAGGACTTGTGGGAGTTTGTGGTCCAAAACACCTGGAGTGCCGAAGGTTCATCACCACTGGTTTAGGATGATCTCTTCTATCCCTGCTGCCAGGAACTCTGTCCAAGCATAGAACTATATAAACATAATACATGTTTCTTTAACTGTCATATTGCCTGTAAAGTGTGCTCTCCCTATTTATTTTCAACACCCTCTAGAAATACCTCAGACACAGTGGTAAGATAATTTCAAGGAGTGTAATAACACTAAATTTACCTGAGCAGTTTTGGTAGAGAATACAAAGTGAAATCTGATGAGTTGAAGGAAAGGTCCCTTTACCCTACAGGCAGGAAACACACAGTGACAGGATGTCCAGATACTTTTGAGCTACACTCTTGCCTTCAATAAGCACTGGCCATGTTGGGTGAAGTTGGTGGGTCTGGGAGTCCAACAAGTTCCTGTATTATAACCTTGGTTGGTTGGTTGGTTGGTTTTAACCATCTACTGCAGTTGCTCTAGTCTAGGGAAATACAAGAGTATTGCATGTAGCAAAGCTTTCCTCTGCAGTAGGTGTGGGCAACCCATCAACTTCCAGATATTCTTGGACTCCCTCTTAGTCATTGTTGTGTTTTAGCGAGCGATATTGAGGCGTGGGCGGAGCCACAATGGAGGCGCGCGTTTGACGCGACCCAGCCAACCACGAGTCATTGTGGGAATGTGGCAACAGCCAATGAGGTGTACGCCGGGGTAATTATGCACCTTTTTAAGTAGGGGGTTGGGCCGTCGGCCAGTGTCGTCTTTAGGAAATAAAGTTTGGAAGCGACTAGACTGTCCTGCGTGGTTCATAGACTCCAGCATTTAATAGTGGCGACGAAGGTGGGATTTTTCTGAGCTGCCGTATCCCCGTACCGGGGCTGCTACGTCGTCTAGTGATGTCCTCTCCGGACCGGGGTGCCTCTCGACTGCCGCCGCCCCCGCCCTTCCAGGGAGTAGCCGCCATTATGCATGCCCTGGGTGAGTTCGACCCCCGGCACCCCGAGCATTGGGAGGCATACATCGAGCGCCTCCGTTTTTTACTCGAGGCCCATGGCATTACGGAGGACCGCCAGAAGCGGAACATTTTGCTGGGTGGCTGTGGGGCGGCCACCTACATAATTGCTAAAGGGTTGGCCGGCCATAACCCGCTGGACTCTTTGTCGTATGATGAGGTGGCGGGATTGCTCACCAACCACTTCATCCCGAAGCCATCAATAGTCTCCCGGAGGCACCGTTTTTTCCTGCGCTCTCAAGGCCCCTCCGAGTCCACTGCGGAGTACCTTGCAGTGCTCCGTTCGTTGGCGGGAGAATGTGAATACCCTAATTTGGAGGAGATGATCCGGGACCGATTCATATGGGGTTTACGTAATGAGAAGCTCCAGACCAAGCTGATGGCGCGCGAGACCATCACCTTGAGCGCGGCCTACAGCGAAGCTTTGGCCTACGAGCGGTCAGCCTCCACACACGCCAACAAGAAGGCAGTGGAAGTCCACGCCACGGACAGTACGTCGGAGGAAGAGGATACCAGCGTCCACCGCAACCTCAGCAAGTCAGGTACGAGCCGGCGTCTGCACGATACGACCACACCCTTGCATGTGCGCTCTACCGGCTCGGCCCGAGGAGACCCCTGTTTTGGCTGCGGTGAGGATCACGATCGTCGCTCCTGCCCGTTCCGGGATGCCACGTGCCGCCGTTGCGGCAAGGCGGGGCACATCCGCCGAGTCTGCCGTTCTAAGTTGAAAGGAAACCGGACGAGACAGCGCGTACATGAGACTCGGGAGGAAGAGGAGTTGCAGTCGATCACCGCGGCCACGGTAATGCAGGTCTGCACGCGCACTCGTAAGCCCACTAAGGTCAAGCTGGAAGTCCAGATAGAGGGGGCCCCTTGTGTAATGGAGATGGATACGGGCTCCATGTATTCTATTATCTCGGTTAAGACCTTTCGGCGCCTGTGCCCCAGGGGTGGACCCCCTCTTCGGCCCTCCCCGGTGATCCTTAAGGATTTTCAGAGGAATATAATAAAGACTGTGGGAATGGGCACGTTCCAGGTCCAGTATGGAAGGGTTTCCCAGCGACTGGACCTAATAATTGTGGAAGGCCCTTTTACCAGCCTCTTGGGCTTATCATGGCTGGAGCCTTTGGGAATTGGGTTTACAGGCATTCACAGTCTCTTTTCCAAGATGGGCCCGGAAGAGATTTGTAAGGACTTTCCATCCGTTTTCGACGGGTCCTTGGGACAGTATAAGGGCCCCCCGATCTCCCTGCGTTTGAACCCAGAGATTAGTCCCATCCGGGTGAAGGCCCGCCGGGTCCCATTTGCCCTCAAGCCCAAGATTGAGGCGGAGCTGGACCGCCTTGTTGCGCAAGGGGTCCTAGAACCGGTAGACTCGGGGACCTGGGAGACTCCCATAGTCACCCCGGTCAAGCCCGACGGGTCGGTCAGGATTTGTGGGGATTATAAGTGCACTCTCAACAAAGCTCTTCGCGACCACGCGTACCCGGTCCCGGTTGTGAGCCATGTTTTGGCCACTCTCGCCGGGGCGAAAGTATTCGGAAAGTTGGATTTGGCACAGGCCTACCAACAACTGCCGGTTGACACAGCTACGGCAGATGCTCAGACGATCGTCACGCATAAGGGGGCCTTCCGTGTAAATCGATTACAATTCGGGGTGAGTGTAGCCCCAGGACTTTTCCAGAATATGATGGACCGCCTCCTTAAGGGAATTCCCGGAGTAACTCCGTTTTTTGATGATGTTATGATCGCTGCTCCATCTATGACGGACTTTGGCGCTCGACTCCGAACAGTGCTAGAGAGGTTTCGGGACGCGGGCCTTAAGGTGAAGAAATCAAAATGCCTGTTGGGAGTCGACAGCGTGGATTTCCTTGGGTTTCACGTTGATGCAACGGGCATACACCCGGCCCGGGACAAACTTCGCGCCATCCGTGAGGCGCCAGAGCCCAAAGGGAAGGCGGAGCTACAGGCTTTTCTAGGACTTCTAAATTTTTACCACGCCTTCCTGCCACATAAGGCGGCCGTCGCGGAGCCGTTGCACCGGCTCCTGGATAAAAAGGCGCCCTGGGTGTGGGGTAAGAGACAAAGGAAGGCTTTTCGCGGGGTGAAAGATCTGTTGGTGTCAAATTCTGTACTGGCCCACTTTGATGAGTCCTTGCCGGTAGTGTTGGCTTGTGATGCTTCCCCGTACGGAGTGGGCGCCGTTCTGGGTCACCAACTCCCGGACGGAAGAGAAGTTCCGGTGGCGTACTTCTCTCAAACTCTTACGTCCGCGGAGAGGAACTACGCCCAAATCGATAGGGAGGGGTTAGCCATTGTGAAAGGGGTCAAGAAGTTTCATGACTTCTTGTATGGCCGACCCTTCACAATAGTCACGGATCACAAGCCGTTGTTGGGCCTGTTCGCCGCGGACCGCCAGACCCCCCAAGTGCTCTCGCCACGAGTACTGCGGTGGTCCATCTTTCTGGCCGGATACAATTACGAACTGCAGCACCGGCCCGGGAAGGCGATGGGCCATGCCGATGCCCTTAGCCGTTTGCCGCTACCGGAGTGTGGCCCGGACCCTGCTCCCGCCCATCAGGTCCTAAGGATCCAGGACCTGCCGGATTGTCCTTTGCACGTCCAGGATATCGCCGCCTTGACCCGACGCGATCGAGTGTTGGCTCGTGTTTTGGATTGGGTGGGGAGGGGGTGGCCCAAGCAACCGGGCCCGGAATTTGCAGCTTATACGGCCCGGAAAGACGAACTCTCGTCACACAGGGGGTGTGTGCTTTGGGGTGGTCGGGTGGTGATCCCCCCTTCTCTGAGGACTAAGGTATTGGAGGCCCTTCATGTCGCCCACCCGGGCATTGTCCGCATGAAGGCACTTGCCCGGAGTTATGTGTGGTGGCCGGGCATGGACGCTAAAATCGAAGAGTGGGTGAAGGGGTGTGAACCTTGTCAGGCGTCTCGGCCCGAGCCATCTAAGGCCCCCGTACAGGCCTGGGAATCCACGCAAGCCCCTTGGTCCCGATTACATCTAGACTTTGCCGGGCCCTTCCAGGGCCAACATTTTTTAATAGTAGTGGATGCAAGGTCCAAGTGGCTAGAGGTCGCCCCTACCACCACCACATCCACAAAGGCGACAATAAATGTTTTGAGGCGGCTGTTTGCCACCCACGGTTTGCCCGACACAATCGTGAGTGACAACGGAACGGCGTTTACTTCTGCCGAATTTCAGGAGTTTGTCGCTCTAGCGGGTATCAGGCACATTAGGTCCGCCCCGTTTCATCCGGCTACTAACGGCCAAGCAGAGCGCATGGTCCGTACGACCAAGGACGCGCTCAGGCGGATCATACAGGGGGACTGGTCTTATCGTCTCTCACAGTTCCTGTTGGCCCAACATGTCACCCCTAGTGCCGTAACGGGGCGTAGCCCCGCAGAGATCCTCATGGGAAGGAGACTGACGACGCTCCTTGATCGTCTCCATCCCGACAGGGCACTCGATAAGAGGCCCTCTACGGAGCTTAGGGAGGCTCCGAGAGGATTTGCCATAGGCGACCCTGTATATGCCCGAAGTTACGACCTAGAGCGACGATGGGTTCCTGGAACGATAGTGGCCTGCTCTGGTCCCACATCTTATGAGGTGGGTTTAGAGGGGGGGTTGGTGTGGCGGCGTCACATCGATCAGATCCGCGTCAGAACAACTGTGGCGCGGGTGCCCCCGGAAAATCTAGCCGAGCCAGAGCCCGAGGAAGCTCCGGATTCTGAGCCGGAGCAGGTCAGTGACTTCGAGTCCGGGGAGACCGACGAGGTGCCGCCCAGAAGGAATGTCGAGTCCCCGGTTGCTAACGGGGTACCTGCTAACCCGGAGACACAGGCACAGCCGGATATCCGGGAACTAGCGGTCCCCGTTGCTCCCACATCGCCACCTAAGCTGCGGCGGTCCCAGCGAGAGCGTAGAAGACCGGCACATCTGGGGGATTATGTATGTGACTAAAATATTAGGATAGTTGGTAATGTTGGTTGTGACTGTGTTTGAACCTTGGGGGGAGGAATGTTGTGTTTTAGCGAGCGATATTGAGGCGTGGGCGGAGCCACAATGGAGGCGCGCGTTTGACGCGACCCAGCCAACCACGAGTCATTGTGGGAATGTGGCAACAGCCAATGAGGTGTACGCCGGGGTAATTATGCGCCTTTTTAAGTAGGGGGTTGGGCCGTCGGCCAGTGTCGTCTTTAGGAAATAAAGTTTGGAAGCGACTAGACTGTCCTGCGTGGTTCATAGACTCCAGCATTTAATAGTCATGTTGGCTCAGTTTTATAAGAGATGTAGTCCTATAATATTTGAAGGGTGACAGAGACCCAATGTGTGAAGTTTGCTTACAAGACATAGTAGATGGAAGATGACTCTTTTTAATGTAGATCAGGCCTGCCCAAAGTCCATTCTGAGTGGCCCGCGGCTGGCTGGCCCGCCCCTCCCTCCCCCTCCTTCACCCCATTTTTTAAAAAGAAAGTGGGTGGGGCTTGCAGTGGGGTGGCAGGGTCAGGGAGCAACCGGCCCCTGACACATTCTCAGCCACCAAATCTGGCCCTCCTTACAAAAAGTTTGGGCACACCTGATGTAGATGTTTCTGTAGGTCATCATGGCTGAGAGTCCTGGATTATTCGATCTCTATGGGATCTCCAGATTGTCAACTGCATAATTGTTGAGAAAAGACTTGATCATATATCTGATCATGTAGTTCTGGTTATATATATTCAGTTCCCATGCTCTTTCTGGGCTTCTGGGCTTCCAAGAGCGGTAACTTCAAAAAGTAGGTTTTCCCAAGCTATAGGCATAAAGAGAATTACAGAAGCGATTGACATAAAGAGGCTGTCACATCAGCTCCATTTTGTAAATCTAAAAGGGCTGTCAAATATGTTCCGAGGGTCCCTGTGCAGGTAACATAGTGTATGCTTCTCGCATGTTCTCCGGGAAGAAACAAAACAAAACAAAAAAAACCAACATGACATAGTGTGTCTGTGATTTCACCCAGGAGTGAGCAGGATACATGGAAACTGGCTAAAAAGAGGTTTCTGCTGTAGAGATTCTGAAATACTATATTTATCCCTAGACTTCTGACATGTTACTGGGAAGAATGTGCAAAGTTCTCAGAGGGAGTTTAAGTTTTCACAGAGCGACAGGCATGTTCTGAGCTACCCCCTACCATTTAGGTAAAATGAACACCCACCATTAGGCAACGGGTCTGAGGTATCATTATAGGTTCACAAAAGATTAATGATTTGTTTCATTATTATTGTATTGTTATTGTCAAAGATGAAGTCAAGTACAGGTTGGATCTTTAGAGTTTATTTTCCACTTGTGGGCCCTCTTTGCCTTATGTGGGGTAGGTGAGGGAGGCCATATCCCCCCAAAATAAATTGTTTTTATTTTCTACATACAACAAAATGAACTACATATATTCCTTATCAGCTATCAGGTTTCATGAGTCAGTCACAGTTATTTTCCCAACAATTCAACCCAATATAAATCATGACTCCTTTCCAACCTTAAAACAGCATATTTCCATATTTCCTTTACTTTTTTCTTTTCCCTCGTCAATATTCTATCCATGTTTAGTTACGTCTATTTTAATCCAATACAAAAAAATAGAGATAACAAGATACAATATTGAAATAGCTAAGAGTTATATCATTTCAGAAGCTCTTATAACGAATTTAACGCTTTGTAGGCAGATATAAAGGGGGTTACAGCTTGGTCTACAGGTTTTCTTTCAGATATAATTTCTATGTCTGTTATATCTCTAAATACCAGAGTTTTTAGGGAGGCCATCTCTTATTCACCTGAAGGTAGCAAGATAATTGCCAGCTAATCAGTTTTCTGAATAGTTTTGAGAAGAAGTAAAAAAAGGAATGGGATCTGCTGTGAAATTCAAACATGTAGTCTTATGCACAATTACCGATAAGATCAATATGCCTGCTGAAATTAGTGGGGCTCACTTATGAATAGACATGAATGGGATTGTCATGAACAAGATCAGATATTTTCTTTTCACTGGCTGAACAATTAAGTAATTTGCCTCCCTAGAACATGTTGACAGGTGAACTCTATACTCTCGGAACCTTGGGCATTTTTTAAGGGGAAAGGAAGGGTAAAAATATTTTAAATCAATAAATAGTCGCAGACGTGACGTTGTCTATAGGTGTACAATAGTACAGTCACCCCCCGCCATTTCGCGGTTCAGGTACTGCGGTCCCACTATATCGCAGGATCGCAGTACCTGGGTGGTAGTGGCTGGGAGCAATCCGATCGCCCCCCGGTGCCCCCGCCCCTTCCGGGAGGCCTTGGACCCACGCAGGGGGCGGCGGGGAGTGATCCGATTGCTCCCTGCTGCCCTCCGCCCCTCTGATCGCCCCCGCCCCCACCCGACCCACTTCCGCATATCACGGATTTTCATGTATCATGGGTCGGGGGGGTCCCTAACCCCTGCAATAGGCGGGGGGTTACTGTACCTCTGATAACGAATTTAATTCATTCTCTGATAAAGGCAGTTTCCCATTGAAATGAATGGAAAACCGATTAATCCATTCTGGAGGTTTGAAAAAAGGCAGAAAAGCTGTTTTTTTCCAGACCTCTTTATAAAGTGCACTTTAAAGACATGCAGTTCTGGAACCCCCCCCCCCAAAAAAAAAACACACACACACCCACCCACACCCACAGTGCAATGCAAACATGGAGAAAAGAAACCAGCAAGACTACCCTACCCTTTTCCCACCAATAATACAATATGGGGGAGGGGGGAATTCAAACAGACAATGTTTTTGCCTGCAGAACAATGGAAAATATTGCAAACATGGAGAAATGAAACCAGCAAGACTTTTCCCACCAAAAATGCAATGGGGGAAAAATGCAAACAGACAAACATGAGCAGCAAGAGAACTTCAGCCTGTTTTTGCCTGTAGAGCAATGAAACCAGCAAGACTACCGCAGCCTGTTCCTGCCAAAAATGCAAAGAAAAGCAGTGCAAAGATTAATAAAAGCTAGCACCCTACCTTTTCAAGTTCAAAAGGTACAAATCCCTCAGCAAAATGTGCAGAATCACTACAAAACACCGTACAAATGCTTTCCTCCCACCCCTCCACAAATTACTGGGGGGGGGAGTGTTGCAATGCATCCTTGGTATACTTTTTTGCAAGGCATTATGAAAAAATAAATCATTATCAGAGGCAGCCCATAGGCAACATTTGCTATCTGAAGCAGTCCTATGCACAGAAATTTCCATTTGCTGTCCTAATCATTTGTTATCACAGGCATTTGTTATCTGAGGTATTGCTGTATATATTTATTATATATACAAGAGGTTATCTATCTATCTATCTATCTATCTATCTATCTATCTATCTATCTATCTATCTATCTATC
>JAHTLZ010000007.1:35512538-35523624 GCA_023846285.1 Phrynocephalus versicolor | reverse complement strand
ATCTATCTATCTATCTATCTATCTATCTATCTATCAGAGGTTCTAACAACATTCAAATTGAGATGGGTGTGCAATGATGTCAAACTTGTGGGTTTGAATGGGGAACAAATGCACCCTCTGGGACTGACATAGACTATCACTGATCTCTCTCTCTCTCTCTCTCTCTGTGTGTGTGTGTGTGTGTGTGTGTGTGTGTGAGTGAGTGAGTGAGTGAGTGAGTGAGAGAGAGAGAGAGAGAGAGAGAGAGAGAGAGAGAGAGAGATTGTCCCTTACAAGAACCACAGATCCATTTTTCACGAGAAATGTCCTGAATGCACAGCACTGCTATTGACCAGGCAGAAATAACTGCAATGTGTTTCACACATCCCTAGATGATACTTGCCTCCCTGCACAGAAACATGCCTAGAATGGAAAGAGAACACAAATGCACCAAGAATGCACAGTGACCATCTAAAGAAAAGGAAAATAAAGAAATTGTGGATGAAACTCAAGCTTGGAAAACTGACTAATAGGCCTCCATCTCTCAGAACTCTCCAGATAGCTTAGTGATTCTGGGACTTAGACCGTGGTCATACCTGCGTTTTCTGCGTAGTTTCCCGTCAGCGAACTACGCAGTGAACGATCGCGTGCTAATCAGGAAGAGAAGCAAATTCTGCTCCCAGCCAACCACGCCCCTTAAAGAGCAGTTTCAGTGAAGTTTCCTAAACCACCGCCAGGGGCTGGATTAAATGCTTACTTGTTTGCTTCTGTTCCAACGACAGGACACTGAAAATACGCAGTAAATTCAGTTTCTCCCCTTTCTACCCGGCTTAAAAGATGGAGCCTTGGAAACTGGAGCTGGAAAGTAGGACAAAATGTGTAGTACACAGGTTAGGACAGAACCAGAATAGGAAGGTACGACGCAGAGGAGAGGACACCAACTGCTCCTTAAAAACCATGTGACCGCTCCTGAAAAAAATATGCAGGAAATTTAAATGCAAAGGAAACCCAGGTATGACCACGGTCTTAGTAAAGGAAGCCACAACCTTCAGTTTAGAAGATTATGAACAATGGCACTCATGACAGGAACTTCTGGGTGTGGGTGTCACTAATCTAGATTATCCAGGATTTTTTTTTTTTTTTTTTGCAAATTTGTGGTGCAGGTATGTGTCGATGCTATATTTAAACATTAGGAAGAATTTCATGACAGTTAGAGCTGTTTGGCAATGGAACATGATGCCACAGCGGGTGGTGGAGTCTCCTTCTTTGGAGGTTTTTAAGCAGAGGCTGGATGGCCATCTGTCGGGGGTCCTGTGATGGGGGTTCCTGCATGGCAGGGGGTTGAACTAGATGGCCCTTGAGGTCTCTTCCAACTCTATGATTCTCTGATTCTAGATTTTTGAATTACTGAGTAGGCTCTTAGTTAACCCAAATGATTTGTCTTCTTTCTGTCAAGGGATCAAGATAGCAATAACCCCCCCCCCGCGTGCGCACGTTAAGGCTGCCAAAATGTGTGCAGATGTTTGTATATAGAAGTATCCTCTTTTCCTTTTCTCAGGCAAATCACACACAGCAGGAGCTGATGGACCACTTGATTGATAAAAAAATGCAAGCAACCCATTTGATGCTTCTTATTCAAAAGCCTATGCAACAAAGTTGCAGTGATTGCAGTTTAGTTACGGGATTTGCATAGCAGGCACAATCTGTGGTTTCTGACACATCGACATAGAGCAAAATATTTTACCATCTTGCAGGCAATGTAATTTTTTTTTCATTTTCATGTGCAAGCCAAAGATAAAAGAGGATGTTCCCCTCTGAATGAAACAATATCCTACCCATTCTAACGAATGATTAGCTATATTTGAGAGAAACCAGACTCTCATATATTTTCTTCTTCAGCTTTTGGTATACTGAACTGGGCCACTGGAACATCCTCATGAATGGCATTCTTGCATGGGTACTAATGAAAAGGCACATTTCTAATGTTTCAGGTTCGGGATCCATTCCAAATCACTGCTCTCCAAAATAAGAACTATTCTCTGGTGCTTGTGATCTCTGAATAAGATGCTGTTCTACTGGGCATGAGTACACTTATCTAATTTTGATCTAGACTTAACAAGAAGCAATTTCTCAACTGTTCTCTTAGCATCTGAAATTTTTTTCCTGACTGGACCCTTGTATAACAAACAGCTTGTATAACATAAAATTTGTACAACATAAAAATTCCGGAGATAGGGGAAATTTGCTTAACATAATCACCTATGGGGAAAATCCGTACAACATAAAAATGGGATTACTCCGTTTTCAATGCATTCCTATGGGAAATCTGTATAAAGGAAAATTTGCTTAACATAATTTCATTTGGAACGAATTAATTACTTTATACAAGTACCACTGTATATGGTGATGTGAATACTTTGGGGGCAGAGGATATGGGATATCAGTTAGCCAAGTCCAGAATCCAGAGCTATCAAAGGCAGACTCTGTAAATCTGAATTCTTGGGAGTCATTGTCGACTGGCAATTCTCCTTATATCATACAGCAGGAATCTAAGGGGGAAATTACAAAGTTACAGTCTGTTTGTAACGGCGATAAAATATCTCCTGTCTGCTCCGTTCTCACACTGTCACAATTATGCCAGCCATAAAGAGACCAACAGCTGTTACCCATCATTGCCTAGTGACAGACCAGGCTATCAAGTACCCCAGATGCATGGAACAGATGCCAAATCTCAGGCAAGGCATGGCAAAAGCCAGTCTACAAGAGAAAAAAAATGGTGCAAGCAAGTAAACAGACAGGAAAGGAGAGGACAGGAGTGAGAAGGTCATCCCACCAATTTGTACATTTTCCATGCAGCTCAAGCATGTGTTTTAGCAATGTGACATGCCAAAGGGATCATCTGTGGATAACAAAGGGCAAAAGAAGTTGCAGAATATATGTGGCTTCTTTTTTTTGCTGCATGATGATCTGTCATATTTGGGGCATAAAAACGGCTATTTTAAAATGTAGACATAGATCCCTTAAGACAGGGGTGCCCAAACTTTTTGTAAGGAGGGCCAACTTTGGTGGCTGAGAATGTGTCAGGGGCCGGTTGTTCCCCGACCCTGCCACCCCATTGCAAGCCCCACCCACTGACCCATAAGCCCCACCCACTGACCCCTTGCAACCCCACCCGCAGGAAGGAACGTGAGGACCAAGGGAGCGAGGGAGGGAGGTGGGGACCAAAGCAAGCACAGGGAGCCATGGCCACAGGTTGCCCCTTGGAAGAGGCAATTTGTGTGACCTTGTACCCCCCCAAGCTCCCCAGCAGTGGTGACGGCTCATCCACCAGCCCACCCCAAAGCTCCTTGGCAGTGGCAGAGGCCTGCTGGCCTGTCCACCCCCATACGTTCCCCTGTGGTGCCGGTGTCGGCAGACTGCCCAGCCTTCCCAGCGGCGCTGGTGGCATGGACCGCCCGATCACTGCCCCACATGTGCACCCAACCTCACAATGTTCCCGGCTATGCCGGTGGCGGCGGCTCAACCGCACGCTGCCCTGTGCGTGTGTGCCGTGCTTCACAAGGTTCCTGGTGATGCTGGTGGCGGCGGCCTGCCCACGCGCCCCCCCCGCACGTGCGCCCAGCCTCACATGGTTGCTGGTGGTGCCGGTGGCAGCTGCCCGCACAGCCCCAGAAGCTTCCCGGCGGTGCTGGTGGTGGTGGCCTGCCCCCTCCTCCGCCCACCCAGCCCCACACGCTTCTGCTCACCGGCTGGCCGGCCGGCCCAGCCCCTCAAGCTTTCCGGTGGTGTCAGTGTTGGTGGAAGATATTTTTTTTAAAAAAAATGAGGCGAAGGAGGGAGAGGGAGGGGCGGGCCACTCAGAATGGCCTGACGGACTGTATTTGGCCCCCTGGCCAGACTTTGGGCAGGCCTGCCTTAAGACCAAACACTGAAGTATAAGAGTCTTGTGGTGCAGTAGTTAAAGTACAGTAGTGCAGTCAAAGACTCGGCTCATGACCTCAGTTCAGACCTGATGGGCTAGGGTACTTGACTCAAGGTTCACTCAACCTTCCATCTCTCTAAGGTGGTAAACTGAGTTGCCAACTCACAGGGTGTGGGCAATGTCTAGCCCACATAATTAACTTACAAACTGCCAGAGAGTACTTTAAGCACTATGGGATGGTATATAAGCAGCATGTTTTGCTTTAGGAAATAAACAGGGTTTGGAGGGGAAACCCAACTCTGAATTCCAAAGCTGACCAATATTTTCTGAGGATAAAACCATGGTGTTTTAAAAATGTCTCTGCCTCCTTCTCTTGTTCCTTCAGCTTGAAAAACTTACTTTTCTGAACAATATAAGTGCCAAGACACTAAACAGGGAGGAGGTGGCTTCAAAAGACTAAATTGGATTAAGGAAGACCTTAACAGACTGGAAATTTGAGTCAAACGAACAAAATGTGTTTCTGTGGGGGTGGGGGTGGGGGTGGGGAAGCCAAATTCTACATTTAGGCAGGAAAAATCAGATGCACAAATATAGGATGGGACAGTTGGACTGGCAGTGCTAAATATGAAAAAGATCTAGGGGTCTTAGTAGAACACAAGATTGGTGAACTTTGCATCATAGAAACTTTATTAACAGGTAAAACTGAAAGACCAAAATATAACTCTTTTTCTTTAACAGCCCATTAAGTATTAATCTCAGCCATATTGGTATAGCACTTGCAATTTGATAGAATTTAGGTGAATGGATAAAATATAATTGGTTGATGATGCTTATTATTTACTAATTTTTGTAGATTAGACAGGATATCTTAAAAGTCAAATTTGCCATCTTCACTTTTTGTATTAGATCAGGCCTGCCCAACAGGTAGACCGGGGACTACCAGGAGCCCGTAAAGGTTTCAAAAGTAGCCTGCCAGCCATCAATAAAAATGTGAGGGGATAAGTTCTCCACTTCTACCTCCCCCAAACCAAGGACCACCACTGCCCCATCGAAGCTCTGGTTCTGCCAGCCCACTGTTTCAGCCGAGAGGGGCAGTTCAAGGGCCATGGCACAGTCCCCTGATCTCCCTACCATCCAGATGATTGGCACGCCACTGTCTTGCATGACCAATTGAGTTGTTGCTGCAGAGCGGAGGAAGGACAGTGGAGGGGACAGCAGGGGCGAGGTCATGGGCGTGCCCACCTCCTTTGCATGGTAACGTCCCCCTCTTCTTCCCCCCCGGAGAATTCCTTCCTCCCATCCTCCCATCCTCCTCCTCCTGCACCACCCACCCCCACAGCTGCCTCACAGAGACTGTGACCTGCCGCTCCTCCTGCTCCTCTTCTGAGCCATTCCCTCCTCCTTGCGCCACCGTGGCGATGTGATTTGCCCTGCTGCTGGCTTGGCCCATCCCAGCTGCACAGAGAACATGGCAGAAGTGAGTGAGAGCAGCAGCAGTGGCAGCGAGGGGGCTGGAAGGGAGAAGGGGGAAAAGTAGAGTCAGTCAGGCCCCGGGGTGGGTGGGTCGGAGGGAAAGTGCACCTTAAAAAAAAAGTCTTCCAGCAGCACAGGCAAGCAGAAGGGGCGATCTGCGCAAGCATGCACACGCCTCCTTTGTACCCGTCCACATGGGCTTGAGCGGGTGTAAGGGAAGTGTGTGCATGGTCAGCCTTACCATAGGAATGCATTGAAATATGTTCCCTCCGGAAAGGATCAAACCCCTGCTCTACTTACATTTTTTTTTTTTTACTTATGAGCATATGCTCAGAACAGATAAAATTCATAAGTAAAGGTTTTTAGTGTGGTAGCCCTCAGGCACTTTCATCCCGAAAAAGTAGACCTTGGCCTGTTCAAAGTTGGACAGCCCTGTATTAGATGAAAAGAGATATAAATGTATGCCTATCATATATTGAGCTAAGCAAAGAGATTTTAAGCTGCTTAGTAAAATGAAGAATTATTGACATGGTTATGATTAAATAGGCTAACTTAATATTATACTTTGTTATTTTCATTCCCTGTACTAAATGAAGATAGAGATAAGTAGTATAATGATGGAAACAAAATATTTAAATTTGGAATATTTCAAACACTTGGGCTGAAATATTGGGAAAATATTTGAATTTCAACTTTATATCCTCAAGCAGGGTAATCTTTTGGGTCTTAAGAGAAGCACAAGTTAACTTGTGCAAGCCACAGGTTACGGACGTTAATGGGACTGCCATGGTTGTTTACATCTATTCATGCGCCCCTCACGCTCCATTTGTGCATGTGCAAATAAATGGAACTATTACAAACACACACACACACACACAGAGAGAGAGAGAGAGAGAGAGAGAGAGAGAGAGAGAGAGAGAGAGATCATTGATAGTCTATGTCAGTCCCAGATGGTGCATTTGTTCCTCAAGCAAACCTACAAGTTTGGCATCATTGCACACCCATCTCAATTTGAATGTTGTTTGAACCTCTGAGAGATAGATAGATAGATAGACAGACAGACAGACAGACAGACAGACAGACAGATAGATAGATAGATAGATAGATAGATAGATAGATAGATAGATAGATAGATAGATAGATAGATAGATAGATAGATAGATAGATAGATAGATAGATAACCTCTTGAATATATAAATATAAATATATGAATAGAATAGAATAGAGTTTTATTGTCATTATGCATATGCAAGATATGCACAACGAAATTAGAGTGCTGTTCCACTACACACTCTAAGCATACAAAACACATAAAACACATAAGACATATAAAACACCATACAAAATATTAAAAACTCTTAAAATTGCTTACAAAATTTGAAACACTACTTAAAAACTGATTAAGATAGTGCTAAAACTGTCACATTTAACTTGGATAATAACTTGGATAACGAATGCCTGCGGTAACGATTCGGATAGCAAATGGAAATTTCTGGGTATAGGGCTGCTTCGGATAACAAATGTTGCCTATGGGTTGCCTCGGATAATGATTTTTTTCATAATGCCTTATGGAGGGGTGGGAGGAGAGAGACAGAGAATTGATTGCCCTTGTTTTAAACATAAGAACATGTTAGCCAGCTGGACAGGCAAAAATTGGCTGTAGAAGACTCGGATGCCTTCCTGAATAGACAGGAATGTTTCAGAGAACACGGGGCAAATGGGCCAGCAAAATAAAAGGAGAGTCTGAAATCCTTTGCTTCAGCTGACTGAATCATCCAGAAGAACAGCCCTGTGACCTAATGTCCTAAGCCAAAGGTCTGGCGGTATCTGTGACTGATGCGGGACTCGGTCTAGTGTGGTGGCATTCCTTTCTGCAAACAGTTGGCTGACAACCTCACCTCTGCTGCAGAGGCGGGTAGCCATCGCCTGTGGGAGGTGAGCAGAAGGGGATTAACTCACTATCAGCTTTGCCCACACAGCGACTGATAACGCTATCTGCGGAGCCATCAACCTCAGTTCATCAGCTCCCCTTCCCTTCACAGAGAGGGCTTCATGTTATACAGTGGTTGTCATTTCACTCGGCAGCTGCAGCTTGCCTGTGAGATGCTCTCAACAAAATGCTGCATCCCTTTCTAACAGATAAGAGCAGAAGACTGGACATGACACACACACACACACACCACCTCCCTCTACAGTCTTTGCCCTAGCTAGTGAAAGAGTTGCTCTCGTGCTCTTTTCTTCTGTTTGAAAATAAGCAGAAGGCCAGAATGTTTTCCTACCCAAATGACCAGCCCCTTCTCACCAAGCTTGACTGATCATCAAAGCCATAAATATCTACCTTTCCTCCCTCCCCCAATGGATTTAATGCCAGCTTTCATTTTGTTGAAGGCTCCAGGTGAATGGGCCCTAAAAGATGGGCAGAAACATGATCTATAGTTCCATTTTCAATGATCACAAAGTAATTGCTACTGCTATTGCTCCTTTGTTCTGGAAAATCCCCTAACCACTCTTCCACTGAGCCCAGCTCCTTGTCCACTATATAGCAGACACCATCAACGTATGTTTTTTTCTTTAAAAAAAGAAAGGTGTTACAAATGAAATCATAAGCCTCTATATTCTCTCCCTCCTTCCCCAGCCCTACCTTTCTTGTGTCTTTGTCAGTAGGACTACAGAACATCCAAGGTGCTTCCTAAATACAACCAGGCAGTCCATGCACAGTTGGTGTACTGCCAGATGTAAAGTGTCATACATCTTGTCCTTGCATGCAAAGGTAAGAAGCTCCATCATTCGTTTACTGGTGTGTGAGTATAGCAAGGCAGAATTCTGGCATCTGTGAGCATGATGTTTTGAGCCAAATTCCCCATTTTACACAAAACCACATACACCTAGAAGGGCTGCTGATCCAAGAATGGGAAGTATTGTAGGAATTTATTTTACATCATTCTTAACATTTAGCGAGTTCTGTGATCCACACTGTTTATGGCTTGTCTCTCAAAGGCTGCTTTTACACAACCCCTAAAATCCGCTGCAAAATGCTCGCAGATTCGGAGCATAAAATTGTTTTCCCACCAGCAGCGGACTTTAAAAAAATAAAGTATGACCACGCCCACTTAAGCGTGCCCCAGTACATTTTACAAGTACCTGGTCTGGAGGAGGTAAAATCCTTGTTGCTTTTCCTTGTTGCTGTTTTAAAGCATTGCATGCCTGGCCCTCCTCCGCTTTTTGTTTGTTTTTGTTGGGTTCCCCCCACGCTTTAACAGACAAGAATCCTAATGGGCTGGAACAATTAGCTGCTGCCGGAGGCAGGCGGAGGTGAGCCTGCTTTTTTTCCTCTCTCCTCTCACCGCAGACAGAAGCAATAGAATCAGAGTGCTGGAGGTGGGAACACAGGAAGCAGAACAAAAACCACCTTGGGAGGGAAATCTGCATTTAATTTGCCAGTGGATTTTAGGGGTTGTGTAAAAGCAGCAAAAGAGAACAGATCCTTGTTCTGGGCAGAACCAAATTAGAAATACAGCTAGAGAGAAGTTCTACTTTTTAATTCACTCAGAGCTGCAGGTGAAGACCAATGGAGAACTTTAACACTCTTAATCAGTAATCAAAGTGTGTTGCTTATATACTGCCCCACTGGGTGGTATGAAGTTTAGGTAAGCAGGCTGCACATTGTCCCTCCACCCAGCAAGCTGGATACTCAATTTACCAACCTCAGAAGGATGGAAGGCCCAATCAACCTGAAGCCAGTTACCTGAGCCCATGGGGATCAAATTCGGGTTGTGAGCAGAGTCTTTAACTGCAGTACTGAAACTTGATAATCACCTATGTTGTGGGGGTCATAATTAAGGAGTCTTTTGGTGTCAACATAAGTCCACATTCTTTGGAACCAGGCTTGCTAATGAATTCTGAGAGCTTGCAAAGTCCACCAAATTTCAAATTTGATTTGGATTTGATGCAAACCAGGATAGGATCCCTTTCCATTCCCCCAACTATCCAAGCAACTTCCTCCTCCTCAAATTAACAAGCAAATAAACACAACCACAAAGTGCCCTTTCCACGCAATTCTGGCAGTGTTTTTGGAGGCATACAGGATTATGTAAGAGGGAGGCACTTGCAACTGTGTGCAAACCATGTATTTGTTTTTTTGTGAATGCCAGAACACCTGGCACCCTTCAAATACAGCCCTAGTAAATCCGGACTATTATCAGGAGTTATGGGTGCAACATTTTCAGACTCTGATTTTGAGCTCTATGAATCCTGGACTCTGGAAAGCTTTGGCCCTCAAAATGCTCCCCACAAGCGTAAAGGAAGAGTGCCCATATGGGCAAGACAACTGAGATATACTTTGGAGGACGCCAGCTCAAATATCATTCGGCATCACACAATCTGGTCTTATCCAAGCTAGCCAGCAAGTAGAGGATGCAACCCCAGGTACCCGTGCAAGTTTAAACAAGCCAAGCATTGTGTCGTGGTCTTACTACTGTGCCATTCTTACTATTTGGGAGGTCAGCAGAGTTAATCATATCATGACACAGTTAATGGTTTAGGACAAACTGTGGGATTTTTTTTTTTGATTGCCACTGTAATTATATAAAGGAATTAATGAGCGGATGACTCAAGGCAACCCTGGTTTAATAATGATGAAAAACAGAATTCTAATCTAATTATGTCACTCAGTCCATCAAAGGATCAGCAGTGGCATGCAGTGCCACCTCCTTCAGTGGCTGGGGCCCAACAGAGACTGGTGCAAGTCAACGCCTGGGCTGGGAAAATGACCCCATGTGAACAAGATGTCCAGAATTACTATATCAGTGTTCTCTGCTGGGATCCCATAAAGCTTTGAAAGATGGTACATTTGGGGAGAAGTAAGGAGGACGAAGGGCAGGGGGAGGAAATAATGGTTGATACTTTCCACATTTGGCTCTTCCTTCCTACTCAGAAGAAATACATGTAATGAGAAATTTCTTCCCCTGCTTGGTCCAAGATGACAGAAGTCTATTGTGAACCACCTAAGTTAGAGAGGTGATACTAAATTGATACCTCTCTGCCAAGAACAACACCCTTCTAAAGCTGCTTTTCATTAAACACGATTCAAAATATTGTATATCAGTAATTAACTCCATAAGGCAACACTAGTTTGCATATTGTTGTCAACTAATTTTCATAGAGTGTTGTTGATACTTCTGTCCTTTCAATGAAGCTCTTCCAAGGTGAAGCTGATCACAGCTCAAGTTCACCCCTTCTTTTGTCACTGTTTTTTCTCATAAGAAATGCATTCTGAATGGGTAACAACTGTCTTCACATAAATGATGGGTCTCGGGTTATTTGTGTGGCACTTTGATTGACTGAATAAAGAAAAATGCTTTCTCTTGAAACTGGGGATGGATTGATCTGTCAAGAAGCCTTCTTATCTCTAGCTCAATGTTTATATCATGCCAGCTCTGTAAGGATCCTTTTTATTTAAAAAAAGCATACAGATTGATGCATTTATATGCACAGTTCTACCTTGTATAAAGGAATTAATTCGTTTCCAATGAAATTCTGTTAAGCAAATTTTCCTTTATACAAATTTCCCATAGGAATGCATTGAAAACAGCGTAATCCCTAATTGCGAACATTTTTATGTTGTATGGATTCGCCCAATAGGCAATTATGTTAAGCAAATTTACCCTAGATAGATAGATAGATAGATAGATAGATAGATAGATAGATAGATAG
>JAHTLZ010000007.1:35474742-35512528 GCA_023846285.1 Phrynocephalus versicolor | reverse complement strand
TAGATAGATAGATAGATAGATAGATAGATAGATAGATAGATAGATAGATAGATAGATAGATAGATAGATAGATAGACAGACAGACAGACAGACAGACAGACACACACACACACACACACACACATTTGTATGCATTTTTCATGTGGCATGCAGCATCCCATTAATTAAACCCGTTTGGTCAGAAATCTATGTATTTTTCTTTGTGTATTTGCAGAAGGCACATTTTCCATCAAATATGTTTTCAGTGTTTTATGGAATGAGTCCTGAAATGTTCTAATTTCTGGGCATAAGATACATGCGATTCACTCACTCTTGGTTTTATGGATTTGGGAAAGTGGACAGAGCAGATTCACTACATATTTTGAATGGACACATTGGTGTTTCTCACTCCTAGGTTTTACGTGTACACTATGACAGCAAAAAGTATCCAGGGTTGCAATCCAGCCATTGTTCACACTGAAAGAACACTCTCCCTTCGTTTTATAACAAACTGAACTTTTAGGCTACATGTCTGTGAAGATTCTCAGTCATCCAGGTGAGTTTATCTGGAAGTTGAGTCATGGCAACTAGACTTCTTTTTCTTGAGAAAAATCTGCTCATCCAAACAGCTTCATGAGTCTGATATGGATGTTAGCATGAAATTCAAAAGCCTCCTCCGCTCTCCAGTTCTGAGCCAGGATTGCAGCCGACACCAAGGTCCCTTTCGTGGTTTGTTGCAGAGAGTTCAGACCCCATCCGTTTACAAATGTAATTATTATTATTTTTTTTGCCTCAGCGTGCATCATTCTGCACTTGCTAATGTTGAAGTTCATTTGCCACTGGTTTGCCCACTCCCCCAGTGTCAAGGTTTTACTACCTTGTATAATTTAGTGGTGTTGGCAAATTTGGCTACCCTGTAATTTACTCCTACTTCTAGATCATTTATGAAGAGGTTGAAAAGCAGGGGTCCTAGTACTGAACCTTGGGGGACCCACTCTTTACCTCCCTCCATTTGGAGAAGTGCCCATTTAGTGTTACCCTCTGTTTCCTGTCCCTTAGTCAGTTGCTGAACCAGGACAAGACCTGTCCCTCAATTCCATGACTGGCAAGTTTATTCAAGAGCCTTTGGTGTGAGACCTTGTCAAAAGCCTTCTGAAAGTCCAGATAAACAATGCCAACTGGATCTGCCTTATCCATATGCTTGTTGGCAATCTCAAAAAAATTCTAAAAGAAGCCATGTTGGCTCTCCTTCAGCAGTGCCTTCTTTTCTATATGCCTATTAATTTTATCTTTTAGGATGGTTTCCATCACTTTAACTGGGATACATGTCAAACTGACTGGTCGGTAACTAGAAGTTGTGTAGTAGATAATGTCCTACATTTTAGGCAGACTCCTCCTCACAGCCATCAATTGCTCCCTGTTTCATTTAGCAGAAGATGCCAACCTTAATATTAGGTAGTGTAAGACAGCAGCAAATGCTGGGAGCAGCACTGTCTGTCTCCAGGATGGTCCTTTTGAACTCTCTGGCCATTCTTCGAGGGAAACTCTAAACTATTAGTATACCGTGAGAGGGTCCCTGATAAAAGGGATTTTGAGGGTATCATGCTTCAGGTGGATGCACCAAGTATATGGTGAAGCACGCCATCTCAGAGGGTTTTAACAACATACAAGCACTTCTTCCTTGCATATGATCTATCTGTAATGAATGATGAGTTATTTGCTAGTGAAAAACATGCAATTCCTCTGAAGGAATATCTGAACACCAGAAGTATGATGTTTGCTTTACCAAAATATAAGACCACATGCCTAAACCTTCAAGCACATCCAAAAACCTTCAGCGGCTTTTCTGCCTTAGAAGGTCAATCATTCTTGAATTGAGGTATTTTGCTTTGTATGAAGAAAACATCCCAACAAAAGTGCAGAAGGATTCACTTCACAGGAAGCCCTTGATGAAATGTTCAGTAAAACCCCCAAGATCAATAAAATCTTTGAAGTGGAGCTCTGAAGTACAACTGGCCTTATTTTCTCATCCTGCTAAGGAAAAAAAATTGATTTCTAAACAATGTTTTACGGAAAGGAAATGGGCAGAAATTGCCACATTAGCAATGGAGACCCATCCGATGTTCAGTTCAAGTACTCCATGTCTTCTGAAACCATCGATGAATGCTTTTGAAATATATTCTTTTCTTCCCTCAAAAATAAATAAATAAATAATAAAATCAAGTACAGCAAAGAAGTGTGTTTCTCCCCCCCCCCACTTTTTCCTTTAATGAGCATCTCTTTCCCTCTTCTTTCATAAAAAGGGCCATGCCTCTTAAGAAATGTTGTGAGAGGTAATTGGGGAAACCTGTGAAAAATTAATTGGGTTCCTTCTTGTCTTAATATAGCCAGCCAACTGACCTGGCCAGAGAGTGTTCCATGAGAGAAGAAATAATCAGGTTTTATGTATCGTCAAGGAATGCAAACATACATAGTGACTAGTGAGTACAAGACTGTGTATGCTGTCCGCTAGGGATTGGTATTTCCTTTTGGAACCAATAGGTTCCGAAATGAACCACGTGAGCCCAGGTGGTCCTCGGAACTGGCTGATACATGCAGATCTAATTGCTTTATTTTTCTCTGTCTCGCACATTTGTATTTTTCACTTTTTGTGGTCCTCTTGCAGCTTCTCTGGGAGTGAGTTAGTTTGTGCCACACAGAAAAGCTACGGCCTTTTCCAGTGTTGCACATTTTAAAGAAATGTGTCAAAGCTTCTTGTGCAAAGCTGCTCTGGGACCAACAAAAACAGAACCTACACAAAACAGTAAACAGGCAAGGACCTTTCTCTTCAGGCAAGCTTTCCTTGAATGATGGACAACCTATTATGTGTTTTTAGATGAATGATTACCTAGACTTTGTGTTTATATCTCCCTTGTGTGATCACATTGATTTGACACTATATTTTCAATGTTAGTCTCCATCCCTCATAACTTTTGGAGGGCCTAACATGCATGATTACATGGAATTTTTTACTCTCTCTTAAACTGCTCACATTTTCATGTAGCTTTAATGTGGTCTTTTAATGCTGTCAGATGTCCCTCAATTCCCTGTTCTCAAACTTGAATACAGTATATTAACTGTACTGGACTGTATATTGTCCCTCATTACTGTAAGCCGCCTTGGGTCATTTTCCAAGGAGAAAGGCAGGGTAAAAATACTCTAAATAAAAATAATAAAATAAATAAAAAGCAACACTGTGTCTGGCTCGTGAGAAGAAGAAATCCTTCCAAAAGTTAACCCTGTTCACTATACAAGGATGAATGAATACGAGAATTTATATCTCTATCTTCTTAGAATGCACCAGTTGTGGAAATTTCAAGTGCAAATGGTATTTCCATGGCTGTTCCGTGGTGCTTGAAATAAAGCCATTAGCAACACTATCACTTCCCATGTTAACAGCTTCTTCCTTTGCATCCCTGCCGAACTCCCAGAAAACACCCTTTCCTCCTTAAATCATGTTCTAGAACCTCTTTTATTGACACGAAGTCATATATTGAGAAAAAATTATCTATCAATATGTGATTCCTCCAAGGCAGGCTTAATTGAAAGCAGGGTGTGAAGAAACAGATGGGCAGACAGTAAAAAAAACAAGGAAAGCAAAGATATTTGCTGTTGAAGATTGATGCCAACTGCTGTCGCTTGGTTTCCAACGCCTTATTGACAGAGATGCCTCATTGATATTCTACAAGCCGCAGCGCTTTATGCAGCCATATGTCAACATATCAGTTAGCATAGCACTGACATCCACCACTTTCCGAGTTTAACCCGTCAATCTGCTTCATTAAGACTCTGAGGTATTATGCAACTAGATTTGTTTTGTCATGGTCAGA
This sequence comes from Phrynocephalus versicolor, assembly GCA_023846285.1. Taxonomy (NCBI): domain Eukaryota; kingdom Metazoa; phylum Chordata; class Lepidosauria; order Squamata; family Agamidae; genus Phrynocephalus; species Phrynocephalus versicolor. The sequence continues at coordinate 35,508,680 of JAHTLZ010000007.1, read as the reverse complement.
TTGGAACGGTGGCTAATCTCACAGCAACCCTGCTGCAGCTAAAGAATTGGCCATATCATGCGTCCAAAGACTTAAAGCAGCTTGTACAGACCAGGGATATAGAATGTCCACTAATTGTCCCATTCTTGTCCATTTAGGCTGTCTTGGCATGATGGCATGGTTCCACAAGGAATTTTCTATTGGAGATTTGTCTGCATGCTGTCTGTAGCTTGTGTGACTGGAAAGGACTTTTCTGAGCTGACTGAATCATGTATTCAGTACTAGCCAATCACTCTGCTTTTCTGCTGAGTGCTGTTACCCTCTCTTTAGTTGGTTTTTAGCAGCTGTTTGTTTGCTGTTGATCTGTTTGGTTGCTAAGTACGTGTGCAGTAAAGAATGCAGTAAACACAAGTCTGTAATTTCAAGCAACTGTATATAAAGGATGGTGGTTTTTTAAATTATTTATCTTACAAATTGCTTTTTTATTGTAATGTTTTGAATTTGTAATTTGTATTTTAATGTAGTTATAGTTTGGTTCTGGATTTTTTGCTTTTTTGCTTATTTTAATTGTCTTGTTAATATTGTTGTAATCCACTCAGGCTGCCTAAATGCCCTAAGCACATCCAATCTCACCTGATTTCAGAAGCTAAGCAGGGTCAGCCCTGGTTAATACTTGAATGGGAGACCACCAGGGAATAACAGGTGCTATAGGTGCCTAGAGTAGGAACTGGCAAACCACTCCAGTATTCCTGCCAAGAAAACTCCATGGACATGGAGTCATGAAGAGTCGGTCATAACTGTAATGACACAACACGCACAAACCACCCAGATTAGGTTTGCTGTCAGATGGGTGGTATAAAAGTGCTATCCATCCATCCATCCATCAATCCATCAATCCATCCATCCATCCATCCATTCATCCATTCATCCATCCGTCCATCCATCCAGCCAGCCAGCCAGCCATCAAAACAAATGCCTCAGAGTGAGTTATTGAGACTTGAAGTTCCTGCTAATGGGAAGGGGGGTGGACTCTGAGGAACAAAAAATATCATGACAAGAAAAGGAGTCTAGGAGGTATGGGTGTCTCTAAAGGAAGAAAATTCTAAAGGCACAAGTACAAGCAATTCTAAAATGGAAAAAAAACATGCAAGGTAGAAGGTAGCAAAAAGGCAAGTGGGGCTTCACAAAATGTTCAGAGAGGACCTGAAAATAAAACAAGGGCATGTATTTTCAATCTGGGATTGAATAAATTTGGATTGAACTATCCAGTTTTGTAAATGACACAAAACTGGTGGAACAGCCTAATTCCCTGGAAAACAGAAACAAAATTCAAAATTATCTGGATAGGCTTGAACACTGAAATGAAAACAACAGGATGAAATTCAACAGGAAATTCAACTTAGTAAAAAGAAACCAAATGCACAGTTACAATATGATGAAACCTGTCTCAGCAATACTATGTGTGAGAAGGATCTTGGAATCACACAGGCTGAATATGAGCCAACAGTGTGATCCGGGTACAAAAAAGACCAATAATATTCTAGGCTGCGTTAATAGAAGTACTGGCTCCAAATCTTCTGGAGTAGTTGTTCTCCTCTATTCTCCTCTATTCAGAACTAGCTACTGTGTCCTGTCCTAGACATGACACTTCAAGAAGGATGCTGACAAAGTGGAATAAGTTCAGAGGAGGGCAACAAGGATGATTAGGGGGACTGGAAACCAAATATTATGAGGGAAGACTGAAGGAGCTGGGTGTGTTTAGCCATGAGAAAAAGGAGAGTGAGGGAGATATGATAGCACTTTTCAAATACTTAAAATGCTGTCAAACAGAGGAGAGGCAGGTTCTGTTCACAGTCTACCCAGAATGTAGAATGTATAACAATGGGCTCAAGTTACAGGAAGGTAGATTTGAATTGAGTATCAGGAAAAACTTCCTAATTGTTGGAGCAGTATGGCAATGGAACCAATTACCTCAAGAATTAGTGAGTGTTCCAACGCTGGAGGCATTCAGAAAAAATGTAGACAATTACCTGTCAGATATTATGTGCTTTATATTTCTGCCTTAAGCAGGGGTTTGAATTCTATCTGCATGACTCTGTATATACTTGTAGCTAATCTCTGTCAGTCTCTGTACAGTGGACCCTCATATAACAAACAAATGGTTTGTATAACATAAAATCTGTACAACTTAAAAAAATTCCAGAGATAGGGGAAATTTGCTTAACAGAATTGTCTATGGGCAAATCTGTACAACATAAAAATGGTTGCAATTAGGGATTACTCTGTTTTCAATGCATTCCGATGGGAAATTTGTATCAAGGAAAATTTGCTGAACAAAATTTCATTTGGAATGAATTAATTCCTTTATACAAGGTACCACTGTACTGCTAGTGTGTAGCAAAAGGAATGTTACAAGAATTTCAAAACTTCTGCAATGTTTTCCAGCCCAGACTGACTTTTTGACTCTCTCACAACAGTGAGAGAAGAGCTTCCTTCCTCCTTTTAAAATTATGATCCTTGCAATTTGCAATGTCTGTGCAAAAATAGTGCCATTTCTGTGTGAGACACAAAGTACTGTATATACACAGCAAACCCAGAAAGAAAGGATGATTGTTGAAAACGAAGGAAATGACTTTCCCAGTGCTTCCAATTCTTATATGATGAAACTAAATAACAGTGATTATAGTCTTGTACTATTTGTGTTATTTACTAAGAACAAATAAATAAATTGTGTAATTATGAACACAGAACTCATTGTAAAGACAAACAGATGACCCATGATATTAACCCCCACCCCACCCCCACCGAAGTTTCATATTATTCCTCATCAGAATCAGGATAAAGACCCTCATGGCACAATGACTAAACTGCTGTACTGCAGCTATAACTGTGCTCATGGTCTGGGGTGCAATTCCAGGAGCCAGCTTAAGGTTCATTCAGCCTTCCATCCCTCTGAGGTTGGTAAAATGAGTACCCAGCTTGCTGGGAGGTGGAGCAATGTGTAGCCTGCATGTGGTAATTACTTGTAAACCTCCCATAGAGTTCTTTAAGAGCTATGAGGCAGCATATAAGAACACACTTCTCCTTGTTTTGAGAATTGACACACACATGCTGCTAATACAAGGTGGAGCAGCATTTGCGATCCCTGTCATGACACTAGACTGTCATGTGACTACTAGATCCAAATACCCGGCTGGGCCAGGGTGGTTTCCATGGGGGATGTTGCAGATGGTAGAACATAGGATTCCAGAGCAGGGCTGATCCTTGTCATTAGGCAGTATGAAGCTTTTGGCTCCGATGACAGGGCACAAAGAACATAAAATTGAGCATCCTACAGGTATGTGGTCTTCAGAGATGCAGCCCTGGCGAGCTTTGGAAGGCAGGGTTGGCAGACCAGGCACATCCCATTCCCTAAGATCTCAGGATCAAAGCCTAAGGTTTGGTGGTTGTCACTTGCATGCCACAAGAGAGAGGACCCTTCTGCACAATGGGCAAAGTTGGTGTGCATGTGATGGACAATCAACAAGGAGAGACTCTTCTGATGAACATGAACACGACTGAAGTAATGCTACCAAGAGTCTCTCTACTTAAGTCTGCTGGGAAAGATTCAGGTCCTGAAACGGTGTAAACACACAATGCACAATACCCTTAAATTGAGGTTCTGCCATCTTAATTTAAAAATTAATGTTTAATTCTTTACCCTTAATTCCTATATTAGTTAATTAATTTTAATTAAACTAAGATTAACTTAATTTAATTAATATATTTAGTTATAGGTTTGTTTTATGATGTTATTGTGGTTTTATCGTATATCAATTGTTATTTTTATGTGATATGTAATTGGTTCTTTGTTGTAAGCCGCCCAGAGTGGCCTGTTGGCAGGATGGGCGGGGTATAAATCTAATAAATGAAATAAATGCAATGCAATGGAAATGGAAATGAATACATTTCTCTGTTTGGATTTTGTTTCCCCTTAGCACTTTGGGTAGGAAAAGGTTGGACTAGGCTTGCTGGTTTCATTTCTTCATGTTTGCATTGCATTGCCGGGGGTGTTCTGTGTTGGGGGGGGGGGTTCCAGCCTTGTGTGCCTTTAAAGTCCAGTTTATAAACCACCCCCGGGGGGGGGGGGCAGCCTTTTTGCCTTTTTTTGGACCTCTGGAAAGGATTAATCGGTTCCCCATTCATATCAGTGGGAAACCATGTTTCGGATAATGAATGTTTTCCGATAACGCATTGCCTTGGAGAATGAATTAAATTCATTATCCGAGGTACTGCTGTACTTCACAACATTAAAAAAAAACTTTTCTACCTACAAATAAAAAACTGGTGGGTCAAGAAGAAAGGATCTATCTATCGCATCTCGTTTCTAGAGGAACACACTTTCTTCTTCTAGGGCAGGCATGTCCAAACTTAGGCCCTCCTGATGGTTTGGACCACAACTCCCAGAATTCCAAGCATGTGTTTCCAATGGCAAAGAACTGTGGGAGTCGTGGTCCTCTGGAAAGGATTAATCAGTTTGGAGGGCCAAAGTTTGGACATGCCTGTTCTAGGGGGAGCACTTAAAACGAACCCATACATAGAATCAAAAGAGATTTGCTCACCACTATCTCATTCAAACATCATTATGAAGCATATACACACCAGGTCACAAGACTGTTGTAAGGATAAAAAAATGAGAGAATACCTGCCAGTTGCTTGCCCTGAGCTCCTTTGAGGAAAGCTAGTATACTTATTTTTAATTGAATTTTTAGGTCATTAGGATACAATGTGAAATTCATTCCATAGTGCTGAATGAATTGATTAATGAAGTTACTGAGCCATGGACAATTATTTCTAAAGCATGGTTAGGGAAGTTGGGAGTAACAGGAAAGCAGAACCTAGTGCACATGATATTATGAATTAGTACTTTTAAAAAAAGCAGTGGGAGCCCAGAAGTTGCCATTAACGAAAGATACGTTGGAACCAACCATTAAAAACATTAAATTTTAAATTAGCACTGTGGAGAACACTGTGTGAGCCATTTCAATACTTGTAATCTGCATTTAGGAATGTCATAACATGCCTATTGCCCTTTCTTTTCAGCTATCTGACTAGACAAGAGTGATGGGTGAGTTGGCATTTGTTGATGCCTGTCTTGTAATCAAAATAAACATCTTATTCATCTTTGAAACCTGGAGTTAAAATTGCTATGTTTCTCTTCTTCACTCTGAGTCTTAAAATCTGAAAGGGCAGAAATTCAACAACTACTAGTTTCCCCATGATGTTGTACTGGATATTCTTTACTGTTCTACAGGTTTTATTCTGTGCAGGAGAATTTTGGAAATTAATTCCTGAATTAGACAATATGCAGTTGGCAGCAGCATTCAGGAAATTAGGTCATGACAACCTCCATGTGTTCATAACAGACAAGTCCACATTGATAAAACACAGCAACGAGAATTACAATTTTGACGTGAAAAACAGCAGTTGAAACCTTTTGTTTAACATTCAAGGCAACCCTCTTATCAATGAAATTCAGGCTTTGGTTTTGGAAACATGTCGTATGAAACCATTTAGATTTAATTCAGACACTTTAGCAATCTGATGTGCAGTATAAGATGGTGCAGTAGATTTAAAGGCTCGTTTGCTGTAGATTAAAAGGCTTGTTTTCTGTAGAACAGAGAAAGGAAAAAAGGATGTCACATTGAAGAAGGGACAGGTTTATTTTCCATGGCTTCAGAGACTAGGACTCGGGGCAATGGTCTCAAATTACAGGAAAAGAGATTCCATTTGAACATTAGGCAGAATTTCATGACAGTTAGAGCTGTTCGGCAATGGAATATGCTGCCACTGAGGGTGGTGGAGTCTCCTTCTTTGGGGGTTTTTAAGCAAAGGCTGGATGGCCATCTGTTGGGTGTCCTGTGATGAGGGTTCCTGCATGGCAGGGGTTTGGACTAGATGGCCCTTGAGGTCTCTTCCAACTCTATGATTCTATGATTCTGTGATTGTGGAATTGTGCCATGTGGGGCTGATAGTTGGATGTGTAATATAGTATACTGGTTAGAACATCCTAATTAGGGATGGACACAAAACAGGAAAATACTGTTTTGTTTTGTTTATTATTCCATTTTATTGTGTTTCAAAATTAATGATTTTTTTAAAAAAAGTTACAAAACAAAATGAGAAACAAAATTCATCCCCTGCGGCAACAGCGAGAGCGCTGATATGGCGGGGGGTTCAAAAGCCTCCACCCAACCACCCCTCTTTTGATCTGAAAATCAAGACAGGGGTGGTCAGCCATAGGTTTTTTTAAATGTCCCTGCTCACTGTTGGGGCCGGGGATTTAACAAAGGCTCCAACAGTGAGCAGGGACACTTGGGTGGGGGATTTTAGAAAGGCTCAAGACCACCTCAATACTGTTCTATTTTGCCGCCCCCTTCTCTTCCCTTCTGCAAACACAGCAGACTCTGTAGCACCTTAAATACTAAAATACTAAATGTACTCCATAGTACTTTACATATACAAATGTTCTGCCAGTTGTGGTCCTACGTGCATAGGCATTTTGGTTTTTCCACACATCTCTGCTTCGTTTGTTTCTGGGATTGCGTTACTTCCTATATTTGAAGGCTGCACTGCTTAAAAGCCACCTCATTTGCCTCCAAACAAGCTAGAACCAAGCCATCGCAAAATTGCAACATTTACCAGAAACTGGGGGAGGATGATCATGACCTAAGCACTCAAAAATGCCTTTTTTCAGTAGAGAACAATTAGGCAATACATTGACTTGATACAGTCTCTGCTGCTTTCACACAACCACTAAAATCCGCAGCAAACTTTGATCTGGATCACTCCCTGGAGCAGTCACATGGCTGATGTTGTGAATCGGATGTTACCATCTTCGCATTTTGAAAATTTGCAACCGTTCTGATCCGACGAATGAGAACCACAGCATGGACACCATAATGGGGGGGGGGGGGCCAAAAAGGTTTTGCTGTGGATTATCCGTGTTCCCACAAACTTGAGTAATCGTTTAAAATCCACATCAGAAGAGCGACAAGGATTTTACCACCTCGAGACCAGGTACTTGGGTCGCACTTTTAAGTGGGTGGGAAAACGATTTTATGCTCTGCATCTGTGAGCACACTGCAGTGGATTTTAGTGGTTGTGTGAAAGCAGTCTCTGTTGTACAGGGGCTAGAGATTCTTCTTGTTGTTCTTCTTTACCACCACCACCACCATCATCATCATCATGAATAAATCGAGGCGAACTGCCAAAATGGCAGGTTGTTATGGTTCATCATTCATCACAAATCCCCCCCATGAACTGACAAATTGGTTCATTGGTTCATGTTTTAAAAAAAAACCACAAAGGAACACAGTAAACAGAGTCCTCCATTCCCAGCCTACCCCCATCCCCCTCTCCCCCTCTCCCCCTGCCCTACCCCTACAACACCTACCTTGTCTACTAGTGCCATGGCCTTCCTTGCTGCTGCACCTAAAGGAAAGGCCTAAAGGAAAGCAGGCCACCCTTTGCCAAGATGGTGATGGCAGTTTCCTTTAGGGTGAAGGGACACCACCACCACCATCCCTAAGGGGACAAATATTTAATGACTCCAGCCCCTCTCAAGAAGGCACACTGCGGAACTGAACACTCAACCTTTGGCTCCATAGGCAGAGACCTCAGCCACTGAGTTATCCAGCAGTTTTTCTTTACACAAAGACTGCAAATATGGGTTGGAAGAGGGTCCTAACCAGTACTGGGCAGCTCAGCCAGAATCTAGGCAAAAACAGATGGCAATGGTATACTGGAGCCAAAAACCCTGTTCAGATGTTCAGAAAGAGTTGACATTAGAGATGGGCACAAAACGTGAAAATGGCGTTTTGTTTCGTTTTTCATTTTCTTTGTTTTCAATTTTGTGTTGTTTCATTTGAAATGGTTTTTTTAAAATTCATTTCATTTTTCATTTGTTTCATTTTTCCATTTTTAAACTATTTTGACTGGTTACTTAAGCAGTGTGTGAGGCCCTGCCGGCCACCCCCCAGGGCCAATCAGCTGGTGCACAGGGCCATGCCGGCTGCCCTCCCCAAGCACTGATCAGCTGGCATGTGAGGCTTCGCAGGTGAAAAAAGTTTTAAAAGCCCACACTTTCCCCATTTGATCAGACACGTTGGGGGGAATGGTGCGGGCTTTTAAAACTGTTTTTGACACTGAAGCAAGTGCTGATCAGCTGGCGTGCAGGGCTTCAGCAGCAAAACAAGGTTTAAAAACCCTGTGCCATTCCCCCACTGGATTAGGTGTGTTGGGGAGAATGGTGTGGGGTATTTAAAGTGGTTTCCCATAGAAATGCATTGCTTCAATGCATTCCTATGGGAAAAGGAAAAACAAAATGGAACAAACCGAAAATACTCATTTTGCTTCATTTCATTTTTCTTTAAAGGGGCAGTTCATTTTTCATTTCATTAGGGAAGGAAACGAAAAATGAAATAAAAAATTCATTTTGTTCCCATCTCTATATGATATCAACCAGCCAGCTTGTGTGGCCTTGGATAAGCTGCACGCACAGTCCCAGGGCACCCTCAGAAGAAAGGAATGGGAAACCACTCCTGACTACTCTCTGGAAGTTGAGTCATGGCAACTGGACTTCTTTTCTTGAGAGACTGAAACATTTATAAAATGACCTCTATAAAATGGAGGACTCGCCACTAACCTTCCTCAGACTGACAAAGCTGCTTGGATGAGTAGCGAAATATTTCAATCTCTCAAGAAAAGAAGTCCATCTGCCACGACTCAACTTCCAGATAAACTCACTTGGATGACTGAGAATCTTCACAGACATATTCTGAGTACAGTACTCTCTATCTAGAGACCCTGGAAAGGATTGCCATAAGTCACACAATTATTAACAGGGACAGAATACTAGGAAATGCTATTTTTATGTGTTGCTGGAAGCATGGATCTCGTTAGTTCTCTGACACTGCCATTTCTGACAGATGTTTGAATGAGAGCATGCACGTGTGAGTTTTGAAGGGGGTATGAGAGCATGAATTTATGAAATGTGGTCAGAACATTTCTTGCTTAAGAAAATGCCATCTGCTTGCCTCTCGGGGGAGAAATAAGCTGGGATCCTTCCTTTAAAGAACAAAACAAGCAATGTTGTAATCGAATGCTTGCTGTGTTGGGTTGTTGTCAGAAACCATATTCTTAGAAGTGGCATGTCAGCTCATAAATGGAGAAGCACACTTCAGTCCAAAACACAGGGTTTTCTTTCTTTCTTTCTTTCTTTCTTTTGCCCTTGGTGTTGAAATGATATTTTTATCCCTTGCCAAATGTCAGAATACTGGGTTTCTCCCTGGCTTTGGAGACATCAAAAACTCAATGGCCTTTTATGATGACTGTTTATGACAGCCAGTGCCTAGCAAACAGATGTAGGGCTGGGAATGTAGAGGAAAGTTCACTGGAGCAACTTTAATGTGAAATGTTGTTGTGTTCCCAGATGAAATGGGCCTTGTCCATGCCTTAAAAAAAAAAGAGGCAAACATACATCTTTCTAACCTTCTGTAGATCACCTAAAATGATGGCCAACATCTGGATCCTCACCAATATAATGTCAGTTGTTAAGGGTCAACTGCCAAGTGAGGGCTTGTACATCACAGGGTCCCGGGAATGAGATGGAAATGAGGAGAATATGCCATGTGTCTGTCAAGCTTACACTATGAGGGGATTTTGGCAGAAAGAGAAGTATCAGCCAGTGTCAAGGTACAGAGCATGTTTTGCCCTCATTGCATTGATGCTCCTGAATATGAAACTTTGTGTTATCCCCATGGAGGAGGGGACAACGGGAAAACAGTAAACTAGGGATGCAAACTTTGTGGCTTTTTACTCATTATGGAAAACTGGTACAGAGGGGGTCCCTATTCTAATTTTTAAAAGGGTGACAGAACATCTAGTATGATTTACCAGATGTCTCCTAGAAGAGACACCAATCAATGTAGAATTATTAGAATTCCTAATCAAGATTCCATGGACAGCACAGTGAGATGTGAAGAATTTGACAATTTGTGAGCCAAAGCACAAGTGAACACATGGTGTGGGTGAGGGTGAACTGCAAAAATGAGGACCAGCGGTCTGGTTTTAATGGAAAACCAAGAGATCTCACCAGCGCATAAGGAAGTATCCACTAGGAATCTCAGACTTGTGGATCTTGGAGAATTGTAATTAGAACTTTTCTGAGTGCTCTCTGTCTTCCTATGTTAAAGTATACACCCAAGAGCAGTGATCAAGTGTGCGCCTTAACCAGCTTCATGTCACCTGGTGATAGCAGGCATAACAATTACCTTGTGAACAGCCCAGTTTGTCTTGACAATCTGAATTCTGTTTCTGGGTTATGCTAGAGTTGAGAACTCTATTGTTTTGGAGAGACAACATCACACAATCTGCTTCATAGAACCACAATTCCTCATCAATCACGAGAGTCCTTGAAACTGAAAGTTATTCAGACAGATGTTTTGGCTGAGTTTTTATGGATTGTAGAGTGTGCCTGTCATGAGAGACTGCCACTGTGCATATCTTTCATTTTTTTCCCAAACTGCCACTTTAGTGGCACTTTTGAGAGTCTAGCATCCCTCTTCTCCAAAATACTGCCATCTGCACAACCTTGTGGCAGGCATACCAGAGTGGGCAGCTGGTATGCATTGTGGTTGCTGGGGCATGACCCATAGTAACCAATATGTAAGTATACAGTAGTACCTCCTAAGACAAATGCCCCTTAATAAGATGAACTCGCAAGACGAATGGCACTTCTGGGAATAAGAAAACCATGTACGATGAATTTTTCCTATGGGATGCCTCGCAAGATGAATTCAATGCATTTCTGTGGGAACCGTGTTAAACCGTGTTTCGTAGGACAAATCTTTTGTAAAACGAATTCACCCAAAGAACGAATTAAATTCTTCTTAAGAGGGACCACTGTATATAGATATAGGATGTAAGTATACATAGATACAGAAGGGCACGAGAGAGAAGCAAACATTCATACATATAAACAGAAGCAGACAGGGAAATGCTCCCTCACTCCACTTCATTAATTCATTCCACAACTTAGGGCACTTTTACACGACCCCTAAAATCTGGAGGCAACTTAAATTCGGACCAGAGATCGTGGGGGCTTGTCGCTCTTCCTGTGTTCCCACCCCTCCGCACTCCATTGTTCCTGTCTGCGTGAGGGGAGGGAGAAAAAAAGGGAGAAAAAATGCAAGCTCACCTCCATCTGCCAGTCGGAGCCGCCCCGAGCCGCCCCGTAGCCATTCCTGTCTCTTAAAGGGGCAGCGGGGAGGAAAAAAACAAACAGACGGCGAAGGAGCCCGGCATTCACTACTTTACAATGCGCATTGGAATATTTTTTACCTCCTGGAGGCCAGGTACTTGAAAAGTGCGCTGGGACGCACTTAGGTGGGTGTGGTCGTACTTAATTTTTTTTAAGTCCGGAGCTGGTGGGAAAACATTTTTAAGCTCCGGATCTGGGAACCCTTTGCCTCGGATTTTAGCGGTCGTGTAAAAGCACCCTATAGTTTCTAAACAACACACACACACACACACACACACACACACACACACACACACACACACACACACACACACATACACTTTGTCTCTCAACAGAGCTATAACTAATTTTGCATCCAAAGCAAGAATATAAAATTCCACTCTCATACATTTGCAGTACTGGTTTTGATAAAAGGTTAAAAACAAAAAGAACAAAGAATAACAGCACAAGATTTATTTTAGTCATGCAGTCTCTGTACATAATCTGCTAATGCATAAATAAGCAGCCATTTAACTCTACCTACTGTGAGAGAAACAAGAATGTCAGCACAAGGTACCTGTAAAGGATGACTTAGACCATCATAACTGGAGGCATGAAGATGGTGTGTTGTTGGACTGCAAAACCACAAAACCATGCAATTCACTCATCGTGACCATTTCTAGGTCAAATTCCCCCTGACTACACAAAGCAACCACTATTCTTGAGTGGAATGGAGGGGGTAGGGAAATCAAGCTGCATAGAAGCACAAACCTCTGTGACACCCCATGAAGTCTGAAATTTTGAAACTTAAAGTTCCATTTAGTCACTGTGAGTGGGTTCATTTTTATCTCCTTCCTGGTTCGGCACTTCAGGGACAGATTGACCAGATGACGGTGTTGTGTTTTCTAATAAACTTTTATTTGGTACTTCATTCGCGAACAGGTTAATCTTCATTTCAGTTTCAAGATCAACCTGTCTAATCTCCAACGTAACAGGTTTAACTTTGGCCCCTGAGGCAATGTTTATCGTCTCTAAAAGTGGAGTCTCCCACCCCATGGTGAATGGATGGTGGGCTCCGATATACTCCCCGTCCCATGACAGGGACTGCCACAGCACGGGTGCCGTGCCCAATTGGGAGGTTCCCTCCATCCTCGGTGAGGTATATTCTCCCTCACCAGTCTGGGGATACCCCCGCTCCATGACAGAACAACTGTCACTGACCACTCCCAACACTCTTCTTATCCAACCGACCCAACTGTTAATTCGTCTGTTTGTATTCCCACTTCCCGTTTTTCCATTGGTCCTTCTCCCAGTCAATCACTAATCCCTACTACCTCCTCCTTTTCTACATCCACTCATAATCCCTCCACTTCATCACCTCTATTATCAACAGTCCCCTTTCCCGCTGTATTATCTTTATCCCTTTTCTGTCCTCCTTCTGCATTCCCGGTTGCGGTCCCCTTCTGATTCTTCATCTCTCCCTAGCCTTCTTCGTCATCCTGTAGTTCGGACGGCCCACCCAAAGCCTCCTTCTCACAGTCACTCTTCCACAGGAGCAGTTCCACGTGCTTCTGTCACAGCTTTCTACACCTGGAAAAACTACATGGAGAGGAGATGTTCCCCCTTGTGCGTAGGTTTTCAATGAATGGGAGGATTCTGAAAAATCATGATTCTTGATTACCCGCATAACCTACATGGGAAAAGGAAATTTCCCTGGGGACTTGTCACAGTCCACATGTAGAAAGTAAGGATGAAGTGGTGGAAAAGCAACTCCTCCATAAAAATAACAGTGATGGCTTTATCTGTGTAGGAAATGACAGACTAGATCTATAACACATTTTTCTTAATGACCTCAGTCTTGCTATGGCTAACCGCCCCCCCTCCCCACAAAAGAGTACTACCTTCTGCTATTTATCTATATGTTTAGTTGCATTATTCATTCATTTGTGTCAGAATAACCTTATATATATATAAGAAAACTGTTCCCATTTTAACTGTCACCATACAAATTTTAGATATGGTCTGCTCAACTTACAAATTTTATATATATAATGTACACACAGTGGTACCCCGACATAAGAGCAGCTCGACTTAAGAGCAGCTCGACTTAAGAGCAGAAAACTGTTCCCATTTTAACTGTCACCATACAAATTTTAGATATGGTCTGCTCAACTTACAAATTTTTTTTCATTGTTTTGATTTTTTAACTCTTTTTTTTCAATTTTATATAGGTACCCCGACTTAAGAGCATGCATTCGGAACGGATTAAATTCGTAAGTTGACGTACCACTGTACACACACACACACACACAGAGAGAGAGAGAGAGAGAGAGAGAGGTACCTCTCCTTCTAAGCAATTCAACTTAAGAGCGGAAAACAATTGGTGTTTTAACTGCTGCCTTACAAATTTTAGATGCAGTCTGCTCTGCTTACTATTGATACGGCTGCTCTACTTACGAGTTGTTCGACTTATAAGCATACCCTAAGAAAAGGTACCCCTGTATATTTATCACACTCACAGAAAGTGCACGATTGGGGAAATCGGACATGAACCAGGTTGAGCATCTGTTTCTAGCAGGGAATGGTGGGCTCAGCCTGAGGTGGGACTATGACTGGTCAGTAGCAGCAAAAGTCAACAACAATGTTGCAAGCTTGAGGCAATTTGCTGCTGAGATGCACACAGATAACACCTTGCATGTTGAACATTCTTTTAACCTACCACAAAAACATCAATTTCAGTACGTGCTCGTGGACACATTTTGAATTTTTGCCTTAAGATATACCTTTTCTCAGTGGACACCCATACATTTATTTGAGCTGAGCACTACTCCTCAACATTCAGAGGAATATAATGTCTTGACGTAGTAGCTACAGCCAGACACTTACATTCTTAGATGTGTACTGGGATTCATAAAAAATGAAATCCTGCATCTCTACCTGTATCAATAGGACACCCACCACTTACTGATCTCCAGGATTACTTTGACCCCATTCTTTTATGGTTTTCTGCTTTATTTTGTGCCAGCAGCTTTTTTAGCAGAGCATAGAAAGGTGCTTAAAAAAAAAACCTACATCTTCCAGAACTTGGCTAAGAAGGTCTCTTGCAACTACAGCTTAAATATACCGAGAGAGCAAAGTAGGTGGGATATGAATCAAACACACATGTCAGCTCTAGCCCTCCATATTCTGTGACACCTGAGCTGTTAGTGGTTGATGGAAAAGCACTGGAGGAATCCAGGGAGGGAGGAAGGTAGGCAGGCAGGCAAGCTCAGAGACAGGCTAGCCCTGACAAGACCTACACAGCCTCAGCTACTGAAGACCAGAGGGAGATGCCAAACCCAGGCTCATTTGTCATCCATCGGTGGTGCTGACACTTCACGACTGCTAGCAGCAGATGGAGAAGCCAATGCAATTGCTCTGGATTTTCCATCAAGAATCATTTTCCATGTGACAAACCTTATGTCTGGGATAATTTAGTTACTGCTTTTTGATTTCTGCTTTGTGCAAGGGTGATTGTGAGTGACTGCAGGCATGGCCACGAAAACATGGGATATCAATCCAAAATGCACCTACATTCAGATATGGGAATAGATTTGTCACTGAGGGTGCTTTTTCAAGTCAGCGTTCCCAACTTAGACCGCTATCTCACAACAGATTGGAGGCGTTTATTTTGAAAAGACATCTTTTTCAGTCATGTGGCAGCGTGCCCCAAAAGGCGCTTTACCTGTCCTCTCGTCTTTAGTGATAAACAGCACCCTTTAATGTCCACAGCAAAGAAGAGTCACTGTTTAAAGGCGCCTCTGTAATCCTTGGAGAAAAGTACAGCCCCCAGCGGTGGTTCCAAGAAAAAAAACACTCAGGTGAGTGAAAGGGCATGTGGTCAACTCTTTCTGAATGAAAAGACGACTAGCCATTAGGACATAAAAAAGGAATGCCTAGAACCGCAGAAAAAAGTGCCGAAAAGCAAACGTGGGATGACAGCCTTAAATTCCTAACATTTGCCGTCCTATCCCCTACTCCATCTCCTCTGAATATATGCCGCCTCCCCTATACAGTGGTCCCCCATCCTTTCGCAGTTCATATACTGCGGTCCCGCTATATTGCAGGACCGCAGTATATGAAAAAGGCCCCCTGGGTTAAGGGGGAAAGGGCCTGTTTCAGGCCTCCTGTACTTACCCCCAGCCTGGCGCTGCTCTGAACGGGCCTGCAAGGGCCTTCCCGGGCCTTCTAGAGGCCCCCAAAAGGGCTTCCCTGTGAACCGGAAGTCACTTCCGGTAAAGCAGAAGCCATTTCCGGATGGCCAAAAATCATTTCTGAGGCCTCCGAGGGCCTTTCTAGTTTTGCAGGGATGCCCTTTTGGGACCTCCAGAAGGCCCAAGGTGGCCCTCACAGGCCTGTTCAGGCCATCAGTACAAGAGCCCGCAGCTACGCCCCTCATGCCTGACCTGACCTGCATCTGCATATGGCGGATTTCAATTATTGTGGGTCGGGTCGGGTCCCTAATCCCTGTGATAGGTGGGGGGGGGGTTCCACTGTATAAAAAAAGGAGGCAATGTGAAAGGCTTTACAAGTTTTGAAGCACACAGCCTGGCCATCTCTAATCATTGTTTAAAGAGCCTGGTGAAATAAGGATGTGTATTTCCATGAGAAATGACAGCTGAATAAGCCTGGACAAATAATTAGGAGCAATTTTCTCTCATACAATAGGGGAGAGTGTGATTATTACGAAAAGGCTCATTAGCACTGTTATTCTTGAGGTATGGTGAGAGGAATTTTGTCAGAAGGGACAAAAGCTTTCTGGTAGCTTAAAAATAAAAGGAGATTTTTTAAAAAAATAATGCTTCCTTCCTTTATTCAGGACAAACTCTTCAGCCTTGATGTTGATTCCAAGAACTTGGGGTACATTTCAACTTCCCTTGCTTTGCTGTTTGCAGTCTCCAAGTGTCACCTTTCAAAGGACCAGAGTTGCCCTTTGAACTTCAATGCCCAGCATTGTCCTTCCACACCAGCACGGAAGATGGCCCTGGAGTCTAGGGGGTTCTGGGAACCTATAGTCCAAGCGGAATCATTTTTGAACATTTGAAAGGGGAGCATGATGGGAGAGCATGACGAGATTGTGGGTACATACCCCAGATATGCTGATGCTTTCCTTATCCTCTACCCTTTCATCTGGCTTCATTCTACTTCTCATTCATTGACAATCATGATGGCTATTCTCACCCCAGATACAGCAGATCAAAACATCTAAATCTGTCTGCAAAGTTATTCCACCAATAAAGTTCACCAACAAAGATTTCCCCTTCTTCTTCTGTTTCCTATCCCATTAACTGTCCTGAATCATCCATTGCAAGAATTTGTGCTCATTGCTTCATATGGCCTGACTGATGTAGCATCTAGCTTTCTGCATTATGTTTTCTTGGGCTTTATTCATTTGCTTTAATGGCATTCACTGGTCAGCCCTCTTGATACACAAAACTCGTAACATCCTTCAAGGAACACACCTTTCAAATACAGTACCTCTATCTTTTTTGTTTTTCTAACAGCTTATTCCCCAGGTCTTTGATTCTATGCCATACAGTACAAACAGAATAGACAGGGTCATCCAATTCACATTCTCCATGCCAATTTACAGTTTTTGTTACATTCTTCGCCTTGAGTGACCTGTTCTGGACCGTTTCTATCCAAATGTTTATAGCAATGTTACAACCGCACTGTTTACTCAGCCAATTTCTAAAGTACTTCTAGTTGTCAACATGCTCCATGCTTTTAGTTTAGAACTTCAACTGGATTTTTATTATTATTATTACTACTTTGAATTTGGCCTTTTACTGTTGGAGGCCACTCAGTTTTATTATATGGCTGTGGCCCCAACTGCTCATTTAAACAAAGTCCTTGGTACCGTACTTAACATTTGTCAGCATACTCCTTGCTTCCCTTACGGCTGTTTAACTATGTTTCTTGAGCTGCCTGCTTTTTACTAATTGCTGTGCAACGTAATGTCATCTCTGCTGCCTCAGCTTCCTGCATCCACTATGGCCTAGGCCAGGGATAGCGAATCTATGGCACGGAAAGAGCTTTCGCCTGGCACGTGACATGCTCCTTGCCCCCCACACTTCCCCCTCCGCTGGACCAGGCATGAAGAATTTGTGGAGGGGGAGGTGGGGGGGCAGGGAGCATGCCGGGTGCCAGGCCAACCCTGACATCACCATTGCCGTAACCACCCTTGCTGCCGCCCCCTGCCACCCCTGACCCTGCCTCCGCCAACCCCGCCGCCAAGACCAATCCCATCCCTGCGCCTCCCGCTGCCACCGCTGCTGCCGCTAACCCTGACCCCGTTGCGCTTGCTGCCCTCGACCATACCCCACCCCTGATCCCACCACCACCACCATCCCCATCCCCATCGCCCTTGCTAGCCCTGCCGCCGCCAACCCGACCCCACCTCCACCACCATTACCACTGCCATCCCTGCCCCTCCTACCACCAATGATGATGACCCTGCCCCCTGCACCCTCCGTCTCCCTTGCAGCCTTCGCACCCTCCTCCCCGCTGCCGCCAATCTCAACCACCACCACCGCTGCCGCCGCCACCATCACCACCAAGTTTGGGCGCTCGGTGGCAAAAAGGTTCACCATCCCTGGCCTAGGCCCTATCGATTGTGGGTTATACACAGCCACAAGTTCTTCCAGATTCCCCATTGCCATTGTTTTCTAGGTCTAGAAAATTCCTTCTTCCAAAGTGGCCAGGTCACTGAACAGAATTCCCACTCATAAAGAAGTAAATCTAGAAGTAAAATTAGAACCCCTGGTTTAGATTCTAACAACTGCATTGCCTCTCTGCCTCTCCTGCCATTACTGATCCAGCAAACATGGGATCATGTGTTTCTTCTGCTCCAAATGTGAGATTGCTGAAAACATTTCTTATTTAGGCTGATGAGTGGGATCAGATTCATTCTCTATTTCAAGGTCAGTCCTGTGCATCAGATGCCATTCTGCATGGCATTAGGCATGCAAAACAACTCCAATTGGGATGACTTGACTTTTTTTCTACACACTGCATCTTTTTCATCCTTATTTTTCTGAAGACCATACTGTTTTCTTTGATACAGCTGAATAATTTAAAGAAAAGCACAACCCCCTTTTAAAAAACTTTTAAATTGGCTGCTGGCAGGCAAAATGAATATTGCAAAAAGCATACAGAATCGTTCTTAGCAATATGCATTTTGGGGAAAGTCTTGGTAAATGATCCTTGATAGGGGCAGAGATCTATTATGAAGATGTCATTGTTTTCTATTGTGACATTTTGAAGAATAAGGACACCCACCCAAAAATCCCTTGACTTTTTAAAGCTTTTACAGTGTTTGCATATGCTATTATATTCTGTAAGTGGGTCAAAACATGCTAGAAAGGATAGGGCAAATCTCTTCCAAGTCTGTCAATGGTTCCGGAGCATGGATGCTACACATATTGTTGAATATACACTGGTTTGACTTTAATTAGTTCCATGATAGATAGTCTGCTTCAGCTAAGATACTCTAGGCTATATCTATAAACATATATAAAATATTTATTCACTTGCCCCAAAACATGACAGTTATTACAAAATAGTCTTCCCAGTATAATCATTTCACATTCTAGGTTCATTGCAAAAGATCCAACACATTCTGGTATGTTAATCAAACATAATTGTGCATATTACTCAACATTTTTATAATATGACCCACACATTAGCTCAGCAATCACTGAATACTTCTGTAATATAAGGCCAGAAATATTTCTCTCAATATTCTAATTAGTGAGTTAAGGGACAGAATCTATGTAAGTCCATGCCCAACTAACTCATTTACCTATAATGTGAAACCAGAAATTTCCTTGCTCATAACTCTTGCTTCTCTTTCCTACATTAAAGCATTATCTGGATAATTTACGATCTACATATGCAAGTTACACATTGTCCCATGTGAGCTGGATACTTAGTTACGAGATGTTACCAACCTTGGAAATGTGAGGCAGGTAGACTATCAGAAGGAACCAACATCTCCTACTCTCGATTGGGGGGGGGGGGAATGGGACTGCATTTATCATTTTGTAAGCAGGAAAAGAGGTTGTTCCAGGCCCTAGCAGAATCTATCACTGTCTCTGTCATTTTCCTTATGGCCAAAGGGGATTTTAAGGCCTTTGAATAAGAATTGGAAAGTAATAGCTACAAAACTTTTGATCAGATGTAATCACTAAGATGGGCTGCCTTGTTTGAATGCTCATGAACTGTGGTGCAATGGTACATTTGGAAGTGCTCGTGCTCACCATGTTTAGATTGGGAGTGGGTATCCTCTAGAATAGATGTTGGATGGCCATGCATCCCTGAACAGGGGAGGGCTTTGCTTGCTCCCATAACATCCACCCATTTTTTCAGCTTATAGAATAAGGACGTCCCCCTACTGAAAATCCCTTTTTGTGTCTTATAGTAGTAGTAGTAGTAGTAGTAGTAGTAGTAGTAGTAGTAGTAGTAGTAGTAGTAGTAGTAGTAGTAGTAGGAGGAGGAGGAGGAGGAGGAGGAGGAGGAGAGAGAGAGAGAGAGAGAGAGAAAGAGAGAGACTACTCATCAGTTTTGGTATTAATACAGATACAGTGGTGCCCCAACTTAAGAACTGCTGTCTTACAAATGTTAGATTTGGTCTGCTCAACTTACAAATATATATTTTTTAATTTTTTTAAAAAAAAATAACTTATTTTTTTCAATTTTTTAGATAGGTACCCCGACTTAAGAGTAGTTCGACTTAAGAGCATGCATTTGGAACAGATTAAATTCGTAAGTTAAGGTACCACTTGTATATAGTTATGTGTCATCAAGTCATAACCAAAGAACAGGCACCTTAATAAATCCTAACTTTCCCAGTCCTGATCCTGTCTCCCTGCCCAATCCCTGCTTTGTTTGTCAATGTAGTTAGTTGTGTCTTCATGTGCAAAAATTTGTCTCGGTGGCCAAGTTCCAAGACTAGAATAAATAATTCACATTTTAAATTCAGAACACTTCTGATACAAAAATGGGAAGGGGGCATCATGCTGGCTGATTCACAATTATAAATAGTTCTTGGTAGTAGGCACGGATCGCATGGAGACAGACATACTCAACATTTACTTGTTCTTGCAATCATCGTTACCAAGTATATTTTTGGAGGTTCGAAATGCAGATTAGCATCTGTTTTATGAGTTGTCTGTCTTGATTTCATCAAATGCTTTGCCCTGAAGCTGTAAATGACCAGATCTTTCCCCATTAAAACGGGGCCATTAAAAGAACCAATGAATATTAACAGAACAAACAATTCCTCTTCTCCAGATGATACAAATGGGTTGCAAGGAAAAAAATAATAGTGAGTAAATGTGGTTCCCTTTAATAAAAGATTAGACTTAAATGCAGCTAGTTAATGCTGTGAGCTGGCCTGCTTCCCATGAGCAAGCCAAGAAGGAGGAGGACAATCATGAAGATAAGAAGAACCCAACTAGTCTGGATCTGCTTACTCTTTTCCAGCATGGGGCAGCCATGTGTCCCAATACCCAGAGGGCAGACCCGTATTTGAAAGCAGTCACACAAGAGTCCCGTTTTGAGGGCATTGCCTTGTCTTTGAAAGACTATTTGGGCCTCCAGAGGGCTGAAAGATAATGAACAAGTAGAAATAATAAAAGGAAACCAGGATATTTATCAAGAGGGAAGAGCTAGAGAGCTGACTAAGTGAGACTAATACATCACCTATTCACAGAGCACTCCTATTTTGCCTCCCATGCCATCCCACACACAATCAGTACCGAAGGTGGCTAGTTCCTCACTGCAAACAAATGAATGAAGACATCAAAAGTATCGCAGAAATCAATAAACACCAGAGTAGTATAAAAATCACTGACCAGAGCAGAGCAGACCAAACCAAACTCATAGCTAGGCAACCATTTGTTGTTCTATGCCATGGCATCACTTCTGACTTATGGTGCCCCTATGAATGAGCAATCTGCAAATTGTCTTGTCCTCAACAACCTTGCTCAACTCCTCTGTTCTTGCTGCCTTCCATCTTTCCTATTGGAGCTCCAAATGGAATTTACTCTAAGGATCTTCTGGGAGGGGAAATCTTGCTGCTACCCGATGGGGCAAGTGAAGTTGGGAGGCTTTTCAAGGCAGCCATGTGTAAAGAATGTTGCATGTTGGTAGGTTAGATGGCCTCAACTATAACCTGGATCACCGGTATCGCCAGTGGCAGCTAAAAGTCAATAGGGATGCTATTATAGCTATGGAACTGTGGGGTCCTATTTTATTGAGTTTTGGAGCTGAGGCCATGATGGGTGGGGGATTTGTGCAGGGTCTCTACAGCTTAAATTCTCACAGTGGGTCAAGGTGAACTAGGCCAACAGCATCTGCCAAGAAAGTTGTCATTAGTCTAGGTCGCAAGTCCAAGACCATTGGATGCCACAATGAATGATGCCACCAAATGATCTACTGCCATTATTTCCATGACTCACCAGGTAGCTTCTAGCACATCAGTGTCTTTGGGATCTGGAGGACATTTGGATACAGAGCTCAAACCTGAAGGACTTGATGGAAGGCCACCAAGGATTGGGGTCTGAAGGTTATGTTGTCTTAGCATGATGAAATCACAAAGCTGTCAGAAAGGATAGATAAATGGAAAATTCTTTCTCAGTGCTATGGCTAGAGGTTTATGGTCGTTCTTAGTTGGTGGAGTGAATTTATCCCATATGAATAGAAATTTGTATGGATTTGGCACACAAGTGACAAAAATACATCTTTGTCCTTGCTTAGTTTTCATGCAGGTGCATGTTTTTAAACATATTTTATCTGTTGCTCTGTAGAACAACAAATGTATGGATTTATGGTGCCGAAGAGCTAACAAGCCAAGTCCAAACCTGGTGCTTCCCTAGTTGAGATATGACTCAAGTTGAAATTGAGAACACGTTTGGAGGGCTGCTTCCTTCATGCATTCTGCTCAAGGGACAGATTCCTGCTTCCATGTAAGCCTGACATATAAGGAAGAATCAGAATTTTCTAGGAGTTTTGGTCATATGAACAGTCTACACAGGAACAGGAATTTATTTATTTATGTAACTATAACATTTTAACCCTGCCTTCTCCTTAAACAGGAGTCAGGTGGCATATATTATTCAAAGGCAATACTTGAAGCTGAATACAATAGCATAGAACAGCTATTTACATCATTAGAAGCCAATATTTAAAGTTAAGAGTCTCTCCTCTTCAGACTCACAACTGAGCAGTGAGGTGGCCAAGTTTGCAGATGACACAAAACTTTTCCATGTGGTAAAAACCAGAGAAGATTGTGAAGAGCTCCACAAGAATCTCTCTAAATTGGGGGAATGGGCTGCCAAATGGCAAATGCATTTCAATGTAGCCAAATGTAAAGTAATGCATAGAGATGGACACGAAACAGAAAAATGGTGTTTCGGTTTTTCGTTTGTCGTTGAGAGGTCTGTTTCAGTTCATTTCCGTTTGTCGGGAATTTTTTGAAAAATTTGTTACCGTTTTTCGTTTTTCCTTTTGTCATTTCTACCCGCTTTTTGCGCAATTTTAAAGCATTTCTGTGCGCAGGCATCCCCCAACGCCCCAGACCAGAGGGAAAACACTTTAAAAAATGGATGCTGGCAGAGACACAGTATAGACTAGGTATGCAGGGAGGCTGCAAAGGCAGCGGCGGGCATTGCCCAGGGCGTAAGGCAGCCGCAGAGTGACTGCACTGCGGGGCAGGGGAGGGTACTCACTGAGAGGTACGCAGCATGCATGCACACAGGGAGGCTGCAGGACTGAAGCTAGAGTCACAGAGACAGCAATCCCACCCTAACTCCCACCAGAGACTGCAAGGAGGACGGGGGCTGCCAGAGCTTTTTATGCCCTCTGTGGCTGCCAGACCTGCCTGCCCAGTCTGCAACCTGGGCATGCTATTGGTTGAACATGATCCCATCACATGGCTTGCCTCCATTTTGTGGCTGGTGGCGACATCCATTTTAAAGGGAAAAGAAAAATACAGCACGATGGGAGAAGACAAAAACAAACGTTTTAAGGACCCCAACCCCCCTGGTAGGTATTATCAGACAATATAAATAATTATTGCTGTGTTTTTACGGATGTCCAGGGCATTTTTTACCATTTAAAACAGCTCATTTCATTGCGCGTTGCCATTAACAGGAACGAAACGTAAGGACCACAATTTTCGTGGTTCTGTTCGTTTCGTTTCATTTTCATCACAATTTTCATTTGTCATTTCATTACGTAACAGAAACGACAAATGGTAACGGAAACGAAAAAATGTTCGCTACGTGCCCATCTCTAGTAATGCATATTGGGGAGAAAAATCAAAACTTTATCTACTCATGGACTTTGAGCTATCTGTGATGGTTCAGGAAAGAAAGTGTCTGCCCAATGTATGGCAGTGGTGAAGAAGGCTAATTCCATGCTAGGAATTATAAAAAGGGGATTGAAAATAAAACAGCCAACATTATAATGCCATTATAGAAAATGATAGTAAGGCCGCACCTGGAGTATTGTGTACAATTCTGGTCACCGCATCTCAAGAAAGACATAGTGGAAGTGGAAAAGGTGCAGAAGAGATGACTAAAATGATTACTGGGCTGGGGCACCTCCCTTATGAGGAAAGGCTAAAACATTTGGGGCTCTTTAGTCTGGAAAAAAAGGCACCTGAGGGGGGATATGATTGAGACGTACAAAATAATGCAGGGCATGAGTAAAGTGGATAGAGGGACGCTCTTCTCCCTCTCACAAAATACCAGAACTAGGGGACATACACTCAAATTGAGGGCTAGGAGAGTAAGAACAGACAAAAGAAAATATTTTTTCACCCAGTGCGTTGTTAGTCTGTGGAACTCCCTGCCACAGGATGTGGTGATGGCATCTGGCATGGATGCCTTCAAAAGGGGATTGGACAGATTCCTGGAGGAAAAGTACATCACAGGTTACAAACCATGATGGAGAAGTGTAATCTCCAGGCTTAAAACCAGGGTACTTGAAGTGC
This sequence comes from Phrynocephalus versicolor, assembly GCA_023846285.1. Lineage (NCBI taxonomy): Eukaryota > Metazoa > Chordata > Lepidosauria > Squamata > Agamidae > Phrynocephalus > Phrynocephalus versicolor. Next base: position 35,484,381 of record JAHTLZ010000007.1, on the reverse strand, counting down.
CAGATGCAGGAGAGTGTTATCAGGAGACAGATATCTAGTCTCTTGCGCTCCCAGACGCATCTGGTGGGGCCACTGTGAGATACAGGAAGCCAGACTAAATGGGCCTTTGGCCAGATCCAGCATGGCTCCTATGTTTTTATGAATGCATAAGAACATAAGAACAGTCTTGCTGGAACAGTCCACAGTCCATCCACTCCAGCATTCTATCTCACACAGTGGCTCACCATTTGCTTCAGGGTATACCCTAGCACAGGGCTGTTCAACTTTAAACAGGCCAAGGTCTACTTTTTCAGGCCCAAAGTGCCTGAGGGCTACTACACTAAAACCTCTACTTACGAATTTTATCCGTTCCAAGAACATGTTCATAAGTAAAAACTATTGTAAGTAGAGCAGCGGTTTCCCATAGGAATGCATTGAAAACTAATTAATCTGTTCTGGAGGGAACAGATTTCAATGCGCCATGGCCCTTGAACTACCCCGCTCAGATGAGACAGTGGTCTTGCAGACCCAGAACTTTGCAGGGGCAGTGGGGGTCCTTGGGATGGGGGAAGCGGGCTACTTTTGAACCCTTCATGGGCTACCAGTAGCCCGCGGTCTACCTGTTGGGCAGGCAGATGTCTTCACCTGCTTACAATTCCTTGCAAATGGTATTAAGTACATAGAGAGGAAGAGGATGGACGTAGGCACTCTTCTTTCAGAATATTGGGATACAGTAACCCCCCGCGATCGCAGGGGTTAGGGACCCACCCCACCCACGATGCAAGAAAATCCGCAATGTGCGAAAGTGGGCGGGGGCGGGGGCGGGGGCGGGGGGCACCTTACCTCCCGCCACCACCTACCCGCAGGGCCCAAGGCTTCTCGGGGGAGCCTGGTTGAGCAGCGCAGAGCGACCCGATAGCTCCACGCCGTCCCTCCCAGCCGCCCCGAGCCTTCCGGGGGAGCCTGGTTGAGCGGCGCAGAGCGACCTGATCACTCTGCACCGCCCCTCCTGGCCACCCCGAGCCTTCCCGGGGGAGCCTGGTTGAGCGCACGGAGCGACCGGATCGCTCCGCGCCACCCCTCCCAGCCGCCCTGAGGTTTCTCAGGGGTGCGTGGGAGGGTGGCACTGAGCGACCCCATCACCCTCCGCGCCGCCCCGAGGCTTCTCAGGGGTGGGGGGCGCAGAGCGACCCGGCCTCCCCCCCCATGCCCCCACGGTGCAAGTATTGTGATCCCACAATGTAGCGGGGCCATGGTACCTAAACCGCGAAATGGCAAGGGGGTCACTCCACTTCTAAAGCTTGCCATCGCTGTACACAAAATAAGCTGCCTACAACTTTTCTCTTTCTCAATACATTCCACTGGTAACTGCTGCACACTCATATTCTCCAGCTTTGTGCATTGTCCTTAAGTGGTGTAAGCTGCCTTGGGTCCTTTAAAAGGAGAAAGATGGGGTAAAATATTCCAAATGAATAAATAAGCTGTGCTGAGTCATTAAATTCCTATGCAGAATTGCACCTTCCCTGCACAGGAGTCACTAAGCCGTGGAGAAACTGGCAATCTCCTGCATAGGACAATGAGGAAAATAAACAAAACAGAGGAAACAGGGGAAATGGTGTCTCAATTCTTCAGGGAGCTGATGTGGAGCTTGGGAAATCACCAAGAATGAGACATACTTCTAGCATCCTCCTGACAGTGAGAGACATTAAAAAGTGGAACAGCTTGCCTCCCAATGTTGTGGGTGCCCCATTGCTAGAGGTTTTCAAGAAAAGATTGGGCATCCATCTATCCGGGATAGTAGGAGGTCTCCTGCCTAGGGCAGGGGGTTAGACTAGAAGACCTCCAAGGTTCCTTCCAACCCTATGATGACTCTATTATCCATCAATTTCCCTACGTCCGGCTCTACAATTCCAGGATTCAAAGCTGCATCGCAAGCCTGCATTTAGCAGGGTTTGGACTAGGTGATCTCAAAAGTCCACTCCAACTTAGCATAATTCTATGATTGTTCAATATATGTATAAACCCAGTGGGGATTTCATTCTGCAAATGGCAGACACTATCCCGGAATGCTTGTCAATATAAGCATTCAAAATAAGTGTCTCTTTATAGGAAAAAGAGTGGTGCTACATTTCCTTCCTGTGTTTCAGCTGTGCAATACATGAAAGCTATTGGATCTCTTTATTATTTTGGATGCTCAGCTGGGTATTGCTTTAAACAAAACGGAAGGCTATGCTTCTGTTTTCCCTCTCATTGATGTCATTCTTCTTTCTTTTTCTCACTTTTTGAAACGCATGTTTGACTGTGTTCCTGCACAAGGGAGATAAAGTATCATCACTGAGAAAACTTGCTATGCTGTGATGTGGCAAAGAGCTGGAGGGTATATATTCTGAAACAGATCCCGTATTTCATTCATTCGTCCAGCATTCCTCCGAGAGACATCCTTCACTGCACCGAAAATATAGCCCTAACTTACCGAGTTTGACAAGCAATCGGAAGTTGCAAAAGCTGAAGGTGCCCTTCACAAATCATTATGGGACGTGGTTTTTGCTGAATGATTTGAAATCCTAATACCTGCACTAATACTTGTATGTGTGACTGTAATCCATCTCTAGTCAAGCAAGCTGAATACTGTCAATAACTGTGCTCTGTTTAAATAATGTGTATTTAACCCAAGGAAATCTGATGACATAGATTTATGTGGAGAAGGTGGAAAAGGTTTCTTTATTCATTGCTGACCCCTTTTTAATCGGTGGGCTCAAGTGGTGCCCCTAGCTCTTTCTCTTTCTGCTTTCCCCCCTCATAATAATGCTGCAAAGCTGAGAGAGTGTGACTAGAATAAGGTCCTTTTTAAAGGAAGAGTCATAGGACATTGTGAGCTAGAGCCCTTTTACACGATCCCTAAGATCCACTGGTAGTTTAAATTAGATTCCCCCAGCCAGATATCATGTGGGTTTTGTTCCTCTTCCTGTGTTCCCACCCCTCCGCACTATGTTGCTGTCTGTTAAAGGGGCGGTGGGGACAACAAAAACAAACTGAAGGCGAGGAGAGCCTGGCATCCACAGCTTTACAATCCGCATTGGAAAAATGTTTACCTCTGGAAACCAGGTACTTTTAAAGGGCGCTGGGGCACGCTTAAGTGGGCATGGGCGTACTTTATTTTTTTTTAAGTCCACTGCTGGTGGGAAAATAATTTGATGCTCCGGATCTACAAGTGTTTTGCAGCGGATTTTAGGGGTCGTTTCTCTGGGGTTCCAGAGAAACCAATTCTCTGGAACCCCAGTTCAATGCACAAACCGCTACACCACACAGGATCTAAATCTGCACATCGGAAAAGGTATCCAGCTCTGTCAAGCATTAAACACAAGGATAGTCCAGGAGATCCAATGCATTTGCTTCCATTCTCTCTATTTCCATAGTTTCAACATGGGCAGCAATCTTTAGATCAAGATGGTGCCATCAGTGCAAAAAAGTGATGGATAAATGAAGGATAAGCATGAAACTCGCTAGATTATTAACAGAACCAAAATATGAGGGGTTTAAGAAAGGGCATAAAACAAAGGAAAAACAGTGGGAGGGGGAGAGAAAGAACCGATTGAGGTTAATACTGATGGAATGTTGCATGCCCTGGAAAAAAATAGGTGGGGGGGGGAGGAGGAAGGGACCAGTCAAGGAAGAAACAGAATAAAGTACTCTGGAAGAGAAAATGGCTTAATGGAGGGGATCATTCCATGCTACAATGCATTGTGTTGTGTCAAACATTTGTGAAAACATTAGTGCATCACTCGTCAGATTGCTCAAAATGGAAGCCAAGAATAACAAATGCATGGGTGAAAAGAACAGCATCCATCAACACACACACACACACACACACACACACTACAAAAAAAGCCAAAATCAGACTGTAGATAGCTTTAAAAAACAAACTTTTCCATGCTTTGCAAAATAAAGCAAAGGTGCAGCTGTCCTAAATTCTGCTGAAGAAAGAAAGCCTTTCAGAGTGGTTACTGACCAAAGCACAAGCTCTTTATTTCACACACACACACACACACACACACACACACACACACACACACACACGGTTCTCAGTCTGCCAGATGAGGTTATCTGAAAGGAGATTCATGGCAACAGGACATCTTTTCTTGTGAGATCGAAATGTTTCACTCCTCATGGAGACTGATGAAGCTGCTTGGATGAGCAGTGAAATGTTTTGATCTCAAAAGAAAAGAAGTCCAATTGCCATGACTCAACTTTCAGATTTTGTGTGTGAGCTAACGCTGCTTTTGTCACAAAAAAGTACAGTGGTCCCCTGCCGTTTTGCAGTTCCTATACTGCGGTCCCACTATATTGTGGGACCGCAGTACCCCAAAAGGGCTTGAGGGAGGGGGGGATTTTAAAAGTTGGGGCTTTTTAAATCTTCCCCCCTTCCGCAAGCCCTGGGCTCCAGCTTATTGGCGCTCGCATGGTGAAACAAAAGGTTTTTCTCCACCATCCCAGTGCCAATCAGCTGGAGCATGGGGTTGGCCTCCATGGAGGCATCACACACCACTTCTCCCTACCCCCGGGTTGCTGTTTAAAGTGCTTTACTCCCTTGCTGAAAGTCATTTTAAGCATCGTGCACCACTTCCCTATACCCCCCGGGTGCTGGGAAGTGGTGAGCGATGTTTAAAATGCTTTCAGCAAGGGAGCCAAGTGCTTGGCCCCCTTGCTGAAAGTCATTTTAAACATTGTGCACTGATCCCACACACACATCCCGGTGCAGGGGAGTGGCAAGCAATGTTTAAAATATATTTAAGCAGTGGAGCCAAGCTGGCTCCATTGCTTAAAGATATTTTAAACATTGTGCACACATGCCCCCAGGCCCAACCCGAACTGCATCCGCATATCAAAGATTTTCAATGATCACGGGTCGGGTCGGTCCCTAACCCCCACGATAGATGGGGAGGGGGTTACTTGGTCTTTCTGCTTTAGGGAAAGAGCAAAAAAATCTTGCAACAGTTGCCGATGTGTTGGGACATGGAGATGAGAAAATTGACATCCTTATTGGGAACCGAAGCTAAACTGGGAAGCCTGACATTTGTAGCAGATGATTTCATCATATCTGTTGAGCCAGACATCCCTGTGAGCCCTAGACTAAGTACAATCCTGGAGCCCTGTGAGGAAAGTGACTCTAAAAGATCACCACCATCACTGAGCAATATACAGTACATACCAGATATGGGCTAGTAAAGTCAGGCCGGTGATCTAGGGCATTAGCTAATGCGACATCACACAGCCATCCATGAACACATAGGAAACTCTCATGATTCTGTATATAAGTGGAACTCATTGGTAATATTAGGCACTAATAATTTGTCAGAATGAGACAGAAAATAATGAACTAGCCCAGAAACTTACATGTCTTCCTCTGCCTTGTATTTCTAGCAGCAAAACCAAAGCAGAATGCTCTAAAGAGCTAGGAGTGCATCATTTATTACAATTACTCACATTAGAGATTTTAATTATAATTTATAATTATGTAAGCAGGCATAATCATTTTAAACCAGCAATAAGCAATTAGCCTTGCATAGCCTCACTAAGGTTTTTTAGCTGATGATTAAAATGGGGTGGGGTACTTGCCTCCTGATTCCTTCTGCTGTGAGGAACTATATAAAAAAGCCGTCCAATCTCAGAGGGTTTTTTTAAAAAAAAGTGGTTGAGTTATGCATGCATGGCCTCTATCTCTTATTTATAGAAGTGCCTAAAATAGACTATATGTTCTTTATTCCCTGTCTGGAGGGCGCATCAAGGAGATGAGTGGTTCTCAATCTCAAAAGAGAGGGGCAAGGAAAACACAAGGGGCAAATATTTATTTATTTATTTATTTATTTATTTATTTATTTATTTATTTAAGAATATTTTAACCTTGTCTTTCTCCTTGGAAAAGGACCCAAGCTGGCTTACAGTAATGTGGGATAATATACAGTCCAGTACAATTAAGGCATGTTCAAGTATTTGAGAACAAGGAATTGAGGGACTTCTTACAGCATTAATAGACAACATTACATTAAAGCAACATGGCTATAAGTAGTCATAAACACAAAGTCTATGTGAACCCTTGGATTCATATAAAATACACATGGTAGTCCATCATTCAGGGAGAGCTTGCCTGAAGAGAAAGGTCTTTGCCTGTTACCAGAAAGACAGCACAGATGAGGCCATCCTGGCCTCTAGTGGGAGGGAGTCCCAGAGTCTGGGCGCAGCAGTCGAGAAGGCCCTTTCATGGGTTCCCACGAGATGTACCTGTGAGGGTAGTGGGATGGAGAGAAGGGCCTCTCCTGATAACCTTAACACCTGAGTCGGTTCATCCTGTGAGATTCAATCTTTGAGGTAGCTAGGAAGGTGAGGCTTTTGGGCCACATGTGTTTTCTAGGGGCAAGGTAACCGAGACCCTCCCTTTAAATTTACTCCCCCCGCAAAAAAAAAAACAAAAAAAAAACATGCCTCCTTGTGCTCTGTATCAGGCATGGATTTATTTATTGATACATTTATTTGACTTATATACCAGCCATCTAGCCCTGGGACTACTCTGGGCGGTTAACGACATAAAATTTCAACATAGCAATAACAATGCATTTAAAAAATACAAACAACAAAATAATGAAATATAGCTAAAATTAAATTGACAATAGATTAAAATAAAAGTCGGAATAACCAGCTAATTGATCAAATAACAACAAAAATTAGAGCTAAGCGATGAAAAGAAGGACAGTGTATTTAAGAAGTCAGGGAGGGCTATTCTGTAAAACCATGTTTTCAATAATTTTGAAGGTTTGAAACAAGGGTGCCAGGTGAATTTGTGGTTCCATAAATGGGGAGCAACCACTGAGAAGGCCCTACTCCTTGCCACAGCTTTCCAGGCCTCCCACGAGGTTGGAACTCCCAAATGTCCTCACGAGTGATCTGGGCAGTTCTTCTTGGGAGGAGCCTGATTTCCTGATTTCTAGGGGCAGAAGATCTTGAGGGACCCTCTCCACATCCATAACATTGTTTTTAATAACCTAAATTATCAATAAAAGGTGTGAGGAGCCTTTTCAATAAAACATTTTTTTAAGGAAGGCTATTTTGGGATGATGAGATAGCAGCAGCTACAATCCTCTATAAGGGCAAGTGTGACCTCCAGATCCTTGGTCATTGGCCAACCTAATGAGATGGCCAGGTCTTCAGAAGTTCCAGACAACATGGCTAAACTTGAATTCAAAACATCTAGCCTTGGATGATGGGGAAACATATGTGAAAAACACAGCTTTGGATCTATGGCAAAAAGCTCATGGAGGCGATTCAGTTTCAGATAAGTTCTTCCTGGCCTCAAACCAATGGGAGGTGAAACCCAAGGTGAAAGGTTTAAACCAAAATCACCAGCTTATTTTAACTTAAAATACTACTTAGGGGAGCTATTTAAACATTACGGAAGGTGAGGAAACTACAACAGTCAGGAGAACATCCAGTTCTATGCACCTTAATTTAAAAAGGATGTTGACAACTTCGAGCAGGTATAGAGGAGGACGACCAGGATGGTTGAAGGTCAGGAAAAAATGTCTTATGAGGAATGGCTAAGGGAACTGGGGATGTTTAGCCTTTCAAAAAGAAGGCTGAGGGGGATATGATACCTATGTTTAAATATTTGAAAGGATGTCACATTGAAGAAGGGACTGGTTTGTTTTGCATGGCTTCAGAGACTAGAATGCAGGGCAATGGTCTCAAATTACAGGAAAAGAGATTCCATTTGAACATTAGGAAGAACTTCATGACCGTTAGAGCTGTTAGGCAGTGGAATATGCTGCTATAAAGGGTGGTGGAGTCTCCTTCCTTGGAGGTTTTTAAGCAAAGGCTGGGTGGCCATCTGTCGGGAGTCCTGTGATGGGGGTTCCTGCATGTCAGGGGGTTGGACTGGATGGCCCTTGAGGTCTCTTCCAACTCTATGATTCTAAGGATATAATGAGAAAAGGGATCATTGCCATCCTGTAGAATTACCAGATCAGAAACATCTCATTCTTGAAGACTTCAGGGCCAAGAACCTTAGACTAGATGGTGGGGGAGATTGTAAATAGAAAAGGGAATGAATCAGAAAAAAATGTGTTTTATTTTGATTCATGATTTGCCAAGGTCAATGAATCACAAAACAACGAATCTGTGATTTTTTTTTGGTTGAATCAATCAATATGTAAATTTGCTTTCAATTTTAAAATACTGTACAGTGGGCCCCAAGGCACCCAGAGACACCAAAAATTGCAGGAAAGTGTCCCCTGATTCTCATCTACAATTCCTTCATATTTGGTTTCAGACATCTGAACTATACACCCCAAAAGAGTTTCCCCCAGGAAAGTGCCCCATGACATCTAGAGATACTAGAATGGCAGAGAAGCTTCCCTAAACACTTCACGTTTGGCAAATATTGGGTTTCAGACATCTGAGTTGTACACTCACAATGTGCCCCCATGATAAAATGCCCTTTTACAACTGGCTTGGAAAAACCCAATCTTCACCAAACATGGAGGAATTAGAGAGGTGAGGAAGGGATATCTCCCTGAAATTTTAGTGTCTTTAGTTGCCTTGAGGGCCATTTTATAGCCCAATTAATTGACAAATAACTAAAAAGTGCTAAAAATCAGGTCACATTTGTAAATGGTATGGATTTGTATGAATGCACATCAAGGAATTAGCAAACTTTGGGTGAATTTTGCAATTCATTTTTAATTGGTCCCCATCTCCACTCGTAATGTCACAAAGGCCAGACAGATGAGCAATGGAAGAAATCAAGCATAACATATGTACAAGCACCTTTGCACATAGTCATTTATTCTTGACATCAATTGGGAGTTGATGAAAGTTTCAAAACCATTCCACAGAAAAACATTTTTAAAAAAAAGATCCTCTAGCAATGCTCTCGGTGATTTATCTTCCATCATGAAGTCTGGAAGAAGCATAGCAATTTCCTGAAAATTCAGCCACTGCTCAAAGCCCTACTGTATTTCAGGAGAAAACACGAGTCTTAGGACCTATGATTTCCCACCACAGATCCAGATAAAAGCATGACACAAAAGGACAATGGAGCTGGAGGGGAACAGAAAGAGGAACATGCATTTGTTGAATAGAACTGAGTTTTAGGTAAGCCCAACTCAGCCACATTTAGTCAGGACAGAACTCCCTCAGGTTTAACATAGGGTGTCATAGCTTAAGTATTTTGAATGATTTCTGATCACCTTATCTCCAAATGTGATTCTACAGGTATAGTTTGAGAATTAGTTTCTGACAGGGTTAACTCACACATATTTCTACAAGTCAACATCTGGCCCACAATGTGTGGACCAGCATGTCATTGTAGCACACCCTTCAATGTGCCACTGAGCTAGGCAGGTACAGTATATAGAAAGGGCAAAGATGACAACTCTAGATGAGGTAGACCTTGGAAATATTAGGGGGGGGGTTGTACTGTACAGGAGAAACCTTTTATTTCCAGATAATTGGTGCCAAGCACACACACACACCTATGGATACTGAAAACTATGGATAACTGTAAACACTATACAAACACTAGATGATAGATAGATAGATAGATAGATAGATAGATAGATAGATAGATAGATAGATAGATAGATAGATAGATAGATAGATAGATAGATA
>JAHTLZ010000007.1:35433757-35474732 GCA_023846285.1 Phrynocephalus versicolor | reverse complement strand
ATAGATAGATAGATAGATAGATAGATAGATAGATAGATAGATAGATAATTGGTTCCAAGCGTACACACATCCATGGATACTGAAAACTGTGGATAATTGCAAACACTATACAAACACTAGGTAGATAGATAGATAGATAGATAGATAGATAGATAGATAGATAGATAGATAGATAGATAGATAGATAGATAGATAGATAGAGATCATGCTATGTACTCTTCACTAGCAAGTACTCATGTCATGGTCTCTCTCCCCCTAGTGGCCTCTTTTGTTAATACACAAAAATGTTTTTTCTGGAGTTTTTTATTCAAAGTATGTCTCCGGCACTGGAATGATTGCCACCTCCTAGGGTCATTGGCTTCATTGCCGTACTGTTCTAACAGTTGGTACGTTTCTCTGATATTCAAATGGATTCTGGCTTCCTATAACTCGAGCCCATTACTGTATTATGTGCCTTGCCCTCGGGGACCATCGACAACAGATCCTGAGCCTCCTCTGTATGATTCTCTTTCAAGTATGTGAAAAGTGTTATCTTATCCTAGCTCCTCTTAGTCATCTTTTCTCCAGGCGAAACATGCCTAGGAACCAACTGTGGTGGTCCTTCTGCATTCCTTTCAAATTCTCTAGCCATCAGTATTTTCAAGAAGAGAGCTGTGTGCACCACCCTGTTCCCACGTGTTTGGGAAGGTTTTCCTGTGCTGTAGTTGCAATGTCTTGGACTATTGGAACGGATAGGTATGTGTGTGTGCGTGGGGGGGGGGGTCCTGTCTGTCTGTCTCAGAGATCCTGTTGAACTGAACTTCAGCCAAAAGCTTGCCAGGCACTGCCAGAGCATTTTCGAATGTTTATAAAACACTGCTGTGTTTCTGTTGCCCTTTTTTCATCTTGACTTATCTGACCTGATTCGAAGATCAGAGCTGCCTCAGCTGACAGATGGATGGAGGCAGAAAAGGAAGCCATAGATTTTCCTAAAACCTACAGCACAGGATAAACAAACCTCACAACCAAGCTCTGAAGGATTTATTGATGTTATCTGTCCCTCTAGCCTTGTGTTCTCACCTCATATTTCACAAGAAGAAATGATGCCTCAAAAATAATGCAAATATCACATATCATACAGACGCTGGTTTATAATTTTGAGAAATTATTAGAAGATAGGCTAGGGAATAACAACAGACCTCTGTTTTCGACCAACACTTTCAAGGTCCTCTTGGAACCTATCACTTGAATGAAGCTTATTTAATGTGTTTGCTTCTCAAACATAAAATCAAGCCCTAGGCATGGGTGCCCAGGCTTTAAACCCACCTCTCACACAAAGCTCCAACGTTTTCCTCTTTCAGCACTGTTCGTCCTGTGATTTCCCCTCCCACCCACCCACCCACTTGGCAATTCAGAGACACGTTACAATTTCCTGAAATTTTGGCTGCTATCCTGAGATCTGGCAACCCAACCGAAAAAAAATGAAGTTAAGCCACATTGCCTATGTCATATAATGTAATAGATCTGCTCTATTCTGTTCTGGCTGTGCATGGGGAAATGTGCGTCCATGCTGGCCACCACATGTCTTCAGCACATCCAGAGGAGAACGAGCAGGAGAGAGAGGGCCAAGCCACGTGGGGAGCAACGCAAAGAGCTAGGTTGTTGAGCCTGGAGAAACCATAATGATCTGCAAATAGCTGAAGGGTTGTCAAATAGAACATGGGGTCAGAGCCAGCATAAGCTCTCCAGATGTCTCAGATGGGGGAGAACATGCACCATTGCCCTCACCATCTATGGGTGCAGCTACAATCTCTGCCATCTTTTCACCTTTTCACTTCATTTTTTAACCCACTCCTTTCTTTCTCCATTTATCTGCAGGGGAAGGTTTAGTTGTTGAGGTAAACATCAGATAGAAGAAACAACCAGTGGTGCCTCTTCACTGTCAGGTTTTCTGATGTACTTGTAAAGGTGTCTTCAGAACGGTCAACCTGGTGGCGCTGCTCTCAAACAGCGAGTGTGACTTGCAGCCAAAAGTCAAGGGCTAAAATTGATCATCACTTGGGTCAAATCTAAGGACACAGATTTTGCTGCGGACCGTTCCTCAATGTTTTTCCTACATGGTTACACTGAGAACAGAATGGTGTGCACCGAAACATGTCGGGCATCAGCAACTTGTCACAAAGATGGTCTTCGTGGCAGCTGAGTATTTAGAAATTCAAAATAATGCGTGGAAGAAAACACAATAAAAATGGGGCTTTGCTGTACTATTTGGATTTGGCAAATGATATTGGCAGCTCCAGAGCTTTCTGGAATGCTTCCCAACAGGAAGCTGCCACCACAATGTGGGCACCCCAAAGAGGGGGGCCTCCTGTCAGACCGGTGCCTCTGTGGTCTTTGCCCCCTTTATGCGCGCTTTCAGCTATGAAGGATTTTGCTTCGCGACTGAAAGCCTTGTAATATTGGGTCTTTTTTCTTTGGTTATGAAAGTGTTATAGAAATGAGTTGTTGACGGGGCAGAGAAGGAAGATTTAGTCATGGTATGAACCACACATCCACCTGGCAAAATGGCAGAATTATGAGATTGACCAGGGTGACATTTATCATTAGCATTAGTTAAATAGCATTGAGATCTGTCCAGACAGGAGACCAGCAGGGCCTCCTCTTCTATCAATGGTGGAAGGACAAAACCGTGAAGACTACAAGATTCATGAATTACAGTAAAAAGGTCATTTTTCTAAACTTAGCTTTGACACCATGAACATTACACAGTTGGATATCACGACACTACCCTCTTTTTCCTCATAGAAAGGCAGCTTCTTTCCCACCAACCTTCATAGATAAGCCAGGCTGAAAAAGGAGTCTCAATTCTTATGTTTTTTTCTAAACTTCCCCCCACAACGATTCTCATGTGGTGTCAGCAGAACCTATCAAAGTGTTGAGTTTATTAAGTCTTAAACCCCACTCGGCAGCCGCTCACTCAGGGAAAGCTTGGCTGATGGAACAGGTCTTTGCTTGTGGAAGAGCAGTAGAGACGGAGCTAGTCTAGCTTCCTGTGCGAGTTCCAAACGGAGCAGCAACAGAAAAGGCCCTTCCCACAAACACACCCACGAGGATAGGTGGGATTAACAGGGGAAGGCAACTGTCACCCTCCATATATTTTGGACCACAACTCCCAGAATTCCGAGCCTAGATTGCCAGTGACAAAGGACTGTGGGAGCTGTGGTCCAAAACACCTGGAGGTTCTGACAGTTGCCCACCCTTGGATTAGGAAAAATTCCTGATGAAACTAACACTCGGGCAGGTTCATAAACAGAGATGAGGTCTGTTTTTAGATAACTTGAACCCAAATCACTTAGGGATTTATGGGTTAAATACAGCACTTTGAATTCCGCATGGAAATGGATTGGCAGCCAGAGGAGCTGCTATAACTGGTGTGTGTGTGTGTAGTGTAGTGTAGTGTGTAGTGTATACAGCAATCTAGCCAGGATGTAACTAAAAAGTGTCAGTGTGGCCAAATCAGACCTCCATGAATGAGCACAGTTCATACATTAACTTTTAACTGTGAACATGTGCACTCCTGGCCAAAGCAGTAACCTGGACATCCAGACTCAAGAGACAAATCCAGGAATATTTCCAGGCTATCCATCTGGGTTCTCAGGGGGAATGTAACCCCATCCAGCACTGGCCCCTTCCCTATTCTCTGATCTGCTCTTTTACTCACCAAAAGGACCTCTATCTTGTCTGGATTACATTTGAATTTATTCACCATCATCCAGTTCATTACTAATATTAGACACTGATCTAGAGCCGAAACAGTTTCTTCAAATATAGATCTAGATGGCATATACCTCATGTATGATATAAAACCTGCCAGTGATTCCACTTTCCTAAGCTTGTTGGTCATGTGAGAAATAGAGTTGGGTGTCATCCATGTACCAAGTGACAGCAAATCACTTATATGGAATTATCTAAATACATTCAGCATCTGGGGAAAATGGAATGATTTCAACTTCTCAGCCTCGTGGTGCAGTGGTTAAATAGCTGTACTGAAGCCAAAATTGTGCTCATGACCTGTGGTTCAATGCCAGGTAGCTGACTAAATGTTCACTCAGCCTTCAGCCTTCCAAGGTTAGTAAAACGAGCACCCAGCTCGGGGCAGGGAGTGCGCACACAACGTGTAGCATGCATAATTAAATTGTAAACCACCCAGACAGTGCTTTAAGCACTAGGGGTGGTATATACAGTAAGCTGAACACTGCTTTTTGCTTTATTTCGCCTTATTCCGTGATTCTATGGTTTCATATATTTGCCCATGACATGGCTTTTAAATATCATGGATATGAACTCGCATCATTTGCCAGACATCTGAGTTAAGGCGAAAGAATCATATTGTTCAAATAAACAGAACCATCAAAACATTATTCTTTGTTTCATTAGCTGCTGACCCTAACTCTTTACACCATCTGCTGGAAAGTATTGGATGCTCTAATCTTGATGCCCTAGGCACATCCGGTCTCACCTTATTTCGGAAGCTAAACAGGGTCAGCCCTGGTTAGTACTTGGATGGGAGACCACCAGGGAATACCAGGTGCTGTAGGCGCCTGGAGTAGGAACTGGCAAACCACTCCAGTATTCCTGCCAAGCAAACTCCATGGACACGGGGTCACGACCGTAATGACGCAACCCACACACACAATCTTGAAACAAACAAATCAAATTTTATAACAGTCTGTGGAGAGTTTTACTGTCATAAGGTATAATCGTGTGGAGACTTTTGAGAGATTTCGGAAAATTACATACATACACAATGGCTTATGCTAAGGAAACTCTGAAGAAACAAAATATGCAGGTACGGTATAGCTATGTAGGAGATGTGCACAAAGCGTCATAAAATGTAACTGAAATCGCTATCCCTTGAAGCATCTTTCTCGGGATATATCCTAAAGGATAAACATTTTTTCTGAGCATCTGGTTGTCTTCCTAATGTGATAAGCTATTCCTTTTCAGGCAGATCCGGAAAATGCCTGAGTTTAATTATTTTATTGCTTTATAATACCTCTGTACATGTCTTTATACTGCTCAAAACAATGATTATGTTTCCCATAATACAATGGGCTTTACTTTAGTATATTGGCTATCTCTACTATATTTGTATAACTGCTAAATTCTAACATATTTGGTTATATTTCAAAGCTGCTGTGTGGAGGGATTTCCTTAATTGTGTTACGAAGCCATTATAGAGACATGGGTTGTGCTTCCCCACCCCGCTTTTTTTTTTTCTTAATTGAAAATGAAGCACTCTTACCTATGTTGGGTTTCTCTGAGAGATTCAAAATCTTTTTACTTGGTTCTCTCTGATGTGAGTAATATGTTGGATAAGAACAGAACAGATTTTTCATTGGTATGTGTTAAATTAAATAAATGTACAGTCCCCTCTATTAATGTTACCACTTCAGATTCACCAGGAAATATTTCATCTTTCAGTATTGTTCATGAAGTACTTCCCCAAATCCTAATAGTCATGCCCATTGCACTATGGTGTAAAACTTAAAGCACAGATGCCAGTATAGGCAATATCTTTTAGACCACTAAAAATCATCATACAACAACATGTGAGCTTTTGCAGATGAAACCATCATCAGGGTTGTACTAGTGCGAAGTCCAACAGTTCCTGGCAAGATGGAGTTTGCCAGGAAAGTTTCTCTTAATGTCCCAAAGGCCTTGGCAACACAGATTTGCTAGGCACATCCTTTCTTAGATGCAAGAGTAAGATCCTGCACTTAGACAGGAGAAACCAGATGCATAAGTACAGGATAGGTGGTACCTGGCTCAACAGTAGTAACTGTGAGAGAGATTTAGGTGTCCTGGTGGACCACCACCTAAAGATGAGGCAGCAGGGTGCTGCAGCTGCCAAAAAGTGAATACAGTCTTGGCTGCATCAAGAGGGGGATAGCATCAAGGACATAGGATGTGACAGTACCAATCTATAATGCCCTAATGGGGCTACATTTGGAATTTTCTGTCCAGTTCTGGTCACCACAAAACAAGTAAGTCACAGAGGCTCTAGAACAGTGGTGGTGAACCTTTGGCACTCCAGATGTTTTGGACCACAGCTCCTACAGTCCTGTGTCATGGGCAATACAGGCTTGGAATTCTGGGAGTTGTGGTCCAAAACATCAGGAGTGCCAAAGGTTTGCCACCACTGCCTTAGAAGAAGTGCAGAGAATAGCAACAAAGATGATAAGGGGAGTAGAAGATAAATTGTATGAAGAACAACTAAAAGAATTAGGCATGTTTAGCCTGACGAAAGGAAGTCTAAGGGTAGACATGATAGCAGTCTTCCAATACCTGAAGGGTTGCCACAGGGAACATAAGAACATAAGAAGAGCCATGCTGGATCAGGCCAAAGGCCCATCTAGTCCAGCTTCTTGTATCTCACAGTGGCCTCACCAGACGTGTCTGGGAGCGCATGAGGCTAGATATCTGTCTCCTGCATCTGGCCATTGAAGTACCCCAGATTTAAGCGTGGAGACTATACATCTCCATCATGGTTTGTAACCTGTGATGGACTTTTCCTCCAGGAATCTGTCCAATCCCCTTTGGAAGGCATTCAGGCCAGATGCCATCACCACATCATGTGGCAGGGAGTTCCACAGGGAGTTCCACAGACTCACAATGCGCTGGGTGAAAAATCAAGGCACTGATTTATTCTCAGCTGTACCTGAGGATATGACAAGAACTAATCGGTGGAAACTCACCAGAGAGAGAACAAACCTGGAAATAAGGAGAAATTTCCTTTTTTAAAAAAGTTTTTATTTATTTTCCAAGTCCAGGGTAGCTACATGGCACAGGTACTGGGATGGAGATTCTATAGGTAAAAATGGGGAGCATTCCATGTTAAGTCACAACATTTCCAGTTTTGATATTAACAAAGTTATAAATCTAATCTGCCATTGGAGTAATATTAATTACAGGTTTCTTTCACATAATATTCATAGAGAGGCCTCCAGTTTTCTCTTGTCTTCTGTGGAAATAAGGAGAAATTTCCTGACGGTGAGAGCCATTAAACAGTGGAACAGTTTGCCTCCTGATGTTGTGGGCACCCAATCACTGCAGGTTTTCAAGAAAAGAGTGGACAGCCATCTGTCCGGGATGGTATGAGGTCTCCTGCCTTGGGAAGGGGGTGGGAGTAGAAGACTTCCAAGGTGGAACCGGAGAGGTGCAGGAAGGAGTAGGGTGGCTGCTTTTGAGTTACAGCAGAAGCAGCTGTGGGTTTGTATATCACACCCCAGTGCTCAGCCGGGCAGCGAATTAATACATGGTAGTACATCACTATAAGTTTTTGCTGCTGTGTGTCGGGTTCCATGATTCAGTGCCCACAAGCAAATGCCTATGTTTAATTTTTTTCACTGTTGGCAATTTGCTGCCAATAGTTGCACTAACTGTGTTATGCAGGCAGAACAACATATTCAGAATTTGGCTATTGTAGGACGGGGAGATCTGAAGTGGTCTCTGTTCTGCTTACAACCTCCACTGTATATGCTGACTTGGGAATTTGGAGAGCTGTAATTTAAGAAAGTAATTTTTCCAAGCTCTGGTATTTGGGCAGGCATCTCCATATTTCTCCCACTTCAATTTGTCTTTCTTTAATTGCGGCCACGCAGCTGAATAGCTGGAGCACGATCTCTGAGTTCAGCAATTTCTGGGCTATTTTGGATTTTTATCCTGCTTTACTGTGAATAACACATTTGCTATTCTTCCTTTCTTTTGCCATCACTCAGGAGGGAAATTGACCAGCTTGTAACTGCAAATCAATAACACATGCTTATGTTTTTGCAGTGTTTTTAGAAGGTCAAATATTGCAGGCTACACGAAAGACCTTGCCAAAAATGTATGTCATGGCATAAAAGTTAAATTTAAGATTTTCTGCAAGCAGGAAAATGCTATCTCTCGAAGTCCCATAATTAATGTTTATACTGAAAGAAAATAAATGGCAGTGTGTATATATTTGTCAGCAATGGAGACACTTGTTGTTGACCTATTTTCAGCACTCATGGATGCCAATAAATCACTCAGGTTATTGGTGTTCTTTTTCACCAACAAGAATACAAACAGGTAATAATTATTACATTGGCCATAAAAGTGTACAAAACATGGTGTCCTGGGGGGAAAATTGCTTTTCTCAGAGTTTCAGGCCTGATGTAAAAATGTTGGAACTAACTCCAAAAAAATACACTATTCTTCTGACAAATTAACTAACATAAGTGAGCATTATTCGTGTTATTTTCACCCATATTCTTGTGTTATTGCAACTACAGTAATACCTTGGTTTACAAGCATAATTCGTTCCAGAAATATGCAAGTAACCCAAAGCATTCATATATCCAAAAAAATATTCCCATATTTATTTATTATTTATTTATTATATAAGAAAGAATGGAAACTCAGATGATTCGTTCTGGGTTCCCATAGACCACATACTGCACACAAAATGCCAAAACTCACAAAAGAAGTTGGCTAGAAGTCCACACAATGGTTTAAGTACTTGACTGCGGAATCTGCTCTGCTTAGGACTAACAATGGGATTTTACTCTGTTTTTAATATGATACTAAAGCACAATTTGTAACCGTATACACACTTGACTAGCTGCCCCATGACTAGAAATGGTTTGAAAAAAATAAGAATGTTGAAAACAAATTAAATAAAAATATAAAGAAAACCCTAAACTGCACTCCCCTTTGAAAACGTTCCTGGCTGGTGCAAGGGAAACCTCCATTCCTCTCTCTTCCCTCTGCTTTGGAGGCTGCCTGAGAACATTCCAGACAATCACCCACAATCCAGCGACGAGGGGGAGAGACATCATTGGCTCACTTGTGTTCATGTGACCTGCTCCAGTGCTTATATTGCAAGACATTGCTTGTTGATCAAGGCCAAATTTAGAAAAAATGTTTGCTAGTCTTGTAAAACGCTCTTAAACCAAGTTACTCTATTTTGATTTTAACCCTTTGTGCAGGAACATCAACATTTGCACAAGTGAGATTAAACATTCTTCTTCTTCTTCTTCTTCTTCTTCTTCTTCTTCTTCTTCTTCTTCTTCTTCTTCTTCTTCTTCTTCTTCTTCTTCTAACTCCATTGCTGGAAAGGGCTCTATGGATCATAGAGAACACCTCCTTTCTAGGAGGAGAGTGGGCCACTGAACTCCCAACCTGGCACTTCTAGTGATCTATGAAGCAATGCTCCAAATAGGAAAAAACAAAGCAAGAGCAGGGAAATACAGATCTGGAATATTTAACTGAACTCAACCATTGTCAGTATTGAAGGAATGGAAAAGCTAATGAACATAAGAACATAACATAAGAACATAAGAAGAGCCATGCTGGATTAGGCCAAAGGCCCATCTAGTCCAGCTCCCTGTATCTCACAGCGGCTCCACCAGATGCGTTTGGGAGCGCATGAGACTAGATATCTGTCTCCTGATACCACTACCCTGCATCTGGCCCTTGAAGTACCCTGGTTTAAAGCCTGGAGATTACACATCTCCATCATGGTTTGTAACCTGTGATGGACTTTTCCTCCAGGAATCTGTCCAAGCCCCTTTTGAAGGCATCCAGGCCAGATGCCATCACCACATCCTGTGGCAGGGAGTTCCATAGACTTACAACGCGCTGGGTGAAAAAATATTTTCTTTTGTCAGTTCTTACTCTCCCAGCCCTCAATTTGAGTGTATGTCCCCTCAATGGAACCAACTGAATCCTAAGTAGAAAGAGAGAGGGAAGGGAGGAGGAGGAGGAGGGTGGAGAGGAAGCAGAAGGACAGATGGCAAGAAAAAGACAGAGAAAGAAGAACAGAAGAGGGCCAACAGGAGATAAGTATGAGAAAATGCAGGGTTATATGCTCAGATATAATTTTATTCTGTGAGAAGGAGTGGTAGAACAGGTGGTTTTGAAAAGATCTGTATGAGTCACCATAAATACAAAAACTGATTTGAGAAAACATAGTCCTCACATTGTGTCCTGGGCACTGATAACATGGTAAGCCACCAGTAATACCCTGTTTTCCCCAAAATAAGACATCCCCCCAAAATAAGACCTATTTGCAGTTTTGCCTCGCGCTGAAATATAAGGCATCCCCCCGAAAATAGGGCCTCCCCCATAAAAAGATAATAAATGTGTACTGTATTCTTCTTCATGGAAAAATAAGACATCCCCTGAAAATAAGTCCTAGTGCATCTTTGGGAACAAAAATTAATATAAGACACTGTCTTATTTTCAGGGGAACATGGTATGAGTCTTGATAAAGCAGTTGAGAGAAATGGGAGGGATACACATAAAGCTGCCAAGATGGCCCTCATTAGATAATGAGCTGGGGTCTGTAAATTAGGCTGAAGATGCAAACAATATATGAACATGCCCACATTTGTTACGGCCACCCAGTTCTTCTTCACCCTTATGTTAAAATCAAATCAGAGAGGAACGTCAGCACCAGAACAATTTGTCATATCTTCCTGATTCAGTTTAGATCAAAGGAAGGGGTTTCTATTCCACTGGGAGAATTAATACAAGTCAAAGACAAGGAAAAATAGCCACTATGCTTGCTGAGGCATATCCCATTATCTTCAACACACTGTACCTAATTGCCTTTGTTTTTCCTTTTTAATTCAAATCTAGTGGACAGAGACTTGGAAGAATATGAATTATTAGTGGTGTGAGAGAGTATGGGTAGTTATGTGGCATGTTTTTTTTTGGCGGGGTGTTGAAATAGTAAGAGCTGAATCAATTTGCCATTGTCGGGGTTCTATTTAAATTCCTGGCTTAGATGATTATAGTTTGCTTCTACGTAGGGTTTATTTCTTAGGATATTATTTGAGATTTGTTTTATATCTAACTTAAGTTGCATGAAAACCACCCAGAGAAGTGCCCAGCACTAACCAGTACCATGTGTGAGTGGAATAAACAAACAAACAGATATTGATCTGGTGGTCTTTCAACCACTCTTAGAGTAAAAAAAAAATTAATAAAAAACATATTTGCAGTAAAGCAGGTGAAAAAGAAAAGTTTAGTACGGTCATCTTTGAAGAACACTTTTAAGTATATATTCTTTCATTGAGAAAATATGTATTTTGCTCTTGACACAGTAAATTCAGAAGTAAATTCAGTAAATTCAGAATGCGAGGGGCTTCTGGAGATTGGAAAGAATCCAAGAGAACCCTGAGGGGGAGACTTTGGGAGATGCTGAGAAAGAGTGGGCTGAGACCTACTGAGCAGAGGATTCCTCACAACAGTGGTGGTGAACCTTTGGGACTCCAGATCTTTTTGACCACAACTCCCAGAATTACAAACCCAGATTGCTAATGACAAAGGATTGTGGGAATTGTGGTTCAAAACATTTGGTGTGTCGAAGGTTCACCGCCGCTCTAGAAGAACAGGCAGATGGAATTAAACTATAAAGAAGGTCTTTGACAGGAGGCAACTTCTGATAAAGGCATGGGTCCCCAAAAGGTGATGGTAAAAGACCTTAACACCCCATGATCTCTTACTTCCCATCTGACTGGGGAGAGGGATGTGATGAGAAGGCCAATAGAAAGGAGGGTCAGGACAGTTAGAGCTGTTCGGCAATGGAATATGCTGCCATGGAGGGTGGTGGAGTCTCCTTCTTAGGAGGTTTTTAAGCAGAGGCTGGATGGCCATCTGTCAGGAGTCCTGTAATGGGGTTCCTGCATGGCAGGGGGTTGGACTAGACAGACCTTGAGGTCTCTTTCAATTCTATGATTCTATGACCAGGAGAAGCCAGAGGAAGAAGGCCTGGGGAATCAGGACAAACACAATTATCAGGAAACTGTTCCTAATGTGGGTATATAGACCCTCCTTATTAGAAGCAATCAGGTGTCTGGGATGTCCTGCTCATGGGAACCCATGGCCTACATAGCAGAGGAGCCCAGTGGTAAGAAATGGACTCTCCAAACCCATCTGGGAGTTGAGTCATGGCTACTGGACTTCTTTTTTGAGAGATAGAAACGTTTCGCTGTTCATCCAAACAGCTTCATCGGTCTGAGTGTAGCTAGTGCAAGAGACCTCCTTATAGTCAGCTTGACCTCTTGTCCCCTGGTCTGATTGGCTCATAAGATGAACAAAGCCTTAATAGGCTCGTTAGGGAGACATTAGTGTCCATGGCCTTAAGGTAAACAATGGCCTAAGGTGCTGAAACCCATCAAGAATGGGTCATTAGCTGTGACCTGGTGGTGAAGGCTCCTTGATTTGCCCGGGTACTGTGGAAAGTACAGCCTGATAAGTAGCAGACAGACTATGCTGGAGCCCCCCACCTCTGTTGAGGGAGGGCTTTTCAATGCTAACATGAATGGCTTCCCTTACTCCTCTCTCAAACCACCTCTCTTCTTTGTCTAGTATGTGTACATCCTCATCTTTGAAAGAGTGGCTTTTTTCCTTCAAATGGAGGTGTACTGCTGATTCTGGTCCTGAGCTGTTACCTCTCCTATGTTGGGCCATTCTTCTGTTTAATGGCTGTTTAGTTTCTCCAATGTAGAGGTCTGAACACTCTTCACTGCATTGGACTGCATATACTATATTGCTCCTTTTATGGTTTGGTATCGGATCCTTTGGGTGGACAAGTCTCTGCCTTAGTGTGTTCATGGGTTTGAAATAAACAGGGATGTGGTGTTTGCCAAAAATCCTTTTAAGCTTTTCTGATACTCCTGCCATGTAGGGAATGACCAGGTTCTTCCGTCGGGTCTGGGTCTCAGACTGATCCCTTGTTCTTCTGGGATGGCCCACTGCTTTGTTGAAGGCCCACCTTGGATATCCACAGGCCTTAAGTGCTGTCTTCAGGTGCCTGTCTTCCTTCTTCTTGGCTTCTGAGGAGGTGGGGATGCTCTCTGCTCTGTGGCTTAGGGTCCTGATGACTCCTAGTTTGTGTTGTAGTGGATGGTGGGAGTCAAACAGTAAGTATTGATCTGTGTGGGTGGGTTTCCTGTAAACTTCTACTCCTAGGCCACGGTCAGGTCTGATGATGACTGCACAATCCAGGAAAGCCAGCCTGTTGTCTTGGGTGTCTTCCCTAGTGAACTTAATATTAGGATCCACTGCGTTGATGTGGTCTGTAAAGGCCTGTACTTCCTGCGTCTTTATTTTAACCCAGGTATCATCTACATACCTGAACCAGTGGGATGGTGTTGTCCCTGGGAAGGTGTTGAGTGCCTTCTTCTCCACTTCTTCCATGTATAGGTTTGCTACAATTGGTGACACTGGGGAGCCCATGGCACAGCCATGCTTCTGTCTGTAGAAGTCCCCTCTGTACATGAAATATGTGGTGTTCAGACACAGGTCCAGGAGCAGGCCTATCTGGTCTGGGTTGAGGCGGCTTCTGGAGGTGAGGGTGCTGTCTTCTCTTAATCTTCTCTTTACCATTATTAGTGCATCAGTGGTGGGTATGCTGGTAAAGAGTGATGTAACATCAAAGGATACCATGGTTTCTTCTGTATCCAGTTTGAGCTCCTTGACTTTAGACACAAACTCTTCTGAGTTGTGTACGTGGTGGTCTGTGTGTCCAACCAGTGGGGCTAGGATAGTTGCCAGGTATTTTGCGATGTTATAAGTCACTGAATTTATACTGCTGACAATCGGTCTGAGGGGGATTCCTTCCTTGTGTATCTTGGGAAGTCCATAAAAGCAGGGGACTGTCTCTCCGGGATATAACCGGTGGTAGGTCACCCTGTCAATTGCATTTTCCTGCTCCAAGAGTTTTAAGCATTCTATTACTTTCTTCTTGTAATTGCTGGTGGGGTCTCTTCTTAGTTTTTCATATGTATGCTGATCATCTAAAAGTGTGATAACCTTCTCATGGTAGTCCACAGTATTGAGGACGACAGTGCACCTTCCTTTGTCCGCAGGCAGAATTGTGATGCTCTCATCCCTGCTGAGGGATGTCACAGCACTTCTCTCTTGGCTGGTGAGGTTGGATGGTGGTGGTTGAGCACTGGACAATGCAGCAGAGACTTTTATCCTGAGTAGTTCTGCTTCTGCTGCTGGCAAAACCCATGTCTGGCATCCTTGGTAGATGGAACCAGGGGACCAAAGACTTTAGAAGTTGACCTCAGGCTGGTGATATCAACTGGACCAGATGTAATTGAAAAGAACGTAGCACACAGGTATGTCTTGTGGGAACACATAAAAGGGTCTTCTCGGCTGCTGTGCCCAGACTCTGGAACTCCCCTCCAGTGGAGGCCAGGACTGCTCCATCTCTGATGTCTTTCTGGAAACACTCAAGCTTCCCCTAAATGACAGACTAACTACTGTGACTTTTTATGAAGTTGAGTCATGGCAACTGGATTTCTTTTTCTTGGGAGACTGAAATGTTTTGCTGCTCATCCAAACAGCTTCATCACTCTGAATAAAACTAGTTGCGAGTCCTTCATTTCATAGTTCACTTTGACCTCTTGTCACCCTGTTTTGAAATAGGCTCATAAGATGAACAATGGCTTGAATGGGCTAATTAAAAACGAGCCTGTTCAGGCCACTGCTCATCTTATGAGCCTATTCCAGACCAGAGTAACAAGAGGTCAAGTGAACAATAAATGGAGGGCTCGCAACTAGCTTTCTTCAGACTGACGAAGCTGTTTGGATGAGCAGAGAAACGGTTCAATCTCTCAAGAAAAAGAAGCCCAGTTGTCATGACTCAACTTCCAAATAAACTCACCTGGATGACTGAGAATCCTCGCAGATTTATGAATATACCATACATGGCTACACAGACTTTGTGTTTATAACCACTTATAACTTTGTGTTTATATCCATCCTTATGTGATTGCTGTAAGATACCCCTCAATTCCCTGTTTCTCAAACTGAATGTGTCTTAATTGTAATGGACTGTATATTGTCTCTCCTTACTGTAAGCTGTCTTGGGCCCTCTCCCAAGGAGAAACGTGAGGTAAAAATACTCAAAAATAAATAAAAATAAATAAAATTGTTTGTTTGAATTTTTACACCACCCATCCAGTGCTCAGGCCACTACTCTGTGCACTTTACAAAATAATTGCATAAATGTATAATCAAATACACATACATAATAAACTACAATTATAATCTAATAGAACTATACATATATCTCCCATTGTTACATTTAGCATGGCATCTGGTTTAACCCCTGAGGATGTAAAGGCCGAGGTATAAATTCCCCAGAAGATAAAGGTTAAAATGTGAAGCAAAAGACCCACTTCTGACGGTGGTACCACCTGATGCATGGCAATTCTGTATTCCCAGCAAAGGCGTCTTTTAGAATAATAGCCCTCCATTGAGCCTGGTATGCAAATTGGATGCTAATTAAAACCATATGAATACCTGGACCTTTGCAGCTCAAAGCCGTAAAGTAAATTAGCATTTTATTTACTGGTCATTAACATGAGGTGAGCAGCAGCTGATGTGACACTACTTTTAATAAGGTCACGTCAGCAAATTGCTTTTCAACCATCAGGACGCCAGTGCATGAAGATAAGCATTCTGGACTTACCAAAAAAGTCAGGATCAAGAGGGTGTTTTATGCTTGTCATTTTCTGTGACACAACAGGTAACTGGCAGGCAGGCACCCTTTTAAAATTTCTGAGTGAAATTGCCTGTTGCCCAGCCGATGTGACATCTGAGGGGCGCATGGGTGGCAGCTGTACAATGTTGATGAGGTAATTATTTGTGAGAGAATCTTTCCGAATAAATGGGAGTGGCAACTGGCAGATGGTGACTTGCTGTTCCTTCAGACAAGCCCATTCTTTCATTTCCTGTACAAGCAATTAATTATTCATTCATTCATTCATTCATTCATTCATTCATTCATTCATTCATTCATTGATTTACAGCCTGTCTTCCAGAGGTATTCCGGGAGGTTTACAGCAGTCACAAAATATAAAATATGTAACAATATAAGAACTGCCCAGAGTTCCCATTGGGAAAACCGGTCGCGGTATAGAAATATAAAAATAGTTGTTGTGATGTGAATTTTTCCTATGTTTCAGAAGTTTTTCTTCCTGACGTTTCTTCCTGACATTTCACCAGATTCTGTGACTGCATCTTCAGAGGGCAAAGAGACCAGGGAACTAGGAGTTATCTCTGTGCTCTGGGGTGAACTCCTAGTTCCCTGAGCTCCTTGCCCTCTGAAGATGCCGGCCACAGAATTTGGCAAAATGTCAGGAAGAAAAACTTCCAGAACATGGCCAAATAGCCCAAAAAAACTCACAACAGCTATCAGATCCTGGCTGTGAAAGCCTTTGAGAATACAAATATTAAAATAAATAAATAAATAAATACAGTCAAATATTAAAATAAATAAATAAGCAAATAACTAAATATAGTCAAATTTATATATACACATTAGTGGTCGCAGAATGCCTCTCTAAAGAGCAGAGTCTTGAGGGCTCTCTTAAAGGCAGGCAGGGACTATGCAAGTCAAATCTCACTAGGAAGTTTATTCCAAAGCATAGGGGTGGCCACTGAGAAGGGTCAGTTTTGAGTAACTGTTTTTTTGAGCCTCCCTGTCGGTGGCCACCCAAAGTGAGAACACCTGCTAGGCTCTGGTGGGTTGAGCCGCAGTTGACCTTAGGGCAGGTGGTTCCAAATTTTTTGCAAGGAGGGACAGATTTGGTGAGGTGAAAATGTGTGGGGGCCAACCATTCGGCCTGAAGGGGAGAGAAAGGGTGTGGTCTGTGCACATCTGAAAACCCCGCAAATGTTCCAGTTTCAAGGCGCCCAAGGGCTCAACGGCTGTTGCATGGCCCGGGAATCGGCCCACGTGCACCCAAGATGCACCACTGCTCACATATGCTGCCCTTCCTCGCAAGGAGGTGGGAAAGATGCTGCAGCAACAGAGCCGGGGTAGGTAGGCCAGGCAGGTGGCTGAGGGGATGGACAGAGGCAGGGAGGGCAGCCAACCATTAAACTGCAAGCTGAGATCTCTAGCCAGCACATGGAGGGGCCAGCTGGCATGGATGAGTGACAGACTGAGCCGGCAGGGAGAAGAGGCTAAGGGCCACTCAAAATTTTAAATTGGGTCACATTTGGCCCCCGGGCCTGACTTTGGACATGCCTACCTTAGGGAGATCCGCTCTGTTAGGCATTCAGGTCCCAAGCTGTGGAAGGTTTTGTAAGTCAAAACAGTAGTTTGAGCCTTATTTGGAACACAACGGGCTACCAATGCAGGTGGGTAAAGACTGGGGTGTTGTGGTCATATCTGCCCGCTCCCACCACCAATCTGACTGCGACATTTTGTACCCACTGCAATCTCCAAAATAAGGGTAATGGACAACCCCACATAGAGAGCATTGCAGCAATCTATCTTCAAGGTCACCAGCACCTGCACAACTGTTCTCATGGAGGCCTCATCCAGATACGGGCAAATCTGGACAATCCGCTGAAGATGAAAAAAGACTGACTTGAAACGGCAGCCACCTGCTCTTCCAAGGACAATGCCGAATCCAAGACCACACCCAGACTCCTCACTCCTCACTCTATAACTCTATCCACCAGTTGGAAGGAAGAACCCTCCAGACTGGGGAGAGGGCCACTGTACCCAGCAGTAGACACCCTGAAGAACAGAACCTAGGTTTTCTCTGGGTTGAGCCAATAATTTGTAGGCCTTTCACAGGTGGCACGTGGGCATGGCAGCATTGGGAGACACCCATTTTGTCATCTTGAGCTCCCAGACATGTTGAATACCATGGAGCTGTGTGGCACAGAAAATGATAAACTGGAATATTGTTCTCAGGCCTGGCAGGGCTTGCTCTGGTTCTTTCGTTTTCATTCGTTCAACCTTTTCCCAGATGACAATTTGGCTCTCAGGCTTTATTACTAGGACCAATCTGACCATCCAATTGCAAACATCAAACAAGAAATCCAGTGACATGGTACCAAAAATGCAATTGCCACCAGTGCCCCTGTCATGGTGGAGGAATCTCTCTCATTACCAATACTGTACTAAAATAGGTTATAGTCGCTAATCCAATAGGTTTCTGTACATAAGAACATAAGAACATAAGAAGAGCCATGCTGGATCAGGCCACAGGCCCATCTAGTCCAGCTTCCTGTATCTCACAATGGCCCCACCAAATGCCTCTGGGAGCGCACAAGACTAGATCTCTGTCTCCTGATACCACTCCCCTACATATGGTCCTTGAAGTATCCCAGTTTTATGCCTAGAGATTACACATCTCCATCATGGTTTGTAACCTGTGATGGACTTTCCCTCCAGGAATCTGTCCAATCCCCTTTTGAAGGCATCCAGGCCAGATGCCATCACCACATCCTGTGGCAGGGAGTTCCACAGACGTTAAAGTTAAAAAAGGAAAAAGGAAAGCTAATGTTTGACTAAATATGGTGCCTTACCCTTAGTAGCCTCAGGATGCTATATAGGGATGTCTTTCCTCCTCTTCAGCCTCCCAACAGGCGTGTGAGGTTGGTCAGGCTGAGCAACTGGGACTGGTGCAAGGTCTCTTAGTGAGCCTTATGGCTCAATAAGGGGATTTGAATCCAGGTCTCCTGAGTTTTATTCCAGTACACCAACCAGTAACCATATCCCAGGCTGGCTAATTATACATTGTCTTGATCTAGTGACTTCCCCTCCAGATGTTTCTAAATGATGATCGTGGATAAAGGCAACAACACATCAATTTGATGATGATGATGATGATGATGATGATGATGATCATCATCATCATCATCATCATCATCATCATCATCATCATCATCATCATCATCATCATCTTAGAACTGCAAAGCTGTAAGGGACCCTCGGGATCACTGAGTCCAGCACCAGCCAAGGAGGCACGAGACACATTTTCTATTACAGTGGTACCTTGTATAAAGGAATTAATTAGTCCCAAATGAAATTATGTTAAGCAAAATTTCCTTTATACAAATTTCCCATAGGAATGCATTGAAAACAGAGTAATTCTGAATCACGACCATTTTTATGTTGCACGGATTCGCCCCATAGACAATTCTGTTAAGCAAATTTCCCCTACAGTATCTCCGGAATTTTTTATGTTGTACAGATTTTATGTTATACAAACCATTAATTATACAAGGGTCCACTGTATTATTATTTTGATATGAAGTTCCTGAAGTAGCAGCACCTGGCACTGTCATGGCTCTGTTTTCCCCAATATCTTTTCCATTTTTTTCACTCACAGTAAGCTTCTTAATAAGTGTGGACTGAGTCACAAGAGAGGGAGAGCCTGCTCACAAGTTCAGCTGTCCTGAAGTGTTGTTTCACAAGGTGCTGACACTGCTAGCATTCGCTGGATTATCTTGGCCTAGGTCCCGTGTTCCTTATCTCAGACAAAGATATTTTCAAACAGCAGCCTGCGCACATACAACTGCCTAATACTCTCTTTGCTGTTTATAGATTTAGAACCTAGGCCTACAAAATATGGAGCCCACCAAAGTGAACTGCCATATCCTGTTCACCCTAATGAAGATGTCACCCTTACTTGGGCAACCACTGGAAAATAAATGAAGCAAGTAGCCAGCTCTTAATTTATATATTTCTTAATGTCAATTATATGTTGAAAATAGTGTGAAAACCTCATCACAAATCATCTGCTACAGGGGTGTCCAAACTTTTTGCAAGGAGGACCAGATTTGGTGAGGTAAAAATGTGTGTGGGCTGACCACACAACCACATTTGGTACCCGGGCCGGACTTTGGACAAGTCTCTATAACATGCAAGGAGGTGGGGAGGATTCTGAAGTAACGGATCCAGGGGCGGGTAGGTTGGGCAGGTGGCTGGGAGGATGGACAGAGGCAGGGAGGGCAGGCAAACCATAAAACTGCAAGCGGGTGTCTCCATCCAGTATGGGGAGGGGCCAGCTGGTGGGGATGAGTTACAAGATGAGCTGGTGGACAGAAGAGGTTGTGGGTCGCTCAAAATTTGAAAGCGGGCCGCATTTGGCCCCCGGGCCTGACTTTGGACATGCCTGATCTACTAGCTCTTTCTTCCCAGATGCCTTGGAAAATCCCTGCCCACAAATAATTCAGCAGGACGAGGGATGGGATTTGTGATCACATTGAAAATGCTCCTCATTGGGACTGGGGCATGGCAAGGAAGACAAACAATTATTCATTAACTAGTAGAAATTTGATTTATGCCACTGACTTACACTGGTATAAATAACCAATAGAATTATAGTCATATACTAACAACAACAACAACAATGTGCTGTCAAATCAATCAGACTTATAACAACCCTTTCAAAAGGTTTCTCAAATAGATAATACTCAGAAGTGGTCCCCCCTTCCCTTTATCTGGGGACACACTTGATCGCTATGCAGCTTGTCCAAAGCACACAGTCTGACTCTACTCATAGGAGGAACAGTGGGGAATTGAACTCCCAACCTTTGGCTCCACAGCCCAATACCTAAACCAGTGAACTATATAACTAGCTAGTCATAAATATACCAGTCATACTACAGTGTATGGGGAAGTGATCTTGATGACAGATGCTGGCACAGAAACATATCTATCAGACTTTAAGGGCCCACAACATTTTTGTTTTGTTTTGACTTTGTCTGATATGGCAAAAATAAGTTACTTCCTAGCTCTGGTACCAGGCAATTGTGTTTTTTTTTCTGATACACTAATAGGGCCTGTTTGAACGTGTGCGATTGTAATGTACCAACATTAAATAAATAAATAAATAAATAAATAAATAAATAAATAAAAATCACATGAAAGTTGCAAGAAGCAGGGTTATTTATCTTTGTGGTGGCCTTGTAGTTGATTAGAAAGATATGTAGACAATTTAAGAAATGTGTTAAAAAGACAGGGAAATATACACTCTTAACATGAGCACTAGGAAAGAAATAGAAGAAACTAGAATTGCTCTAGCACAATCATAGTTGTTTGAGAGAAACTAGGAAAACAACTACTAGAGCTTTTTGGAAAATCCAATTAAGGAAAGTAATGCTTTCTGTACCACAGAGATTTGTGTTGGATGTTAAGCAGTGTACTAAAAACAAACAAACACAAAACACCATATTAGAATACTCCCGGGGTGCTTTTTCTTTTACAAGAAATCTGCTCTAATCTAATCTTTTCTGAATTAAACCTATGTTTAGTGTTTTTATTATACTCCACCGTAAAATCAAAGAACAAAGCTCACTAGATAAGGTGAGATAAGACTTTTTCCTGCTTTTTGATGTCTCTTATTTCAGGACAAGCACTTTATATTCTGCTGCTAATCCATTTTTACTGCATGCTAGGCCAGTTGAAAGCTGCACAGTCATTTGGAAGATTGAACAAGAAGGCCCGTTCTCCATCACTCTCCCAAGGAAGTTTCTGTCTGGGACACTAGACCAGCACAGAATGAGAGAAACAATTCAACAAATGGCAGTTGTGTTATGCATCAGTGTTTTCCAAATTGGAGGTCCTGGTCCTGAAAGGGAGAGGGGTCACAAAGTGTTTTCTGAGGGTGGTGGGTCACCTTATGCAGTACATATCTTTTGTGTGTTACTGATGCTTCGTGACTCCATATCCATGGAGTTTTCTTGGCAGGAATACTGGAGAGGTTTGCCAGTTCCTACTCCAGGCGCCTACAGCACCTGGTATTCCTTGGAGGTCTCTCATCCAAGTACTAACCAGGGCTGACCCTGCTTAGCTTACGAAATCGGGCGAGATCGGATGTGCTTAGGGCATCTAGGCAGCTACATATCTTTTGTAGCACTTGTTAAATAATTTCCTGGCACAGTGGTTAAGCTGCTGTACTGTAGCCAAAACTCTGCTTACCACTTGTGGTTCAACCCCAGGTACACAGCTCAAGGTTCACTCAGCCTTCCATCATTCTGGGCAGGGCATGGGGTGGGCAAGGTGGTGGTGGGTGGGCGGTGGGGGTGGGCAGTGGATGGCGTGGGGGAGAGGGCTGCGATGGGCGCGGGGGGCGGCAGGTGGACAGCGATGGGCGGGCGGTTGGCGGGGGTGGGGGGACGGATGGCGTGGCCAGCAGCAGGGGCGGCAGCAGGCTGTCCAGCACCCTCTCTCCATTTTGGCACCCTAGGCAACTGCCTAGTTCACCTTAATGGAAGCACCGGCCCTGGTATGGAAAGAGAGTGAGAGTGCTTTGTGCAAATCAGCATAATTTTGGCTTTTTCCTGTGACATAGTTCCTCTTCTTGGCAAATTGCCAAGGGCAGCAGGTCGGAAATAAGAACTGAGTCTTGACCTTTGGATGTGAGCAGAGTAAAATATGCAATAACCCCCATATTAAGACTATCCAGGTAGTTAGAATCACACAAAAAGAATAAAGATTTTTGTGTGTAAACACCACTGAATCTTGACATCCGCAGCAGATCCTGCCTGGGTTGTGGGTCAGCCCTAACATCTCTGAAAGCCTCTGCATGTTACTTTCAAGTGAACCTTCCCTGACCTCCCATTCAACACTGAACACTTGTGGGAGATATAAATAGTGCTTCCAGCAACCAGATGATCCGGAAATAACCTAGGTTAAGTGCATCCTACTGGCCTGAATGCAAACAAGACATTGGGGAGCACTGGATGAAACCTCATTGGCTGTAGGTTTGCTGCCACAATATTGGTTAGGCTAACATTAAAGGTAAAGATAAAGGTTCAGCCCACAAATGTCATGCCGGACTCTAGGGGCGGTGCTCATTTCCATTTTCAAGCCAAAGAGCCAGTGTTGTGTAAGTTGGTGGCCATGTGCCCGGCATGGCTGCACGAAACACTGTTTACCTTCCCGCTTTTTACGTCGGTACCTATTTATCTACTTGCCTTTACATGCTTTCAAACTGCTAGGTTGGCAAGAGCTGGGGTTAACAGTCAGAGCTCACTCCTCTGCGTTGCACCTGGGATTCAAACCGCTGAGCTGCTGACTTTGCAGCTGACCGTTCCTGAGATGGAGCATTCTAGACAATCCCCCACAATCCAGCAGGAGGCCTGCTCCGGTGCTTGTATTGCAAGAGATTGCTTGTTGATCAAAGCAAAATTGATCAGAAATGTTGCTTGTCTTGCAAAACACTCTCAAACCAATGCCCTCATAAATCAAGGTATTACTGAACAGAATAGAATATTATTTATTTAGAGTCCTTAGACCATTTACACATAAATATAAAACCATGCACTAAAATACATTTAAAACATGTTAGCATACGTACAGCTGGTTGGCATTTAACTCCCGTAGTTGAAGTATCATCACACAGAATCTAGCCACTTGACAGGAGATCTTCATGTCTGCATCTGAAAGGAGGAACTCAAGTCTTTTTCCCTCTGAGGGTCCAGGGATTCTTTCCATTAATGGGATAATAATCTATTTGCGTGCTGCTTCATACAATGGACAGGTGAAGAACATGTGCTCAATGGTCTCAATCTCCCTCAGGGGGCAGGAACAGAGCCTTTCAGCAAAAGGGGTAGTTTTATACTTCCCTTCCAGTGCAGCAGAGGGGAGGGCCAAGCACCTGGCCAGCGTAAAGGATCTTCTAGATCCTTTAGCTTCCAGAGCTGTTTAATATTTGGCTGGTTCCATAAGGTTTTTAACGTAACTCCTAACTGCCATATTTTGGATACTAGTGAGATCTCTTTGGTACTCAATATCCTCTGTTCTTCAAGGTATTACTGTAATTGGTACCATTGCTGCACTGGTTTAAAAGTTAGGATTTTTTTTCCTGACAATAAACCAAAACCTGGCTTCGTGTTACTTGACTCCACTTTTGCATGTCCTGTACTCTGGATTAATCAAGAACAGGTCCTGACCCTGGTCTGTTTGAAAGCCTCAAATATTTGAAAAGTGCTATCCTATCTCTCTTTAATCTTATTTTCTCAAGGCTAATCATGCCCAGGTACTTCAGTCTTTCTCAATGGGGTGTGGTTTCCAGTCCTCTGGTCATCCCAGTTGCCCTCCTTTGAATTGGTTCTAGTTTGTCATCATCCTTCTTGAAGTGTGGTGTCCACAGCTCGATACAATACTCCAAATGAGGCCTGAATTATTTTATCCAGAAGGCAAAACTCTAGCATGCAAACAACAAAAACATTCCTCCTTCCAGTTAAGATGATGGGAATGTTGCCATGTTATTATTTCAGTGAAGGGAGCAAGGTCAAGCTCATTGTATCTGAAGCTCTCCAGCAAAGTACACTTTTATGTTTCTCATGGAGTTCAATCTAATAAAATCCCAAGTGCACAGCAAGGGTACTGGGGGATAGGAGGAAGTCTATTCAGCAGGCAAAGATTTCCTGCTGAGACATCTGAAGCACAAATGAAGGAAGCTGCCTTCCTTTGCCCCCACACAGGACAAAGATCAGCGCCACCGAATGACTCCAGAAATTACCCAGATTCATAAGACGCTTAATGTCACCTAGAGTTTATGACTTACTGGAAAAGCAGCGACATGCCATGCTTAAAAAAAAGAAGAAGTATTTACTTACCAAATGTACACTATACAGCAGGGTCATGTAAATGTTTATTAATAAGGATATGATACATTTATATTGAGATGATATCATAGTGGTTCAGACTAAAGTGAATTATACAACTTATTCAGTCATTTATTCATCTGTCTAAAGTACGTTTAAGACGTCTTTCTGTTCCACTGCAGCCTTCAGTGCAGCTGAAGAAAACAAATAAAAGATAAACCACAATGCTATTTTACCTACTAGGAGAATCCCTCTAAAATGGTGTGTGTGTGTGTGCGTGTGTGTGTGTGTGTGCGTGCGTGCGCACCCGATCGGAGGAAAAGGTGCAGGGTTTTTTAAATGTCTTGGAACCACCAAAGCAGCCTCGGTGCTTCCAAGACATTTTTTTAATTGCCTCCTCCCAATCAGGCACGTTGGAGGTGAAACAAGGGGTTTTTAAACTGCTTTTTAGCCACTGAAGCAAGCGGCAGATGCAGCCATCAGAACTTGGTTCAGTGGCAAAAAAAAGGTTAAAAAGCCCGTGCTTCCCCCCCCCCAAAAAAAATTAGGCACCACCACAAGACCCCAGCGCAAGAGCCCTGAACTGGCATCCCAACCATTTTCAGAGGGATCCTGATGAGCTGTCATCAGCTAGACCCCTTTGAAAATGGCTCATTTGGCACCAGGGGAATCCCCACATAGGGACCAGCTGTGCCCCCCAGTGCCAATCAGCTGATGCGTGGGGCCCTGCTGGCTGCCGCCCAAGCGCCGATCAGCTGGCGTGCGGGGCCCTCCTGGCTGCCCCCTCCAGCTGATCGGTGCTGGGGGGGGGCAGCCAGCATGGGCCACCGGTCAAAAAATTAAAGACAAAAAACAAAACAGAACAAAACAAAAAAATCCCATTTTGTTTAGTTTCTTTTCTTTAAAAAAAAGTACTTTGTTTTACGTTTTGCTAGGAAGCAAAACAAAAATGAAAAATTAAACAAAAAATCATTTTGTGCCCATCTCTAAGGTCAATATCCTTATACGATCAAGGCTGTGGAAATTAGCAGGGTTACGGGAAAAGAATATCCTTCATCTCATTCTAGAACTAAATCCTACTGTCCATCTGCTATCTTGGCTCTGATCATGCTCTCCTTTCAGAAAGGGAAGAACACAATTTTATTTCTATGAACTACAGCCGCCCTCTGATAAGAAGAGAGAAGCATTTTAATGGGCTCTTAAAGGCTGGGGCCGATAATACCATTCATCTGGTTAAAAGTAACTGGAAGTCTGAGACTGACTAGGGAGTTTATAATTGAACTATCTGCCTTTGCATGATACACATCTATCTGATAAAACAGGCCAGTCAGTGCCGAGTTCCTTCTGGAACTCCGCTGTATTGATTAGAGCTGAGTTAGATTTGTAATTTCCTTAGTTACTTTAGTTCTTAAAAGACAACAGTGTAGTTAACAGCTATTGCAGCAGCATTATAGGTAAAAGCAAATGCTGAAAGCGATATAAAGGTTTTACTTCTTGGACAGTCCCTGGATTCAGAACCACTGCAATCTGCAGTCAGAGATCTGTACGCTTAAAAAAGGAGGGGAACAAATTTGAGTAAAGTAGGTCTGCAGAATCCACATTAGTACCCACAGTTTCAATTATCTGCTATCTGAAAATATTTTACACACAGACACAGAAAGAGAGAGAGGGGGAGAGAGAGAGAGAAATACACTTTTCCAAGGTGTATTACCAGAATTAAGCACTAGAGAGAACCAGATATCATTGTTTACATAAAATATAGGCTCTGGTTTAGTCTAGTTCTGGTATTTATTTATTTATTTATTTATTTATTTATTTATTTATTTATTTATTTATTTTAGTGCTTATATACCGCCCGTCTTTCAAAAGGAACTCCGGGCAGTTTACAACAAGGAGAACATAACAACAGGCAAACAAGCACAGCATCACAATAAAACAATATAAGCAATAAGGAAATCAATAGCAAAATGGCAAGATGGTGGGACAAAAAAAAAACTTAACTGTCACCAAACGCCTCCTGGAAAAGCATGGTCTTTAAAGCCTTTTTGAAGGCTGGCAGGGACTCTGCAAGGTGCAACTCACTCAGGAGATGATTCCATACCCCCCTTATCTTTCTCTAATGGAATCATAAATTACTATCCTGTTTTTGTTTTTGTTTTTTAATCCATGCACAGTTGGCATGGAACAGACTTGGAAATAGGAAAAGTCTATTGTCACAAACTTATGTCATCTCCTTGGCTCAGCTTGCACTCTTAGAACAGCAACCAAGAAGCTGATGGCTGTAACCAAGCTGTTGGGAGGCTGGTTTGGATGAAATTTAAGAGTACTATTAACTTCAGGCTCACATGTACCCTCTTTCCTTCACATGCCACAAGCCCTGCCGTTTCTTCTTGGTCTGAAGCCACTAATGGTTTGACAGTTTGTCTGAACAGGAACTAAAGGTTTGTACATGCTCTAAAAATCCGACTGGTTAGTGGTTGCATAGTGTATTATTACCAGAGAATATCAGGGATCACTGGGAGGGAAGGTTTGTAAGAATATATAGGAAGAATACTGCCTGAGACAATATAGCATGATTGCTAGGTATGGTGTGTTTTTTTGGAATTTGTGGACTACAGTTCCCAGACATCTGCAGAAACTCCAGCAGGTTTCTGGGGGTTTTAATCAAGAAATGAAAATCCCGACAGGTGTTTTCAAGTTCCTTAAGGTAATGACTTCCAACACTGGCAGCCATTTTCATCCTATAACAAAGGGGAAATGAATAGGTGAGGCTAAGCTCAGTGGGAGCTATAAGGGATCATGGTTCTTGAAGTTTTTTGAGAGGCTATGGACAGACAGAACCATACCGATCATCCCTTGGAACTGCTAGGAGACGATGGAAGCCCCTAGATGTCTGGCTGGAGGAATTACCGCAGACTTATGGGGAATTTAGCTCAAGAATCCCATACTTAGTCACTGCCCTGGATCCATGATCACTTGTGCTTCAGCCCCGGGCCTCAACCAAGCAACTACTTGGTATTTTTTTTTTCATATTGACAAAAAACTTTACATCTAAGAATTAACTCCTGACATTTCCATCTTTGTCATGTTTGAACTCTTGGTACAGCTCTGAGGAAGAGGGTCTTGTCCTCAAAATATTAGCAAATGTTTTGCTATTTTACTAGTAGCCTAAAAAGTATCACCTGGTCTATTTTCGTATTTGATTTTTGCGATGGCTACACGGCTCCCCAAGTTATTTTGCTTCAACTGCTATAAACCAGGAAATCTATGTTCCATTGTGTGTGTGAATAGTGTATGAGGTCTGAAGATATGCTTCATGCCCCAGGGCTCTTTATGCACTGCTCTTCTGTTTTCTTCTGGGATAGCTTTGTTTGAGATTATTTTATTTGTTTAGTAGCTTCTTTGCACACATCTGGTGTCTGCCAGATAACCATTTAACCTCTGGAAGCTTAGTCCACAATAAACTCCAGGGTTCCTCAAGGCTTGCCTTTATCTACATTCGTTTGGTTGAGGGAAGGTCTACATGGGTTGAACAGAGAAACAAGATTGCTTTAATTCCAACAACTCAGTTATTAAAACAACTGCATTGTGTCCAAAGGACCACGGACAACAGTAATCCAAATGGTTATTTTCCATTTTATGAAAGACCTTTTACTCACACACCCTTCCTTTTTGAGTTCCCAACCTCTAATCCTGGCATTCTGTCACTGT
The DNA here is from genome assembly GCA_023846285.1 of Phrynocephalus versicolor. Lineage (NCBI taxonomy): Eukaryota > Metazoa > Chordata > Lepidosauria > Squamata > Agamidae > Phrynocephalus > Phrynocephalus versicolor. The sequence goes on along the minus strand of JAHTLZ010000007.1, from coordinate 35,446,631 downwards.
AGATCTGGATCCCCGTGAGACAGTTTTGGGGGTTTTGTTTTTGCAAAGCTGAAAGTTCAGGTTGTTCAAACCTGGACACGAGCCCAGAGTATTTGACTGAATTACGTTTTGCCCTCGGATTGTAATTAAAGTAGCAGTGTTGGAACGTGCTCAGGACAGGGCCTTAAAAAAGAAAAAAGAAAAAAGATGTTCAGAACAGACTTTACAGGGAGGGGCGGAGAAAAGAAAAAGAAAAATCCGTACTCCTCTACATCAGCATTTCCCAGCTAGTAGGTTAGGACACAGTAGAGGTCAAAAGCAATGTTGATGCTTCCTGGTTGCCAACAAGTGAAAGGTGCAAGTAGCACACTGCTGGTTATTTGTTTTATGACCTTGGCATATTGAGGTCTGTGCTCTGCCAGGGTGTCCCCATGTTGATACTTAGAAATCCAGTTGTGCATAATACACACTGATCTAACAATGGCTACATATGTAGTCAGCATCTTGGAGTGCAGAAAAACTGGGCAAAAAGTCTTGGAAAACAGCTCCTGGAGAGAACTGATGGAAAGATGGTGGGGACGACTGTCCAGATGGTTGCTTTTCTGAGTTCTGGCTACACTACTATAGACTGAGGCTGCTTTTACATGACCCCTAAAATCCGAGGCAAAGGGCTCCCAGATGCGGAGCTTAAAATTGTTTTCCCACCAGCTGCGGACTTTTAAAAAACTTAAGTATGACCACGCCCACCTAAGCACGCCCCAGCGCATTTTACAAGTACCTGGTCTCCGGAGGTAAAAAAAATTCTGATGTGGATTATAAAGCTGTGGATGCCGGGCTCTCCTTGCCTTCTGTTTGATTTTTTCTTCCAGCTGCCCCTTTAACAACCTGGAATCCCTACGGGGCTATTCCGACAGCAGACGGAGGTCAGCGGAAGTGAGCCTGCATTCTTTTCTCCCTTTTTTTTTCTCCCTCCCCTCACCACAGACAGGAGCAATGGAGTACAGAAGGGTGGGAACACAGGAAGCAGAACAGACCTCCAAAATCTCTGGTCCAAATTATGTTGCCAGCGGATTTTAGAGGTCGTGTAAAAGCGCCCTTTATTAACCAGTGGTAACAAAGTATCTATTGTTACATGGTGCTGTGTGTATATTGGTAAGACTGGCGGACTCTAGCAAGTAGGATGTTCTCTGGCCACTTTGGACATCAGATTCCCTATGGCCCCATTAAGGTCACCAATATCAAGAGACTGTAGGTATTGTATTCTAAAACATTGGGAAAGTACTTATTTGTTTGCTTTTGGTAAATTACAAGGATCCTTGAGTATTTTTACAGTATGAACAAAGAAACACTTTGAACAACCCCGGATTCCAGTCAACGAAGGCTAGAACACCCAAGTCAGGTATGAAGGCGTACTTCATCGCACTTCATCATCAAAACATGAGCCCTTCAGGGAGAGTGAAGTAAAAGACCATCACTTGAGAACACCTACTGAAATTCATGGGCATGCACGGATTTAAAATTAGGTCTCTCCAGTTCTAATGCACTGCATAAACCACTATACCACGCAGTGCTTTAATCTGCCCCATAGCAATTATTCAGCGTTATGACCCAGCCTTTCAGAAGTACCTGCTGCCTGTTTTTTTCAGGAGATTGGACTAAATACACCTTTGGCGCTTCAAGATGGCCCTCTGTAGCTCCAAAGGCAAAACAGCCATGGAGTCTACCACGGAAATTGACCTCCTTCTGACAATCTCCCTGCACAGCCTATGCAATGAAACAAGTCCTCAGATCACATGGAGAGGTGCTTAGCAAAGTTACTTTTGAGGATCACAACTCCGGCCAGCACAGGTTTTTCCTTGTTTGATGGCTATTGCAGCTGGTGATACTGGAAGAGGGGGAGAGAAAGGCCTTGGCATTCCTCTCCTGTGCTGCTGTGGAAAAATCTCACAGCAGTTGAGATGTTTTGATGTAGTGCTCTCCTTGTGCCAAGACATCTTTTCCCATCCAAGATGAGAAAATGGGCAAGTATTTGTTCCATTGTCAGGCAAGATTATAATCCAAACGACCTATGATGTTGTTGTTATCCAACTGGGGAACAATCTCTTAATATCTGGCTTGGATAAGGTGTCAAAGGAAGAGTGAAAGAAAATTTCTTTGTGCCCACTGAGGACAATGAGGAGAGAGAGAGAGAGAGAGAGAGCTCATTGACCCAGGGAAACGACTCCATCTGAGAGACAATATACCTATTCCAACCCTTGGGACCTTGGTGAGACCTTTAAGTACTACTATTCCTTCAAGGGCTTCCCTTAGTAAACATCGGCTGTGGAGAAGCATTGGATTCCAGCTGTTTGCAGCTGTAAAAGCCTTGCATGTCTAATATTTACACAGTGGGGGGTTGAAACTGGATTTGAGTCTCCATTCCCCCCAAGCCCCCACCCCACCCCGCATTCCCTTCTCTGCTCGATCCTCTCATTAAACAAAACAACTCACGGGGAAAGGGGGAAAATAACTCTGATTGTACTCAATCACAAAAACACTGATGACCGAAGACCGAGGCAGTAAGATTTTTCAGCTAAGCAGTACAAGGCCAGGGGAGGGGAGGGGTGCCATGCAGCAATTTGCTAAGCTGTTTTAATCAAGTTGTGGCATCTGAGAAAGTCAGCTGGATGGAGGGGGGGGGGTGGCAGGCTGGTGGAGTGGCCAGCGCCTGAATGATGAGTAGCATTCTGTCACTCAGCCAGCTTCCAGCTCTTGGCACACATGCAAAACCAACAAAGAAAGTCATTCCAGCAGAAGCCACAAGCCGCTCTCCTTATTATGTGTATTTTGTCCTCTGTTGGGTTCTTTAAACACCAAGGAGACTGGCCCTGCCATTAGGCAGAATGAGGCAACAGCCTCAGATGGCTGAGGCTGGGGTGGGTGGGTGGTGCCCAACAGTGGCAGCCCCCTCCTAAACTGCACTCCTTACTTGGAAGATGGAGAATCAGGTATTTCATGAGCTGTTTTGTGCCCTAAACTGCTGATTCCAGGTGCAACAAAAGACACAACCCACCACAGGTCCTGGAAATAATCTTCAACTTCCATTTTGCTTCTGAAGGAGGGAGGCAGCATAAGTCAATGTCTTAAACCTGCCTTGAAAAACTATCTAAAGACATATGGCCCATCAGAGAGTTCGGTGGCACTAAGAAATCAAGATGAAGAGATAACAACTACTAAATCTTTTAGCTATAGCACTGGTTTCCTGTGTTAAACCTCTGTTTTGAACTTATAGAAGATGTTCTCCTCCTATCTATGAATCTTCCGAGATCTAAGGCAGCTCAAAAGACAGAACCTTCAGAAGCAAGAATTCTTTGAGTCTGGACGGATGTCTAGCTTCCATGGCACAAACGTCCCCACCTCCAGGATTTCTACAAACCAGGTTGCTGTGTTCTATGATTGGTCCCCAAAGGTGAACATCAGAAGTGCTGGCAAGTGTTTGGGTCCAAGTACCAAGTATGAGCGTTATCCCACGGCCAGAAGAACTGGCTCCTAAGCAAAGTCGGATTCGCTCCACCAACAATCACGTGATTTGGAAAAGGGGTTTCTGTGTCCTCGTAGATGGTACCGTATTCTCCACCTAAGTTTTGTCCCCACATGTGCTTCAAAACGCCAGTTACCATGATGTTTCCCTGCGTATTTGCCAACATATCGCCTTCCTTCTGTCACTGCGAACTCTGTGATAACATGTGCAATTATAATTATTCTTACATCATGGTGTTTAATAGGGAAATTTTCAGCAACTTTTCAGTACAGTAATAGGGAAATTTTCAGAAGTTTCAGTAAAATGCAGGCCAGCACATATGACTTGGACTTGCTGGCGTATTGATATTCTGAAACCACAAATATAAAAACAAATCCATGGGAAGTCGGCACAACGGTGGACAAGAGAGAAAAATGATGTTTTGGAGTCCCCACTTAAGTTTGCATTGCCTAAAAAGACTCATCAAAAGCAACTCCAAAAAACAGTATCCCCAGAGGTGGTTGCTGGAAGATCCACTGGGGTGTGCTTAAAGGGGTCTGGTCATGGCTTTAAAAAAAAAAGGCTGCCTGCTCGTGGGTGTATGATTTTTGAACACTTTTTCCTGCATTTGTGTGTCTGTGTTGTGTCATTAGAGTCGTAACCAACTATCCATGACCCCATGTCCGTGGAGTTTTCTTGGCAAGAATACTGGAGTGGTTTGCCAGTTCCAACTCCAGGTGCCTACAGTATCTGGTATTCCCTGGTGGTCTCCCATCCAAGTACTAACCAGGGCCGACCCTGCTTAGCTTCTGAAATCAGGCGAGAGCAGATGTTCCTGCATTTACAAGTGCTTTTGAGCAGTCACGAGATAAGGCTCTATGAGTCCAAGTCTTTGGAATCAAGTCCCAAATCCCACTCCACTCTAATGACATGCTACCTGTCTTGTCTGTTTTGACCCTCTTGAAGAAAAAGGCGAGATGCCTTCCACAGTGGATCTGAGACAGGAACTCACTGAATCTACCCATCCAATCACTCTTCTCTCCCCACCAAGAGAAATCCCAAGGAGTTTTGTCAGCAGAAGAAAACCTCTTGGAACAGAGAGCTGTTTCTACGGTCAAGTGTTCCTCTAGACCACCAAAGTTCCCCAAAGCTTTGGGAAAGTTGACATCCTTACTTGTATTCAAACAATTCCTCTTCCAATGTATTAGATTCAGAGCTCCCGTCTGTTCATACCTACATCTGTCTGCCGGCACCTTGCATTTGATAGCATGTTGACCATTGTTGTTGTTGTTCAGTCCTTCAGTCGTGTCCGACTCTTCATGATCCCATGGACCAGAGCTTGCCAGGCCTTCCTGTCTTCCACTGCCTCCCGGAGATTCGTCAAATCTATGTTGGTTGCATCGATGACACCGTCCAACCATCTCATTCTCTGTCGTCCTCTTTTCCTTTTGCCTTCGATTTTTCCCAGCATCAGGGACTTTTCCAAGGAGTCCTCTCTCCTCATGAGGTGGCCAAAGTACTGGAGCCTCAGCTTCAAAATCTGTCTTTCCAGGGAACATTCGGGGTTGATTTCTTTCACGATGGATAGGTTTGATCTCCCTGCAAGTCCAGGGGACTCTCAAGAGTCTCCTCCATGTTGGGCAACAATTGGTCAATGAGGGGGGTTTCCCTGACATTCTGTAATATCTAGAATGGGGCTCTTCATATATTTCTGAAATCAATAGGAAGCAAATCCTGCCTTTCGTTAAACACAGAATCTCCGATTTTTGCCTTAACTCTGTGTAGCTTGTAAAGCAGTAGGATTTTAATCCAAAAAGGAACATCAAGGCATGCTTGGACATTCCTCATTTTCCAAATTAACCACAGCTTAAATCATTCCAATCCAAATACCAGGCATGAGCCCAGAATACTGCATGCCATTTGCCCTGAGCAGCCCCAAGCAGCTCTTTTCCCTCCTGTTCTTGCATACAAACTTCGCAAAATGTTTCACAGATCTTTGGATCAGATTCAGCAGGGACTTATTTCCTACTCTAAGGGGAAACATATGAGTGGGAAATGAAGACAACATGTGTCTGGGGATCTGGATCAAGCTACAGCTGCCTCTTTTAAGCCCTGAGTGCAAGCCCAACCTTTCTTTCAAAGGTACTTTTCTCCGGGTTCTTAAAGGTATTCACCAGGTCAACTCAAAACAAAATCACCGTCTTCTCTCCTTTTCTTCTATTATTTAAAAGTGGAGTCAAGGTTTCTGAAGGCAATTAATGGTTTGCAAGGCCGTAAATTCACTTCTAAAACCTCTGCAACTCCCCAGAAATTCCACTTTTTCATGGCACTTAAAATCTACTACCTGAAGCAGCTTTCTCATTCTGACTAATGGCAGGGCCGGCCCTATCATTGATCTTTCTGGTACATAAGAACTATTTATTTATTTGCTTCATTTTTATACCGCCCATCTTCCAAACTGGAACTCTGGGCGGTTTACAAGGTAAAAAATAGCAATACAGGTACAAAAGGAAATTTCCCCAACCTGATGCCCTTCAGAAGCGTATGAGTGCAAAAATCCCACTGATGCATCTGGAAGGCACCAGCTTAAGGAAAGCTGCTATTGGTCCTAAGCAGCGCAGTGGGGTGGTTTGATTGAAAGCCCAGCTGCAACATGAGGGGGGGGGGACAAGTGGAGCATGTGATGGACCAGGGTGTGAGTATGTGGGCTGACATGACAAAATAAGTGCTGTTGCTGTGTGTCTGTCCGTCTGTCTGTCTGTCTGTGCATAATCCATATTCACCCCAGGTGACACAGATCCTAGTTGTGGCCCTGACTAAAAGGTCTTCCAACTGGACCTGAGCTCTAGTCCATACAAATTAGGTGAGGCACCAGTATGCTATGGACAACCAAGTCTGTATCTTATTACAAAAATGTCCAGGTTAAATGTCCAGTGATCCCATCACTCCAAGTACCAACAAGCTATGAATGTTTATGGTCTCCCCGATCCCTACAGTACCTTCAGATAGTTTCAAAACAAAGGCAGACTGCACAATTCCAGCCATGTTCACTGGCGCATAGGTGCACAAAGGAGTAGATCCGCCTTTCCCAAATCCACTTCCGCAACCTCTGGTGGTGCCTCTGAGTTCCCTCGGCCCTGTGTTTTGCTGGACACCAACAAAATTCCAAAGGAAGCTCAGAGGTGACCTCACACTAAGGCAGAAAAACCTGGACAGCCCTGTGATGGGCTATGAGCGCCAGTGCTGTTGTTTGCACAGCAAAGATCTGACACAGAATCTAGTATATAAAGCTTTTGTGGACACGCATCTCAACCCTGCCTTTGCAAGCTGCAGAGGAAATTGCAGCCAACTATGTGACAATTCGGGAAACCATGCCAACTGTGAACATGTGCAGCACTGCAACATGTGTGGCATGTGCAACCGCAGGGAAGATGTACTTTGCATCCCAAGAACTTAATGATTCAAAAGGAACCATGGGGTGGGCATGTGGTTTCTGGTTTCTTGCCTCCATAGAGCTCGGGAACGTTACTTTTCAACTGTGACAGTTCCCAGAATCACTCCTTAGCTGTGTGGCGTTGAGGACCTGGGGTTATGGGAGTTGTAGTCAAAGAGTATCCCCCCCCCCTCCAGGTTTCCACCAACCACCGGGGCCACCTGCCACCTCTTCAGGATCTCTCGCCTCTCCCTCCCAGGGAAGCGCACCACCTCCGAAGGTTTCCAGAGGGCGTATTTTCATCATCTCCGCCTGGTCACTATCCCGAGCAGAAAGTTGGATAAAAGAAGAAGCCTCGTCCGCACTCACCGTCTCTCCGCAGGTTGGAAGCCCGCAAGGCTCGGATAGATCCGCTCTGGCTGCCGGCGGTGCATCCAGGCCGCCTGCAAACGCTGGCCCAGATGGCGACGGAAAGGAGGAACGGGCCAAGGGAGGGCATCGGGACCCCTGAGGCTTGGCACGCTTGTTCGCTGCTAGCTTTCCAAACGAAGGAAGGAAGGAAAGAAGAAGAGGCTCCTTTTTTTCGGTCTCGGTTTGCAAGACGGGTCCTCTCCCACGCGCCTTGCAGTGCCTTCTAAAACTCGCCCAACTAACGAGGTCCAATGGAAAAGCAACTTTGGGCTGGAGTCAAACTTGGAAGCCCCTTTTGGCAAGTTGCAGGAACTGGGCGAGACTGGTTGCCCTGCTGGCCAACCTTGTTTCTTTTCTTTTCTTTTCTTTTTCCCTGCCTCACCCCCCCACCGACCCCCAGCAAAGAATTACACTCCGGAAAGAAGTGCGATTCTCAACGTGGGCTGCCGCGTCCAGACACGGCGGGGGGTGGGAACGGGGTGGAGGGTTTGGCCACCGGACCCGATGCAACGCGCGCCCCCCTTCCTTGGCCGCCTCCAGCTGCCGCCCGCGCCCTGGTCGCCGCTCTCCCCACCCCGCCTCGCCCGCCCCCCGCGACGAGCCGATCGACAGCGTGGCGATCAGGGCCAGCCTACGGGGTCTTGAAGCATCCCTGCTCGGGCCGCGGGGCGACCAGGACACGCGCCGGAGCTGGGCGCGGAGGCTTGAGCGACGATCGCCGCCGGCGCCTGGGGTTTGTTCTGCGGCTTCCCTCCCACTCCCCGGCTCGGAAGGAAAAGACGGCCGCGACGGCTCCGCTGGGAGGAAAAGAGGCGGCCGCCCAGGCGCCGCGGGACCCCCGGTGGCCAGGGAGGTGGCGGAGGCAGCCGCCGGCCCGGGCGCGGCTCTTGTGGGACCTTGGCGGCGGCTGCAGGGGGGGGGGGCGGCGGTTCAGGAGCACTGAATGAAGTTTTCCTAATATCATGACCATTCCAACCTGGGAAGCCACCTTTAAATAAAGATATATATACAATAGAACCTCGTAAAACAAACGGTTTGTATGACATAACATCTGTACAACATAAAAAATCCGGAGATAGGGGAAATTTGCTTAACATAATCTCCTAGGGGGCAAATCTATACAACAATTAAATGGTTGCGATTAGGGATTACTCTGTTTTCAATGCATTCCTATGGGAAATTTTTTTTCAAGGAAAATTTGCTTAACAATTTCATTTGGAACGAATTAACTCCTTTATACAAGGCACCACTGGATGTATAAAACAGCCAGCCTTTAAGGAGCCAACACATGCTCCCTTTGGGGAAAATTGGTCATGGTATACCGATGCAAAAATAAATAAATAAATATTTTTTTTTAAAAAAAAAATCTGTTCTTTTACTTTTTTATTACAAATTTTATTTTGTTGTTATATCCTATAAAAGAAATAAAGGGAATACTTCACTGGGAACTAAAAAGAAGTCGTGCAGCTGTCCGTCTGCACGATGGAGGCATGCACAGAGAATAACATTCCAGAGACCTGCGTTCCAATTTCTATTTGATCCCCGCCACCCCCCCCCACCGCCAACCTTCTGGAGGATGGTAGGGGTAAACCTTTCCTTAAAGCCCTCATGTGCCTGGGGAAAGTCTACCAGGGTCTCACTATGTTTGAAGCCCCGTGGAAGACTAGTGTGTGAGTGGAAGAACTCTGGTAAAGTTCAGTGGATTGGCTGAGTGGAGTGGGCGCCAGCAGTTTAAAGACCAAGAGTTTAAAGAGAGGCAGCCAAGATAATTTGGTTCATACGTGGCTGATGGGAATTAAGTGCCTTGCCTTCCCTGTGGCCCTGGGCAAGGGGGAGGGCCCCAGAGCACCACCAGGACGATGAGCAGTGATAAAACACTGTTTCTGAGTACTGGACAGCAAGAAAACCTGGAAGGTTTGGCATTACGGTATGCTTGATGTCTTATCGTTATTATTGTAGGCAGTTGAAAAGAATGCTAATGCCTAGGAATGGAATGTTTCCATGTTATAATGTTGTGAACAGCCTAAAGGGGACTTCCATGATATAATGATGTGAACAGCCTAAAGGGAACACCTTTTCCATCAGGTGAATACAAAATGCTTTACGCTGGAACTGAGGGATGGTGGGGGGGGGGACAGTGCAGGCTAATAAGGCAAAGCAAAGCGTTCTGCTTATAAACTGCCCCACACCACTTCAAATAGTCTCTGGGCAGTTTACAGTTTTAATTACAGTAATGCAGGCTACATATCCCCCCCCCCAGCGATCTGGGTACTCATTTTACCAACCTCCGAAGGATAGAAGGCTGAGTCAACCATGAGCCTATTACCTGGGATTGAACCCCAGGTCGTGAGCACAGTTTTACCTGCAGTACAGGCATTTAACCACTGTGCCACGGGCCCCTAAAGGCATGATGTAGAACAAGACATGAATTTATAGCACAAAGCGGGACCTAGTAATCTGTGGTCTGGCTACAGATGCTGACAGAGATGAAGTCAAAAGCTTTTGTGCAAGTGTACAGGAGGAAGTTAATTGTTTATCAAAACAGGATGTGTTGATATTCTCTGGGCAAAAGCAAGACCAGATGTGGATTGTGGTACAGACTGTGAATATTAACTTTAAAAACGGAATAGAGCTGGAGTAATACTACAGCAGTCAGGTATGTGTGTTATGTGCCGTGGCTTTTTCTTTCCCAATATATGACAAACCTCTTAGGGATTTTGAAGATCTCTGTGCTATGTTCAAAGAGCGGGTTGCTGTTGCCACCTCTGAGTGAATTTCCAGGGCCAAGTGGGGACCAGAACCAAGATCTTCCACACCAACATGATGGCACCACGCTTGCTGGCAGAAAAATGTAACGGCAGTAATATGTAAGTTAAAGAGTAATTTCTAAAGAGTTTAAAGACTAGGCAACAATTAGATGATTGCAGATGTGGCTTCCTGGGGCCTGCCGGTGGTTCTGTAGCTGGCACTTCAAATGCCTGCAGTGCCTCCCTCGAAGAGGGTGTCAGGAAAAGACCACCGTGAGCATGGGCAGCTTATGGGTTTTCTTTGCCTTGCCCCCTGTGCCGCCTTTTGAATTTTTAATTCCATGAAACATGGGACTCATCTGGGAAACGGGAAGGAGATGGATGTTCCAGAGTTTTATATCAAGTCCGGGTAAGAGAATAGACAGGCCAGAAAACCTTTATCCATGTCACGGTTTCTCTTCTTCACACAGAAAAAGAACACAGAAAATGAATAAAAATTCCTTATTGTAGTACAAGTTCCCAGAATCATCCAGCTAGCCTGAGTTGGGGTTCAATAAGGTAGTTTTTCAAGCAGCTGAACATGGATAGTTTCATTCCTTGTTAGGAGTTTGCCAGGCCTGAGAAATAGTTTTTCCCTTGCTTTTTGCACCCCAAATTGCTAATTCGAATTAATATTAAAACTTGACCTTTCGGACATGGTCTCACTTTGTCCCATAGCTGTCATGTTGCTCTCGCACTTCTAAACATCAACTCCCTGTTGACCTGTTTTTCTTTTGTTCACCTTTGTGCCGCAGGACATGGTGACAGCATCTGGCCTGGATGCCTTTAAAAGGGGATTGGACAGATTTCTGGAGGAAAAGTCCATCACAGGTTACAATCCATAATGTGGAAACGTGTTATCTCTAGGCTTAAAAGGACGATACTGTACCTCAATGTGCTAGATTCAGGGGAGTGCCATCCGGACGTAGGTATCCACTTGTCTCATGTGCTCCCAGAGGCATCTGGTGGGGCCATTGCGAGATACAGGGAGCTGGACTAGATGGGCCTTTGGCCTGAACCCACAGGAGCCCCTTAACAGTTTATGTTTTTCTACAAGGTGGTCCTTAGGTTTGAAGAAGACAAAGATCTTGACCACCACAGCTAGAGATGTTACTTTGGGGGATTCCCAGAAACACCCTCCCCTAAGTCAGAGTGATCATCAGCTCTCAGGGACCCCGAAAGCTGTGCTTTCCCCAAAAGTAATAATATTACTTTCTTGTGAGAATTGCAGGGTCTTAAAATGAATCCTGCCTTTCTCATAAGGTGAGACCTTGCGCTGAGAAATGTAGCTCCCAAAGGCAAAAATAAAGAAGTAGGAGGAAACCACCCTTTTGTCCAACCATGTAAAGAAAAGTGCTTCTTCGTAGTGGGGCAATCAAAGTCCAGCTGGACTTTGATTGCCCCACTACGAAGAAGCACCATTGTTTACATGGTTGATAATGAGGACCCTGGCTGGGATGGTGTGTATTTGCTTTTGGTTATATTAGCCAGGGGCTCTGTCTATTTCTTCATGTGTTCATTTTCTCTTTGTAGCACAAGTCCCAACCTGCCTGGTGCCCCCATCTTGCCTGCCCAAATCATTTGAAAGGGTCTCTTCTGTCCTGTGTGGTTTCTGTTTCTCTTTTAGGTTGAGCAGCAACCTGGTGAGATCTCCTCATCCACCAGGATCATTCGTATCCTAATCATGTCTGTTTTAGATTAAAGCAAGGCGCTGTACACGGGGCTTCCTTAGAAAGTACACGGAAGCTTTATTGGGTTCGGAATGCATTACTGTCTGACGGAGGAAGTTGACTGATCAAGTCATTCAGGCAAGGTTGTGTCAGCTCTGCTACTTACTCGTTTGCATTCTGGTGCAATTCAAAGTGCTGGTCTGAAATGTCTTAAGTTCTAAGATCAGCTGAGCTGTCTGATGCTGGGGTATCAATAACATGCTTACCCCCCCACACACACACACACTATCTGAATAGATGTGTGTGTGTTGTGTCGTTACAGTTGTGACCGAATCTTCATGATCCCATGTCCATGGAGTTTTCTTGGCAGGAGTACTGGAGAGGTTTGCCAGTTCCTACTCCTGGTGCCTACAGTACCTGGTATTCCCTGGTGGTCTCCCATCCAAGTACTAACCAGGGCTGGCCCTGCTTAGCTTCCAAAATAAGGTGAGATCGGATGTGCTTAGGGCATAGATATCTTGCAGAAAATAGATACCCCATAGATCTTCTCCTTTACGAGATTTGGGGTGGAGGATGCCATTGAATTTTTATGTGGGAGGTGGAGTTATTTTCCCCTATTGATTTTGAAAATGGCACTGAAATCAAGTTGGAGTGTCTTTCTAGATTTGGTGCTTCAGGTGTATATAATAAGCTAGTCCAAAAGGGCATTCTGTGGCTGTCCCAATGCTGCTAGACTACAGCTCCCATCAGCTGTCATCATTGGTTGTGTTGGCTAGGATTGATGGGGGTTGCAGTTCCACAAGTGCTGGAAGGCTACAAATTGTCCCTTGGGCACATAACTTGCTGGCTAGGCAACTTGGGGGATGACTCCAATGGCTATTTACCCCACAGTTTACATCAGATTGGGCTTAAGAGAATTTTAATTAAAACCAAGTGACTACACATACACAATGTAAAGCTCAATGTGGGGAAACCCGTTTTTAATTGGCTTTTCCCCCCCAGCTGGCCGAATTGGTTTAAATATGTTCTGATCCAGTTGATCTGCCATTGTGATCTGATCTGAATCAAAGGGGCACTCACAGGATGTCAGGTCTCC
>JAHTLZ010000007.1:35405100-35433747 GCA_023846285.1 Phrynocephalus versicolor | reverse complement strand
TTTCTTTCTTTCTTTCTTTCTTTCTTTCTTTCTTTCTTTCTTTCTTTTCCAAACCAGTGCTGGAGCAGAGTTTTGCTAGGGCTCTTAGACCTACAATAAAAAGAGATATGGAAATTGCCAATTAGCACCATGTTAGCACCTTAAGACAGATTCTGCTGCTAGACCGATATTCAAATGGAGACCCTTGCCTCTGCCCTGCTGACTCCTGTCAATTATTGTCAGCATAATTGACAGGGTGCATTTAGGGTGCATATTCCTTGTTGTATGGTTGCACTCTTAGTGAGATGGAGCACCTGGTTTTGGAAGCGGATATCACACATTTGATTTCCCGCTGTGTCATGTCGGAGAAGAGCCAGCCTGTGTGGTCTTGAGTGAGCAAAAGAGTTCCAAAGCCCCTCTGCAAGAAAGGAACATTCAACAATTCTGAGTATTCTATACCTTAAAATTCTTGGGAGTCCATGTAAGTTGGAATCAGCTTGACAGCATGTAATCATATTGATAATACTAATTAAAGAAGCACCTCCCCCTCAGATCCCATCCATCACTTTTCTTTTTCAAAAGAGGTCAGTGCAAAAAGAAAGCAACCATGTGTGGATGCAGATGTGTTTGTCACTTGACTGCAAAATGCCAAGTCATGCTAGCAAAATGCCGAGTTATAAACAAACAGTAGAGGAATGCTCTTTTCGTAGCCCTGTTTGTTGTTGTTTTGCTCAGCCACATATGAGCTCAACCAAAATAAATCAAGCTCATATAGATGCATGCCTTTTTGGACCGATAATGATAGTTTCCACAACACCACTTGCCTGGCTGAGACTTAAACCTCATCCTTGACTCTCAGGAGAGTTGGAATTCTGTCTGGTGATGTAGGCTTCCAGGCTGGAAGTCCCCTGTTTCAGCGATCAAGTTGAGCATGCAGTGGTATGATTAAGCAAAAATGCTGTTCCAGCTCCACTTGTACATATGGAACAGAAGGAAGAAAAACACCCTACCAAATAGCAGTATGAAAAGGCATTGTGTAGTTATAATTTTATCAGAATATGGCCTGCAATGGCAGGAAATAACAAAATACAAGTGCTGGTTCAGAATCTATAGATGGTGATGATGATGCCACACCCAATGCAAATCTTTACAGAAGAGGTAGGTATGTGGCTAAATTCTCTATGCCTTTCTTAATCATTAATAAATGTACAAGACTATGCTATCTTCTCAGGAACAGTATATTGTGGCAAGCTCGGCCTGTTGTGATGCAAAGCTTTTGAGAGTGGTTTGGTCATAAACATGCAATTTAGAGCCATTGCATTTATCAAAGACCTGGTCCATGTGATATTTATTTATTTATTTATTTATTGTTAATCTTGTATCCCGCACATCTTCCCAAAGGGAACTCTGTGCGGCTTACAGCAATAAAAACAAGTGATAAAACACAAACAGAAAACAAAGCGGGAAGGCAAGATGGCGGCAGGGCGCAGGGCGTATTTTTAAAAAAAAGAGAGAGAGAGACAACCAAACTAACTGAAAAGGTCGCCAAACGCGGACCAAACTAGTGGCCAGCAATGTTGGATCCTTCCTATAGAATGTGGTACCAATGGGGACAGTCAGAACAAGGACCTGCCCATCTGAAGCTTTCACTGATGCAGGATGAAGGTCAGTGACTTTATGGCCACTCATCAATCCAGTAAAAAAAGTCGAGGTAGCTCAAGACCTCAGCCCTGCTCAGGCTAGAGAAGTGTCCATTTAGTGCCAGCCTCTGTTTCCTGTACCTTAGCCAGTTGCTGATCCAGGACAAGACCTGTCCCTTGATTCCATGACTGGCAAGTTTAGTCAAAAGCCTTTGGTGCGGTACCTTGTCACAAGCCTTCTGAAAGTCCAGATAAACAATGTCAACTGGATCTCTCTTATTCACATATTTGTTGACCCTCTCAAAAAATTCCAACAGATTAGTGAGGCATGATTTGCCCATGCAGAAGCCATGTTGGCTCTCTTTCAGCAGTGTCTTCTCTTCTATGTGCCTATCAATTTTATCTTTTAGGATGGTTTCCATCACTTTACCTGGGACACATGCCAAACCGACCAGCCGGTAATTTTCTGGATCACCTCTAGATTCTTTTTTGAAGATTGGTGCTACATTCACTATCTTCCAGTCATTAGGCACAATGCCTGTTTTAAGAGAAAGATTATATATTTTGGCTAGGACATCAGCAATTTCATCTTTTAAGTTTTTGAATGAGAAGCTGGGAACAAAGTGATCCAAGAGGTATTCAAGTGAGACACAAAGACTTTGGCCGGAGCACATGGAAGAGTGGTGGACTGAAGCCAGGATGAATGCCTTGACAAATGAAGTCCTTTTAAACTGGTTCTGTTCACTGAGAGCATCCAGGTGCATTGCATGTTGCACTTGGACTGTGGTCTTATAGCTGGCAAAGGACTTTGCATCTGTGCTATTATTGATCCTGTGGAAATTTGCTCCCACACTTGAAAGGGAGGGGACGGGGTGCCCTTGTGATCTTGAGCAGAAGAAACACTGAGGATTCAGTGCACCAGATGAAATTGAATACATACCTGAGACATGTATATTCTGTCACTCAGCTGTTCCCCCATTTCCACGGAGCCAAGCTGCCCTGACTGGCTGACAGCAGGTCTGTTCCTGCAGCTGCTGAATGCCACTTCAGTCTACTGTAAAATAATTGCCATTCATGGCTTGACTTCTCCTTTGTTCATGTCAGCAGTGATCCAGTGGTACTTCCTGGATGGAAGCAGCAGCTGACAGAGTGCTGTTGTTGTCCAGGGGATGATGAAATAAATAAATAAATAAATAAATAAATAAATAAATAAATAAATAAATAAAAGGAAAAAAGGAAAATGTTCTGCTTATATACCACCCCACTCTCTGGGCAGTTTACAATGCATTTATTCAAGCTACCTACCCACCCACCCCGCAAGCTGGGAACTCATTTTATCGTCCTTGAAAGGATGGAAGGCTGAATGAACCTTGAACCGGCTATCTGGTATTGAACCTCAGGTTGTGAGCAATTATAGCTGCAGGACAGCAGTTTTAACCACTGCTCCACGAGGCCATTGTGGTTATGTTTATAGTCTTCATGATCCTTGGGGAAGTTCTCTCCATATCACCTAGGACTTGACAATAGATAAAGGACTTCCTCATGGCTGGATAGCTTTGTGGTTGAGGGCAGAGCCAGAGGATGGGAGTTCCTCCCCCCCCCCGTGCTTCCAGTGAGTACAGCCAGCCTGTGTAGCCTTGGGCAAGCTGCCCAGTCCCAGGGCATCCCAGAATAAAAGAATGGTGAACCGCTTCTGAGTACACTCTGCCAGGCTTCTAATTAATGACTGCCTGCCTGAGAGGCAGTTTTGAGGATGGGATCCCACCATTCTTCTACTCTAGTATCAAGTACAGGAGCTCCTCAGGGTTGTGTGCTAAGCCCCTTCCTCTACTCCTTGTACACACATGATTGCACCCCACTGCATAACACCAACATAATCATCAAATTTGCAGATGATACAACAGTGGTGGGGCTCATTAGTAAGAACAATGAGTCTGCTTATAGGAAAGAAGTACAAGGGTTGACTCAGTGGTGTAAAGAAAATAATCTTATACTTAACACCAAAAAAAACTAAAGAACTTATAATTGATTTTAGGAGGAAGAAAGATGTACATTTACCATTGTACATAAATGGTGAGGAGGTAGAGAGGGTTGGTAGCTTTAAATATCTGGGCACTTACATCTCAGAGGACCTCTCATGGACTGCAAACACCAATATGGTTGTGAAGAAAGCACAGAAGAGGCTGTATTTCCTGAGAATGCTCAGGAAGATGAATTTATCTCAGCATCTACTTCAGTCTTACTATCACAGCACCATTGAGAGTGTCCTAACTTATGGCATGCTATCATGGTATGGGAGCAGCTCTGTAGCGGACAAAAAAGCTCTACAGAGAATAATTAAAATTGTGCAGAATGTTACCGGGCCCCAACTACCAACCCTGGATGACAACTTCACATCTCGCTGTTTGAGGAAGGCACACAACATTCTGAGAGACTCTACTCATCCTGCTCACAATTTCTTCGAACTGTTGCCTTCTGGCAGAAGATACAGAACAATTAAAACTCGGACCACACGTCTTCTGAACAGTTTTTATTCCAGAGCTATAATTGCACTTAATAATGAACTCAAGGACCACCAGCAGTGAGCACTTGGACAGGATTACCTAGCCTATTGTGTAGATGCTTGTGTTTTTAGGGGTGGTGGCTGGTGGGTGGGGGAGTGTTCAGGGATTTTTATGTGTGTGTGTGTTGAAGGGTTTTTTATTGTGTGTGAGAGTGTCTGGGGATTTGTGTGTGTGTGTGGAATCTGGTCTCTGGGTGTCTGAATTTCATTGTATGTGTATACTGTGTATATACATACAATGACAATAAATTATTATTATTATTATTATTATTATTATTATTATTATTATTATTATTATTATTATTATTATTATTATTATTATTATTAAACAGAACATTGCACTCTGTTGCTTATAAACATGCTTTTAGTAGTGATTTTATTTACCATTTTAAATAAAGCAATAAAGCATGTTTCCATGTTTAAGACTATGTTTTTGTCTAAAATTGGTAGACGAAAATTGAGGGTTGTTTTATACACAGAAGTAAGCCAAGGAGAGAACCCTGCAGTTGCAAAACCGTACTTTTGGGTTGGAAAAGTGAGGGTTGACTTATATATGGGGGTGTCTTATAGACGGAAACATGTGGTATAATACGTAATTTTTTTAAAAAAAAATGTGTATACTTGCTGTTTTTAGCTTTTAAACAATGTCTTTTTAATTACTGTAAGCCAACTTGGGTCCTTTTAAGGAGAAAAGCAGGGTGAAAATATTTTAACCAAATTAATCAGTAATAAGGATATGAGCTGACTAACTCTACAGTTCTAGCATAATGTCCAGTATAATGTTATTTTGTTCTCTGTCCACCTTTTGCTATATGGTGAAATGTATAGAGGTCTGTAACCTCAACAATATATTTATCACAACCATCTGCTACAATTTTATTGTTCAAAACGCTGTTATCTTCAGATTGCACATAAAGTGGACCCTCATATAACAAACAGTTTGTACAACATAAAGTCTGTACAACATAAAAAATTCCAGAGATAACGGAAATTTGCTTAGCAGAATCATCTATGGGGCAAATCTGTACAACATAGAAATAGTTGTGATTAGGGATTACTCTGTTTTCAATGAATTCCTATGGGAAATTTGTATAAAGGAAAATTTGCTTAACTGAATTTCATTTGCAATGAACTAATTCCTTTATACAAGGTACGACTGTACCAGATTTGACAATGCAGTAGGATTCTATAGGATTGTTCTAATTCCACATCTCTTTTTAAAGAATTCTATTAAATTCAAAGAGTGGCTGTTTCATGTAGGAAAGAAATGTGTAATATTTGTGAATGTTATCACCTGAACGGCGATAAGGGCTGATCTATTTACTGGTAAGCCAAAGATAAGTCATCAACGTACAGTATTAAAAATGCTTGCACTTTCCTCCCTTAACCAATGAAAGTATTTATTTATTTATTTATTTATTTATTTATTTTACAGACTTTTTTTTTAGCCGTCCCACTACCAAATGGTCTCTTGGCTGCATACAACAGTATATTAAAAACTATAGCAACATACTAAAGCCATCAAAATAATAACCAGTTTTAAACTATTAATATACAAATAATAAAATCCTGCTGCTCATGTGCCCAGCTAAAAGAACACTATCTAATTAAAATGCTGGCTAAACAGGAAGGTCTTTGCCTGGTACTGAAAAGCCAAAAGTGTCGGTGCCAGGCAGGTCTCTTTTGGGAGGGAATTCCAAAGTTGTGGGGCAACGACTGAGAAGGCCCTGTTTCGACATGCTATCCCCCTCACCTCTTTAAGGGATGGCACCTTCAGCAGGGCCTCCTAGCCTGATCTTAGAGCATGGGAAGACTCATATAGAAGAAAGCGGTCTTTAAGTTACCCAGGTCCTAAGCCATTTAGGGCTTCATATGTAACATAAGTACTTTGAATTGGGCCTGGGCAGCAACTGGCAGCAAGTGTAAATTTTTTAGAACCGGTGTGATATGAGTCCATGCGGTGGTACCACCCACCAGCCATGTGGCCTGGTTTTGTACCAGTTGCAATCACCAGACCATCTTCAAAGGCAGCCCCATGTAAAACGCATTACAATAGCCCAATCTGGTTGTTACCAGTGCATGCATGACTGTGGCCAGGCTCCGCTCATCCAGGTGAGGGCAAAGTTCTGGCACGTGTACTAAAAAAGCAGGATTCCAAAGCCGAAGTTACCAAATATCCCATACTAAAAAAGCAAAGGGATAAAGTGAATTCAGAGGATGACAGCTGTTGGATGAAAGCCAGTCACATAAATATACTGGCCCCAAGTACCAGAAGCGACTGGCATACGTCCCAAATCAATTAAGGAAGATTACTGCAACACAGGCAATATACGTTTATCCAGCAGCAGAAAATGTAGATAACAAAGCTAAAAAGGAAATGAAGAGGAATGTTAACTAATGTAATCAAGAAAAGAAAGCTATGGATAGTTGAATTGCAAAATTAGTTACGGGTCTCGTCCTTATTGTTTTAATTAAAAAGAAAAAAAAAAGACTCCCTGAGGTAAGTGTAGCCTGACAACTTAAATCAGATAGCAGGATATGATTTTCTCACAATAGTTATGTACAACAGTGACCTTGGCGGTCCAGTACACAAACAAGATTCAGATTTGCAGCTCAGATAAAGAGATTTATATTGCTATCCTGACCGCTTACTTTGTTCTCTAGAGAGAGGGGGGTATTGTTGTCCTACCTATTGTTGTCCAAGAGGGCCCTATTTCGGATTCTCAGCAACTGCACCCCAAAGAGGTAGAAATTTATTTTCCCCAGTGCTTTCAAGGAGATTTTTTTTTTTACAATGTACAGATTTGGCAAGCTGGAAAAAAAAACCTCAACACTTTCCCCATATTACACACATCTTATCCAATGGGAGAAAGCAGAGTTTTGACAGAGCATTGAGTCTATTGCTCTCCTCTTCCCTCCACTTGCTTAGGATTGTCATTGTTATGTTACATCAGAGCAAGCAGCTTGGAATGTTATGGACTCTCTTTCACACACACACACACACACACCGACCACTGTGGGCCACACCCAACTTTGTTAAAAGGGGAAAACAAGATTTTAAAAAGTGGGCTTAAAAAAGGATTGGTGGGCAGGAAGGAACTGCACAAAAGCAGCTAGTGGCTGCAGTGGCATAGCGTGGGCAAGGCCACGGGTGGTTGCCCTGGGGTCAAAATATTTAGGGGCAAAATTTCAGTCCTGCCAGGGAGCCATCAGGCAAGGCAGAGCACACAGCAGGCAAGAAAATAAGCAAGCCTCACCTTCCTCTCTTCATCCTGTGGGAGCCTCACTCACTCCATTTTCCCTTCTGGACCACCAGTGTCCAAGTGGACCTACACTCTTGGACAGGGTGACCAGATGGTAAAGGGTGGCTCAGAGAAATCTGGCTTTTGTCCCCCAAGAGCAAACAAAGCCATGTAGAGGGATGGGGCAAAGAGGAGCTCTGCTAGCAATGAGCCCCCTTCCATGCTGCTCCCCAGGTGACCTCAAGGGGCACTATATTTGCCCTAGGTGCTGGAAAACCATGGTACACCATGTACTTGAGGTCATCATATCATTTTGGGTAAGAAAGGAGGGCAGTGTTAGCATCATGACCTCTGAACTTCTGATTGCATAAAGGTAATACAGTGACCCCCCCACCTATCGTGGGGATTAGGGACCCAACCTGGCCGGTGATAATTGAAAATCTGTGATATGCGGATGCAGGTTGGGTTGGGCCTGGGGCGCCTAGCTGGGGGCTCTTGTACTTACCCCCTGCCTGGTGCTGCCCCAAACGTGCCTGTGAGGGCCTTTCTGGGTCTTTTGGAGACCCCAAAAGCACCTCCCTGCGAACTGGAAGTCATTTCTGAGGTCTCTGACAGGCCCTCCCCCCCTTACTCCAGGGGGTCTTTTTCATATACTGTGGTCCCGCGATATGGCAGGACTGCAGTATATGAACTGCGAATTGGCGGGGGACCACTGTACATAGTCTGGGGGAAAATCTTCCAATAAGCCGGTCATGCGCCTTTACAAATCCCCCCAAATTCCCATGTGTGCCGTAGGAAGGGGGGCACAGTAAAAGTGGTAAGTGCTGTAGTCACTTGGATACATTTTGCCACCTATCCAGTGGCAAAAGCATGGCATCCCTGGGTTTCAAGATTTACTTGGATTCTGAGCCCATTTACCTTGCTTTCTCTTATGTCAGTTTCAGTGGTCACTTCCCCCAAACATGGATTTGCTTTCTTGCCAGAGTTTGTTTTGTCGTATGGTTGTTGTTGTTCTGTTTTTATTATTTATTTGACTTTATTTGTTTGGGTTTTATTTGTTTTTGGGGGGCATGTTGTTTATTTAGCGATTTGTTGTACATCACCCAGAATTCCTGAGGGAATGCCGGGCAGTCAATAAGTATATAAATAAATAAATAAATAAATAAATAAATTGGACCCTTGTATAACAAATGGTTTGTATAACATAAAATTTGTACAACATAAAAAATTCCAGAGATAGGGAAAATTTGCTTGGCATAATCGCCTATGGGGCAAATCTGTACAACATAAAAATGGGATCACTCTGTTTTCAAAGCATTCCTATGGGAAATTTGTATAAAAGAAATTTTGCTTAACATAATTTCATTTGGAATGAATTAATTCCTTTATACAAGGTACCACTGTAAATAAATACATTTCATCGTCTTCTCAACCTTCACCTGTCCTGCCTTGCTGACATTACTCCTGCGACATCACAAAAGACAGGACCCCACACCTCAAGTTTGTGTCATTTGTTTTAAGGATCTGTGAACTGCCTTGCGTCCCTTCACTGGGAGGAGGGTGGCATAACTAGAGATGGGCATACATTGAAAAATGAATCCCAAAATTCATTCCGAATCCCTGATTTGTCCATTTATATTCTAAGAGTGGAAGGAACCCAACAAATACAAATCAACGAATTTTTACTGATTCTTAATTTGTTGATTTGTCAACCCTCCTTTGACCCTTTTGGAGGGCCGTTGCCCTCTGTATCTGTCAAGATATGTAAAAGTTGACAAATATATATATAATGTATATTTAACAGATAAGGGAAAGAGAATTGTAAAATGGAGGCAGTTAGATTCTGCAGTCTCATGATGTTATCCACAAGTGTAAGGGATAAGTAATCACAGGCATGTTACGTGATGAAGCACAGGTGGAATAATTTATAACATCATGGTTGCATCAGATTGCATCAGATTGTAATTAGTGATGAGTCATATCTAATGGGTGCTAAACTGTATATAAGCACTAGCTTGTCTTATGTTAGATGGGACTGTTATGGTGAGAACAGTACCCCACACTCTGTTTGTTTGTTGTATTGTAAATATTGCTTGGTTGTTATGCTGTTTGTGTATTTTGATGTATATATGAATATATGAGTTTTACTCTACTCATTGTCATTTGTCTTTTCCGTTTACTGAACTCTGCAATACTTTATATCATTACTAACACTTTATCTACACGCAACGGCAGCGCGCTCTGTGCCACATTTATTTGTTTATTGTTGATAGTATCCTCTGTCACTTTCTTGGGGTTTCCTTTTGGGGTACATAACTTGGACATCTGAAATGCAAACTTCACCAATTTTGCACAGATTGCAGATGAGAGACAGGTAAAGCTTCTTTGAGGCTTTGGTGTTTCTAGGTGCCAGGAGGCACTTTCCTGGAAGTAGACTTCTTTGGGAATGCATAACTCAAATGTCCAAAAACCAAATTTCACCAAACCTGCAGGAGTCGTCATGAGTTGGGGGAAGTTTCTCTGCAATTTTGGTGTCTCCAGCTGCCTCAGGAAGAAGTTTTATAAGGTTTTTAAAGGTGAAAGGACCCAACATCATCAATTTGTCAGTTCACTGGGAAGAATTCAGTGATTTGTGATTCATAATTCATCTACAATGATGAATGATGAATTGTGACAAATCACCATTTCCCCGATACATACCCATCTCTAGTCAACTAACTATATCTCAGGGAACACAATACTGAGTCTTGGGGGGGGGGGAAATTCCCTCTAAAATTGGGAGTGAGTGACCCCCACCATCATCCACGAACCACCCCTTCTGCTAGCCTGCTGGCCTTCTGTCCTAGCACTGTGTTAGATTACACTGTTAATAAATGACAACCAGCTAATGTTCCTTGAATGGGGAGACTTTTTGTAGAACAGGTGTGTGTGTGTGTGTGTGTGTGTGTGTGTGTGTGTGGAGGAACAGAACTTCTGAAGCTCTTGTGGCAATCTCCATACTGTATTTATATAAGTGTTGCACAAAGAGGTTCATCTGAGTTAATGAAAATATTTTTAGGGGGGGGGGGAAGCCTTCATCATTTGGAGGGTAGAATAATCTATGTCCTTCTGACAGGAAAGCTGAAACTGAGGTTGCTGGATACCTTTATCTACAATTAGTAGAATGCAGAGAAAAATGTTGAAGAGTTTCCAGTATGTGTTACCACCTACCCATATGGCCTCTGCGGGCAATTCAGTCTCATTATATAAGAATTAAAATGTGGGGGAAATGTATGAGTATATGCAAAGCCTAACCCCCAACATCTGTTTCTCTCTCTGCTCAGGCCCTTCTGTCATGAAGGTGTCTGCCTCATACACTATGCCTCATGGTAGGGACAGCCATAGACATTGTAAAGAGCTTAAATGCTCAATGTGCCTCATGGGTGGTATGAAAGTCAAATAAATAAATAAAATAAATAAATTTGTGCATGTTCTTGCCAATAATTCTCAGGTAAGCGGCCTGCACCCAGTTGTATCAGAGCATAGAAGCAGAACCTGGTGTCCTGTGTACCACCAACACACTTAGGAGATCAAACCTGATGGAGCCACTCATGCACTGATGTGTCCGTAATACATCTTACCAACAGAACAAATTGCAAATTCTACCTCAGAAGTGGAAAAATGGAAATCTGCATCCCTCAGGAGTTGGGGGGTTGCATCATTTCCTGCCATTCCTTAACAATCAGACCTCCATTTGTAAACTAAATCAGCTACTTTTCCTGAGGGACTTCAGGAAAGCCACAGATGGTCCCAACCCTCCTTGGTCTTTTCTATTAGCAGTGATTTTTACCTGCGCCACTTCTGAGACAGAAAAGACATAACCTCAACGCCACAGGGAATCCAGGGGAAAAAAACCACGTTTCTTTTAAGAAATAGCGTACCTTTTTTGTCCTTCCCCATTTGATGAGAAATTGGCATCCTCTCGCTGTGACAGCTCATCAGTAATTATGCCTGAAACAAGCCAAAACTCCCCTGAACATAATCAATATGCCAGTGTGTGTGTGTTGTGTCATTACAGTCATGACCGACTCTTCGTGACTCCATGTCCATGGAGTTTTCTTGGCAGGAATACTGGAGTTAATGAAGGGGTGCACTGTTGTTGATGTTTGTCTTTTTTATGTAATTTGTATATGTTTTTAAATAAAATAATTATATTACAAAAAAAAAGGAATACTGGAGTGGTTTGCCAGTTCCTATCCAAGTACTAACCAGGGCCGACCCTCCTTAGCTTCCGAAATCTGGCGAGATCGGGTATGCTTAGGGCATCTAGGCAGTAATCGGAGGTTAAAAATCTTCAAATCTTGAAATAAGTAAGTAACCAATGTTACTGTTAAGTGATCAACTCCAGATTTTTTTTGGGGGGGGGAGGGGGCCTTGGGTGCTATTGTTTTCCCTTTGACCCTTTTGCTAGCATTGTTATCAGGTTACAATGGAAAGATTGATCATTTTTACTAATACAGTACAGCGAACACCACAAGCCCAAGAATGTATGAAGGTTTATCCTTGCCAGCCTTTAGGGCTTAATGCTGGCTCCAACGGGAGAAACAGGTTGTATTACTAGGATTGACTCTACTCTGGCCAAGGCTAGCATTTGGATTTAGGCTCAAGTTTAAGTTTAGCAGATAAATCAGGGGTCCTCAAAGTTTTCAAACAGCGGGCCGGTTCAGCACGCCCCAGACACCACTGGGGGCCGGACCACAGTGGGTGGGGGGGAGCAGGGGACCTTGCCGTAGCCCTCCCACTTTGAATGCCCCACTATGATCATCTAGGTGGTAGTTGGGGGGAGTGGGAGAAGTGACATAGCCCACTACTTTGAACTGCCTCAGCAATAGAAGCAGCTGCGGAGGCTGGCTTGCTTGCAAAGTAGGGGGTAGGTGGGGGGGTTGCAATTGGTCCCGGGGGGGCAGATTCAGGACCTTGGGGGGCCGCATCCGGCCCTGGGGCCTTAGGTTGAGGACCCCTGAGATAAATCCTTTGAAATGCTCCTTTTCTTGGAGAATAACTCCAGAATCATTTAGCTAGCTGGCATCCATCATTTTATGAAGATGTTCTGAACGGTGAAAGATAGCTTTGCTTTTGGTTTCTCTGTCTCCATGAAACATCCATAGGGAAATGCCTGGAAATGGTAATGGTACTACTACTACTACTACTACTACTACTACTACTACTACTACTACTACTACTACTACTAATAATAATAATAATAATAATAATAATAATAATAATAATAATAATAATAATAATAATAATAATAATAATAATAATAATAACAACAACTACTACTACTACTACTACTTTATTTTTATGCCACCTTTCTCCCCATGCATTTGAGGGTGGCAAATTGATAGGACATGGGCAGAGATGCAGAAAGCAAGGAAGTTTATGTAAATTGGAAGTTTTATTTATTTATTTATTTATTTGTTGGGCATATATGCTGCACCATGTAGCAACATGGCTACTCTGGGTGGATATTTACTGAGTTGCACAGAAGGAAAATGCAAATGGTCTCAATAGCCAGTTGTGGACTGATGTGTTAAAGGGAGATAGCAGTGAAAATTCAGAGTTAGCTTCAAGATGTACCTGAAGCAAAGGACAAGATGGTGGCCTTTGGTATTCAGAAGCCAGCTAGACTGGCCATTCAGACTAAATTCAACACTACTACTTGAGGAGCATCAGGCAGTAGACAGGTTTGAGGGTGTGGGACAGATTGTGTGACACACATAGTTGACTTCTTCAAGTGGGGAAAACACCCAAGGGGCTGCAGAAGAACTGCTGGAGAGACTGGTACCCTTGTTGCCCCGTCTCTTCCATTTGAGGAGAATCATTCCTCCTTATGGGAGGTGGACTGACTGGGGTCAGTGCTGCAAGCAGAACCCCAGCCTGGGGTGAACCAGGGAATAGAACTGGGTTCCAGTTAAGGAGAGTGAGCAATGGGGGCTAATGAGGGGAATAAAGCCCACTGGTAGACTATGGGGATGGAAGAGTTCAATGGGGGGGGGGAATCTCATGATATATACTCCCTAGCGGCATAGCAAGGTTTGGGGCACCTGGGGGCAAAGTTGTTTGTCACTCTGGCCCTCCCCAACCCCATCGCATCCACCCAGCAAGGGGGGCAATCTTGCAGGCATGGGGCAGGTAGGCATGTGGGTGGTCATGTGTGTGTGTGTGTGTGTGCGTGCGTGTGCATGCATATGCACGTGTGTGCGGTAGCGCATGCACACCTTACCTGTCCCACGGTGGGCCAGAGCAAGGCGAGGAAGAGTTGGAGGAGGAGGAGGGCACTGCAGCCACCGCGCTCACATTCCTGCCTGCCTTCTGGCTTTACCGCTTTGCCTGAGGACTGCTGACGGGAGGGCGCAGGGCTTCCTCCCCCTCCTCCCCCTCCAGGCGCCCCCAGATTGCTGTACCCAGGGCAGATGTACCCTTCTCAATTCTAAAAAGATGACATTGAGAATCTGGAGTTAATGAAGCCTAGGGTTTAGGAAAACCACCAGCCTCTCCAGCCTTGGGCAGGGGTGGCAGTGGTCGCAATAATATTTAGGCGATTACAGAAAAAATAGCCTTGTGTGTACTTGCCATTGTCTTAGTATTCCCATCGGTTATGTTTCTTGAGGAAAAATCAATCCCATATAGAGATGGGCATGAACTGCCATTTTGATGGTTCATGTTGGTTCAGCCACCAGCCACACTGTGGTTCCATGATTCAGCAGCCCATCCCCCACCCCACCTCCAGAAGCTACCCACTCAGATACAGCACCCAGAAGCCACCCACTCAGATACAGCACCTAGGAAGCTGAGGCTTTGTCTCCAAGTAGGTACCTGCCGGAGGGCTCGGGGAACTGAACCGTGGAACACCTGTGCAGCTGTTGGCTGAACTGTCTGAACGGATGAACCAGCTCTCTGTGGTCATCATTAAGTCTGTGCATTCATATTTAATGTTGTGTTCGGTTACTGAGATGTGTTTTGCACCCCGAGCCAGTGGCTGGTGAAATTTAGGTGTTTGCTCCTGGTTTTTTAAATTGAAAGATATATTTTTTAAAATGGGAAAATTAACTTACATTTAGGAAAAGATATAACTTATTGTTATACTAATAAGATCTAAATAAGGTTAAAAGGTAATATATTTTAAACTGTATGAATATATTCTCAAAGACTTTTATGACCAGGATCGGATAGTTGTGAGTTTTTTGAGCTGTTTGGCCATGTTCTGGAAGTTTTTCTTCCTGACGTTTCGCCAGACTCTGCAGCTGGCATCTTCAGAGGTCAAGGAGCTCAGGGAAGCCCTGAGCCAGCTGCAGAGTCTGGTGAAACGTCAGGAAGAAAAACTTCCAGAACACGGCCAACCAGCCCGAAAAACTCACAACAACCGTAGGAATATACATTAATTGCAACTAATTGCTTTTAACTTCCCAAGCGTCGGTCTAGCAAGTGGTCATAAATTCATGTTACTTTTCTGGATGAGAGCTCAAACCTCTCAGCCAGCATGGATAATAGCCATGCTAGTTGGAGGATTCTGGAGACCATAAGCAATGGAAGCGGTGCTTCAAAGTTCTGGAAATTCCACAGTGTACTTCTAATTTGTTTCATATAAAGTCATATGATTGACATGCATGTGTGAACTAGTCTAGACCTTTGGCACTACTGCATGTATGGATTCCCCATATGTGGTGATTTTTCCCATCTACTTCTTTAAGTTAGGCTTACCCTGGGATATGTATCTTACTTGAGGTCACCTGGCCATAATGTTTAAGCAGACTCCCCCCCACCACCACCAAGTAGCCTATTAAGGAAAAACCATGTCTTTATTTAATGCCCTGTTGCCACATTTGAAGAGGAAAATTATCCCATTACAATAGATATGTTTTTCCTTCAACATCAGACCTGACAAGGAAAGCAAATATGAAAAAAACTTTGTCCTTTCATTTCATTTGTCTCAATTTAAATCTGAAAGGGAAACCAGGAGACATCGATCTTGTTTTACTTCACTTACACAGTCAGACAAGCAGAACCTGCCAAGTGTTATAGTTAGTTAAATTCTAGCATACAGAACAACAAAAATGCAAGAGGGAAGAAAGACAATGGTGGTTACTTCACATCCTTTTTTGTTCCATGACTAGTTTTGTACCGTGACAGCACTGGTCACTATCACATGGTTTTGTCCCTGTTTCAGTGTTCCCATGGTTGTGATAACTTGTCTCATGACAAGTGTTACCTCACACTCTTGTACCGTGACAAATGCTGAATTTGTCTAGCTTCATTTTACTTTTTTAGGGGGTATAAATTTTTTTTCCTGATATTTTGATTTACCAATATTCTGGTTTTCATATATCAATGCAGCAGCATTGATAATGTTTTCTTTCTTACACATTTGAGTTGCATGGATTTTCCCGTAGGGAAATTAATGACATATGTCGCTTCATCCACTAACCACTAGATGGACACAAGGAAAAATACCATTTGTACTAGTACTAGAGATGGGCACGAATAAAAAAAATGACGTTTCGTTTGTCGTTTGTCATTTGGGGGGTCCGTTTCAGTTCGTTTCCATTTTTTGAGAATTTTTGCCAAAAAAATCGTTTTTGTTTTCGTTTATTTCATTACGGTTTCATTACCATTTATTTCAATTTTGTGGGTTTTTTTAGCATTTAAAGCAGTTCACTGTATTGCAGTAACGGAAACGAAATGCACGACAAAATTTCCTGTTCGTTTCGTTTCATTTTGGAGACAAAATTCATTTGTTGTTTTGTTACGTAACAAAATGAAAAAACGAAAACAGAAACGAAAAATTGTTCATTTCATGCCCATCTCTAACCAGTACAGTTGTTACTTCACGTCCTCTTAACCGGGACAAGAAGAGGGACAAGAGAAACTCCAACCACAGTGCTAGGTACAGATTTGTCTCAATTAAGCACCCGTTCTGGGGGCGTGGTCAAGAAAAATTTCAGTTGTTGCAAGATGGACATGAAGTAACATTTTTGTACCACTTCTAAATGCAACAACACAGAGAAAATAGTCATGAAGTAACTGCCAAGAAGAAAGAGTATGCAATATATTCAAATGCAAAACTAGGCTAGAAGTAATACCTTTATAGACCACTAATAAAAACAAAAACATTGCAAGCTTTTGAGTGCAACACACTCTTCTTCAAAGCAGGTCCCAAATGTTCAAACATGGCAAAAGATGTGTTTTGCCAAGAGGTTATTCTTAAAGTTCTTGGCTGGATGAGGTACACTAGTCTTCCTAGAGGCAGGAAGTTGGAGAGCAGGTGTAAAATCTGCTTAAGCATTGGGTTTCACACCTTCATTCTTCAAACAAAGGAACATGGGTCATACACACACACACATGCACACACACTCACCCTCAATCTCCATTTCGCTCTGTGAGCGAACAAGTCCCGGTTGACCAGAGTGGGGAGGGAGAAAAGGGTTGACTCAGTCCTTCAGTGGGGGTAAATTTAAAGATGTGCAAAATATGGACCAAGGTCCATGGTCTGACACATCATCCAGAGTGAGTGAATGTGTTTTGTCACATGTACTTTGGGGACACACAGTTACACTTATGCCTGGGAATTCAGGGGGAAGAGCCTTCAAAGAATCATAGAATCATAGAGTTGAATGAGACCTTAATGGCCATACAGTCCAAATCCTGTCATGTAGAACCCCCATCACAGTGCTCCCAACAAATGGCCATCCAGCCTCTGCTTAAAATCTTTCAAAGAAGGAGACTCCACCACCGTTTGTGGCAGCATATTCTGCTGCTGTCCAGCTCTAGCCTTCAAGAAGTTCTTCCTAATGTTTAAATTGAATCTCTTTTCCAGTAGTTTGAGACCATTGCCCCGAGTTCTAGTCTCTGAAGCCATGAAAAACAAACCTGTCCCCTCTTCAATATGACATCCATGCCAGCAGGTTTGACTGTATCACTCCCATCCTGGCTCGCCTGCATTGGCTGCCTGTTGCCTCCCAGATAAGGTTCACGGTACTGGTTTTGATTTACAATACCCTCCATGGCTTGGTACCTGACTATCTGGTGGAGCGGATCTCCCAGAGGTCAGCTTCGTCCCAACTTCCAACCGATCAGAACTTCACTCTCCCTTTTACTCTGGGTGGATACTCCGAGGAAGGCCCGTAGGGTCTCTACCCAGAGCCGGGCCATCTCAGTGGCTGCCCCGGCACTTTGGAACAGACTGCCATCAGAGCTAATGCTGGCTGAGTCATTGCTGGCCTTTAGGAGAGCTTTGAAAACCTGGCTCTTTAGGGAATACTTTGGTGATCACTGAGTGCACAATGGTATGTTTGTTTCTCAGTTGGTTCTCATTTTTTCACCCTTTCTTGCTGGATCTCTTGTCATATATCGGTTGTTGTTGTTTTAGCTATCTTTTTCTTTTTTATTTGTTTTATTGTGGGGTCTGTTTATTTGGACAATTTGTTGTACACTGCCCAGAGTTCCCAAGGGAAATTTGGGCAGTCAATAAGTAAATAAATAAATAAATAAATCTCACTTGGGGTGGCTACTCCGAGGTAGGCCCGAAGGGTTTCTACCTGCTTGGTGGCCGCCCCGGCTGTTTGGGACAAACTACCCACGGAGATTAGGCTAGCAGAGTCTCTGCCAGCCTTCAAGATAGCCCTAAAGGCTGCTACTGCGCTTCAAATAGCAACCGCTTTTTGTTTTGAATTGCCTTCTGCCCTCCCCCAGTCACATGGTTGCTGAAGCGATTCAGCATTCTGCACTTGGCATTTTCTCATGAACCGGTTTCCCCGTCCACACTTTGCTAAACTGCTTTTTGTTCTGATTTTTTCCATCATTTCCCCATCATCTACTTCTATTTTGGAATTTTTTTTTAGGGTAACGTCATGCCGTTGTTCTTCCATTCTAAGTAATGTAGCTAATTTTCTGCTTTTCCAATGGCAGGATAAG
This sequence comes from Phrynocephalus versicolor, assembly GCA_023846285.1. NCBI lineage: Eukaryota > Metazoa > Chordata > Lepidosauria > Squamata > Agamidae > Phrynocephalus > Phrynocephalus versicolor. Next base: position 35,415,370 of record JAHTLZ010000007.1, on the reverse strand, counting down.
GCATACAGAGGGGGGAACCCAGAAAAAACTGGTGCATTGTGTCCACAGTTTCAGCCAAATTGCTTCAAAAAGCGTTCTAGAAATCAGTTTTATAAAACACCACCCCTGGTGGCCATCACAAGAAAAACTGACACAGCAGCTGAAATGGGACACGGCCAAGAGGGCTCCTCAGAAAAAGTGATTGGAAATGTGGTGATTTTTAAGGCGATTTGACTTTAAGCAAAAGGTGATTCAAAACCTAAGTGCGGTAGGGCTCAAAGACCTGGCTCTTTAGGGAAAGCTTTGATGATTGCTGAGTGTATGACTGTGTGTTATTAGTTGGTTGTTTTGTCTTGTCCCAGCCTTTTTCTTGCCAGATTCTCTGTTTGTTGTACCATCATTGTTGTTATTGTTTTTATATTCTTATATTTGATCTGCTTATTATGGGGGTTGTGTTTTGAGCAAGTTGTTTTTGCAATTTGTTGTCCACCGCCCAGAGTTCCCAAGGGAAAGTCAGGAGGTCAACAAGTACAAAAATAAATTTAAAAAAATGAATAGACCACGTTGGTTTCCCACAGAGGGAGAAAGGTGGGATGAAAACCAAATAAATAAATGAAATGGCAAGGAAGTATTCTTAGCAAAGCAAATTGTCGTTTGCGCTTTGTAGAGTGACGGTAATGTGTTAAATATTAAAAGAGTAGGCATGTCAAAACTGATCACTTATGATTCTAAAAGGATTGCAATGGGTTTCTTCTGCAGAAGGACACAGAAATTCAGCCACTGACATCCTATCATGTTCCGTTTTGCTGAATGCCTAAACTTGCCAAGAAATGTTCTGAATTTGTATTGCTGCGGCCAGAAATGTGTTATTCTGGCCCCAGCAATACAATGCTTTCAGCTGTTTCCCTCTCCTTCCCAAATCGTTATAGCTTCATGAGTGGAGGAACATGAGGAGCTGTGGAGTGACAGAGGACCTAGCAACCTCCAGCCTTCCAAATCAGGAAAGCAGGAATTAAACAAGCGGGCAACAGAATGGAGAAGGCTATTCCAAATACTAAATGGACTGGCTGGGATGTTCCTCCTGGAATCAGTGGCAACAATCTAGTAATCTGAAGGCCTCTGATGTGTGTTCGGTGTGGTCAGGTTTGAAGTGACCTATAAGGACCCTTAAAATCTTCCTGAAATCTTCCTGATGAGACACTGAGACCAAGCTATTATGAGCAATGAATTTATTTTTATTTGTAGCAGCTTTTATTGATTGACACAACTAATCAGTCCCATCTCCCACCCTGCCCCCCAAATAAAGCAGTTCTGTTATGGCAGATCATTTTGTAAGAAAAGAAACAAACCAGAGATACTAAGCACTGATAAATGACAAGAAGGACCTGGCATGTCGATTCTGAATAAAATTCATATGTGAGCCAGTCCCAGGACTCAGAGTAGACATTCTGAGAGTACTGTTCAGAGCATTCCTCTGAAATATCTGATTGTTGTCTAGCTAGCTATTTCACTGAAATGATGGTGGCCTCTGTCTATATTCATTCCCAGCAAGCCACAGAAGAGTCCAGGCACAAAGTGTTTCAGAAAGTCATTAAACACAGTGCAATGGCCGCTCTGGGGCTGCGCATGTGCCCGCAGAGCTACTTTGCCCTCCCCCGCGAATATCGCAAGATGGGGGAAGGCCATCGAGTGCCTGGATGGGGGCAGTGTGAGCCTATAAAGGCAGCCCCCCGCCCCGGGCCAAAGACTATTCTCTCTTGGTGCGTACCCCACCCACCCACCGCATTAATAAGTGCTAGCGTGAGTCTAACTGGTTGCCTAGTTGGCTGGATAGTAATTTTGGACCCACCCCCAGATTGGCTTGGACGGGTAGGGATTTTTTGCCTATCCCATGCTGGCACTCGGGGGTAGTACCCTTGCCCTGAGTTCTTGGTGGCACGTTTGGTCACACTGGGTGTTTATCAAGAGGGAATGGAGCCAGTGAGTACAATTTTGATATCCCATCCTGTACCATGCAACCTCTAACACTGCGGATCCTGAAATTACAGTGCTGGGGAAGGATGCGAGCGGAGGCCTTGTCTGGGACGTAACCCACGAAGAATGCGGCTTGGGACCCGGGGGAGGGGGAGGGAATTGGCCGGCACTGGGGGCCTGAGGTCATCTCAGGCTACCAGGGGGCGTGACTCGCCCAAAGGCTCCTGAGTCCTTGGGGTCCCAACGCTAACCTGCATGGTGGCAGGCCTCTCAGGAAGTTACAGGTGGTTGAGACGTGCGTTAATGTTGTGTTCAATAAAGTGTGGCCCAGTTTTATACCCAACAAGGTGTCTTGCATTGTTATTTGCCATGGGAGGGTAATGCTTTATAGCCCATCTGTTGCTCTGCTGTAGCCCAAGGTGTTTACCTAGCCACAGCCTTATGCATCAGGATGAACAGTAGCTTAAATTATGGTAAAAATATCTAATTGCTATGATGTTTGTATATATTGGTTTAAGTCAGCCTATGTCAATATAATCCAAAAATGTTCTCCTTCATGTATGATAAAGTCCTTGTTTTTGCCATTCCTTATCCTCCACTGTTTTCCTTTCTGGGGATGTCTGACCTTCTTCTTGTTAATGAACCAGTGACCACCTTATCTATGTAACCAGGCCTGAAAAAAAGTTCTGGAGAGTGCGCAAGCTTGGACTGTTTCACGCTTTTGGGTTCTAATCCCGTAATTTATCTATTGTTGCTTTAGAAAGACAGGGTGATTCCGAGTTCCCAGTCATTCTCACCCCATAAATTTGACAGTGTGGATTCACAAGGGGTGTTCTTCTAACAGGAGCCCTCCTTAAAAGGAAAACCTGAACTTCAGAAGATACCTAAGCACCACCCATCCTGAAAATAACGCAGCCAAATGTCTGAATTGTCCTTGTGTTATGCAACTGATAAGATGATTTTGCCTCTGATGTTGTCAACACGCATCATGCTTGCCATCAGAAATGGAGCTGCAGTGACGAGTAGAGATGGGCACGACCAGAAAAAATTACGTTTCGAGTTGTCGTTTGTCGGGAAGGGCCCGTTTCGGGTCGTTTCCGTTTGTTGTGAAATTTTTCAAAAATTTGTCATTTCCGTTTGTCGTCTGTCAGTTGTACAGGTTTAGGGGGCTCTGGGATGCACCTCTCTGGGTGCTTCCCTCTGCGTTGACCCAGAAGGGAAGGGAAGTGTAACGCGTAGCCAGTAGCCACTGCCAATTATGTTGGGTTGTTAGTGTGACAGGAAACCTCATCGGCACTTCGCTGTCTCACTAAGAACATTATACTATAGCCATTAAATAGCTATAGCTTAGCCATATTTAGCCAGGGTTGGGGGTTAGTGTGTCAGAGGCACCTCTCTCGGCGCTGACTCTGACTCACTAAGAAGGAAAGCATACTGGCGTACTGGCATACAGGTTACAAGGGAGGAAGTGGGTCTGGAGCTGGAGGCACCTTTCGATGCACCACTCTGACCCACTAAGAAGGAAAGTGTACTTGTGTACGAATCTGGCTTAGGGTTGGGGTTAGGGTAAGGGCTAGGGTTAGGGTAACGGTTAAGGTTAGGGTGGGTTAGTGGGCTGCACCTCTGGGTGCCTCTGACCCACTAAGAAGACAGTGTACTGGCGTATGGGTTAGGGTTAGGCTTAGGCTTAGGCTTAGGTTTAGGCTTAGGGTTGGTGGGCTTTTTATGCCCTCTCTGGCACATCCAGAAGTCTCAGCCAAACCTGGCCATGAGATTGGTGGAATGGCTCCAAAAATTTGCATGGTCCCATCCCATGGCCAGCCCATCATTGCGTGTGCACAGGTGTAAAAAAATAAAAATAAAAATAAAATAAAATAAAATCAATGGAGACGTTTTGTTGCAAGAAAAACCCACTGCTGCTACTATAAAAAATCAGGCATTTAAAATACCTAATTTTCAAATGTTTCTGTGGTGCTTTGGTGGGTTTTTGGACCACGATTTAAAAATAAATATTGCTGTCGCCATTTTGGATGCCCCCCACCGCATGGCAAATGGAGATGACGATGCCCCCCCCAGCCTGGTACCAGCAGCCCAGGACAGGAGAGGGGGGGAAGGCCGGGGACCCCCCCCCCCAGAAACCAACCCTCTCTGGTAGGTGCCCTAACTGAGGCAGGCATATTTTCGCCTGCTTTTATGACCGGGAATTCGGGTTTTTTAAAAAATTTTTAAAACTTTTTTCTGCGCCGCTTGGCATCGCGCGATCGCCGCCCGGCGCCGTGATGCCATGAACGACAACGACAATTCAGACCCAATTTTTCTTTATCAGGTCGGGTTCGATCTGGAGCGGAGTAATTGTCGTTCTCGTTCCTCGTTACGTAACGCAAACGACAAACGAGAACGGAAACGAGGATTTCGCCTAGTCGTGCCCATGTCTAGTGACGAGATGTGCACACATGTGGGAACCAAGGTGTGGTGCACCCCTTTGGATAGATTCATGCTGCCTACCCCACAGCAAAGCACAATGTTGTTACAGCTGCATCAAAATTTATTTGTCTTTTTATGTGCCTTTTTTCAAGCAACTTTACCAGGATATTAATCTGATTTAATAAAGACATTTGATGGAAAAACCTAGGGCTTGGGACATAAAAATGTCAAAGCTGGAATGGTTAATGGCGTAATCTGGGACACACAGTGACAGCTAATGAATGTAGCTATTTGGACAGCAATCTTTAGCAAATCACTTTTTCCAACTGGTGTTATTGAGGGAGTTTTCATCTGTCCTCTGCTGAAATCTGAGTAATGCTTCTGTTTAATCTCTTCCCTCCCTCCTTCTCTCTCTCTCTCTCTCTCTCTCTGCAAAAGTTTATGGAGCATTTAAAGCGACCAAAAACAACAGTATTCTTAGGTGTCTTGAACAAGAGGTAATGCTCATTTGCTTATACCCAACTGCATGAGTGCAGAGAGATTCTGGCAGCAAAATATGTGACTGTGTAAGCGAACTCTCTCTCTCTCTCTCCCCATCTCCCTCTCCCACTCCCACTCTCTTTCTCTCACACATACACACCCACTGCAGTTGCTGGACAGGGGTCAAGGGAAGCCCCATGTCAAGAGCATTGTAGTAATCAATCCTCAAGATGACCACACTTGCACAATTGTCCACAGGGAGTTGCCATCAAGGTATGGGCGAATCTGGGTGGTAAGCCTAAACTGGTAGAATGCCAACTTGGACACAGCAGCCACCTAGGACTCCAGGGACAATGCCGGGTCTAAGACAATGCCCAGACTCCTAGCTCTATCAACCAGCTGGAGGGCAGAACTCTCCACACTGTGAAGAGGACCACCGTACCCATTCGCCCACCCTGAAGAACAGAACCCCAGTCTTTTCGGGGCTGACTTTGAGCCTGGTAGACCTGGTCCATTCCAACACAGCAACCAGGCAGCAATCAAGGGTTTGGACTGATGGCAGCAAGCTCCATATTTCCGTATGACCTCAGCCAGTGGCCTCATATAAAAGAGCATGGGTGAGATTGCCGACCCCTGAGGCACCCCACAAGAGATTGACCTGGGAGACAACAATTCTCCACCCAGGCTTATTCACTGGGCACGGCCCCCGAGGAAGGAGCAGAGCCAGCACAAGGCTAGACCCCCCCCCATCCCCACTTCAGAGAGCCTGGAGGATATCGTGGTTAACATTATCTAAGGCCGCTGATAAATCCAGGACCAACAAGGTAGCACAGCCCCTGTCACCCCCCCCCCCAAGAGGTCATCCTGCAAAGCGACCAGGGCGGTCTCAGTCTTGAGAAGCGGACTAAACCCTGATCGGAAATGATCCAGGACACAATCTTCCTCAAGGAATGATTGCCAAGAGAACATTGGCAATCAGATTATAATTACCCATATTGTCTGATGCCAAGCCAGGTTTCTTAAGGATGGGCTTGACCACCATCTCCTTCAACCAGCTAGGAAGAATACCAAACATGAAGGAATGGTGATGATGGTAGCAGCCCACTCTGGTCTGGCATGCTCCCTACAGTGATCTTGATAAGCCAAGATGAGCAAGGATCAGAAAGGGAAGTTGCTGGCCCTAGAAGCATCAGCTGGAGTCACAGGCCCAAACTCAACAAAATGAGGACACAGATGGGGTGCAGCACCAGCCATGATTGGGGAGAGATCAATGCAACCGGAGTCCAGATTTGCATGGATGACCTCTATTTTAGACTTTTAAAAGGCTGTGAAAGCACTCACTAGTGAAATCACCAGGAGGAGGCCTAGGCGAACCAGGATTGGTAAGTTCTTGAACCACCTGGAACAGCTCTGCCTGAAGCCCCACCAATTCCCAGGGAGGCAAAAGATCGTTTAGTATCCCTGATCGCTCGCATGTAGCATCTGGTCATCACACAAACTGCAGCCTGGTTAGATGCTGTCCAATCCTTCCTTAACCTGCTCTCTAGCCTCCTCCTTACTTGCTTCATTGCCCACAACTCCTCTGTGAACCATGGCAAAGAGTGGGCTTGGCAACGGATAAGGCTCTTGGGGGCAATCCAGTCAACAGCCCCAGCGGCAGCCACATGCTACCTGTCAACCAGGGAGCCGACCGGGTCATCAGGCAGTCCATCCAGAAAGCCCCTGAAGGCCTCCAAAAACTGACGGGTCCAGAAGCCTGCAGGGGCGGCCCCAAACTGAAGGGCCAGGCTTCTTATACTTTGCTAATTCAAAGAATGACAAACTACCTAGAAACCAAACTGAACCAACCAAACCAAAAGCTTTTTACACATATAAAGACATTTGCAAATGCTGGAAAGTGCTTGTAAAAATGAATTGGACTAAAACGGTTACCCCAAAAAACCTAGTTACCCCTTTTAGACCTTTGCCAAGAATAGCTTCTTCTTCCTTGGGTGAACCCATGGAACTTGGAAACCTATTGCTTACAACTAAAACTCCCTGGCAGTTTTGGAAATTGTGGTGCAAGCAAGTGACTTTCCCCCAACTCTGAGAATATATTACAGTAATTTAATCTGGGTGCTACCAAGTTGTGAGTGGCAGAACCAGATCCTTATAGTGTAGAAGATGACACAGTAGGGCTGCTTTTACATGACCTCTAAAATCCACTGGCAACTTAAATTCGGATCCCCCCCAATCAGAGATTGTGGGGTTTTGTTCTGCTTCCTGTGTTCCCACCCTCCCACACTCTATTGCTTCTGTCTGCGATGAGGGGAGGGAAAAAAAATGCAGGCTCACCTCCTCCTGCTGTCAGCAGCAGCTACTGGTAGTTGTAGTAAGACTGGATGCCCGTCTGTCTGTTAAAAGTGTGGGGGGGGACAAGAAAGACAAACAAACACAAGGCGGAGGAGAACCAGGCATTTAAAATCTGCATTGGAAATTTTTTTACCTCCTTGAGGCCAGGTACTTGTAAAATGTGCTGGGGCGTGCTTAAGTGGGCGTGGTCATACTTAATTTTTTTTAAAGTCCACTGCTGGTGGGAAAACAATTTTAAGCTCTGCATCTATGAGCCCTTTGCATCGGATTTTAGAGGTCTCGTAAAAGCAGCCTAGGAGACAAAGAGCATGGCCACCTGGTTGATTATAATAAAAATACTGCACCACAAAAATAAATAAATAACAGGCATGACATCCTTGCGAGCCATCAGGCATACTTTATTAGTGCCTTGATGCCTGACCTTCCTAGCTCAAGTGAATTGATTTATAAGCTTCCCTTGTCAGTGTGACACATTTTATTCATTAGCTCTGTCATTGGCTGGGTTTGTTGCCGATTAATTCATCATGGCATCATTTGATGCAGAACTGATTTGGGAGAAAATTGATTATTGCCTGTGATGAGATGGCACGGCTCTCTCTGCTTGGTGCCAAAAATGGTGAGTCACCACTCGCTGCCAGTGAAACATCTGTAACAAAATTAGAAATGTGTGCTCAACACTATTAGCATAAACGAACAGTGCAGATTTGTTTGCTGGTTTGCAGACACCTTCTGCGGTTGGAAGAGTGTCACACGGGCATAGGTGACATTTATTATTTCTAAAGTAGTCGGGAAAAGCAAATTAGAGTTATTTAATAAGGATTAGAGGTTATGTTTTCTGACTCATGACGATAAAGCTGTCTCCACTGGCAGTGCAAACAAGCTTTGCAAGTATTTGAAGAATAATTTTTGAGGCATAAATTATACAGTATACCTATCATGCCACTGGGGGGGATCCTTAAACTCTGAAATATATCTGATTGCCACTATGATCTTTTCTTACTTTCCGTATCTGGAAGTTGAGTCATGGCAACTGGACTTCTTTTTCTTGATAGAAACGTTTCGCTGGTCATCCAAACAGCTTCATCAGTCTGAATACAGCTAGTGCAAGTCCTCCATCTTATAGTCAGCTTTGACCTCTTGTCACCCTGGTCTGAAATAGGCTCATAAGATGAACAATGGCCTGAATAGGCTTGTTAGGTAGACATTAGTATCCATAGCCTTAAGGTGAACAATGGCCTAAGGTGCTGAAACCTATAAAGTATGGGTCGTTAGCTATGGCCTTGGTGGTAAAGGCTTTTTGATTTGTCTGGGTACTTTGGAAAACACACCCTGGTAAGTAGCAGATGCCTGAGGCCACCACCTCTGTTGAGAGAGGGGGTTTCAAGGCTCACATGAATGGCTTCCCTGACTCCTCTCTCAAACCACCTATCTTCTCTGACTCTGTCTAATATGTGTACATCCTCATCTTTGTAGTTGCAAATTAGCTTCCTTCATGTTTCGTTATTAGCCACTGAGAGGAAAATAGGGGCCAAAACTTCACATTGCTTATTCCTCTGGAGCACTAAAGAGCTTTTCGTTTTCCCGTGCAATACTCTTTGTAATGTGTAGTTTGACACGTACTGCTTTTTCAGGCAGCATTGTTTTTATCCAATGCTATTTTTATCTTGGATTCATAGCATACTATCTTACCATTGTGCCCCCCCCCCCCCATTTCCTTCTCCTTTCTAACATATCTGTACCTGCATCAAGAGATTGGGTAGCCCTGGGGAGTTAATAAGTAAATAAGCAAATAGTATCAGAATGACAAGGGGAGAGAGAACACACACATAAAAGTTCTATGCTTTTTCCCACAGAGTCAAAATCTTTTTATTTTTGTAACTAATGGAAGACGGGCTACAGCATGTTGCAACCGCAGGGCTGCAGGATCGGACCACACACACTATGGACAGACTGTGAGAGCACCTATTTCTACCCATAATCTATCAGCTAACAAATAAGTGGGCTAAGGATGTCCTGTCAGAATTCTCTTCCTATTTGGGGGGCTAGCAATAATGGTGAGTAGAGATGGGCACGAAACGAACAATTTTTTGTTTCCATTTCCGTTTTTTCGTTTCGTTATGCAACAAAACGACAAACAAAATTTGTCTCCAAAATGAAACAAAACGAACAGAAACACCAAAAATTTTGTTGTGCGTTCTGTTTCCGTTACTGCAATACAGTGAACTGCTTTAAATGCTAAAAAAACCACACAAAAATTAAAATAAATGGTAACGAAACGGTAATGAAATGAATGAAAACGAAAATGAATTGTTTGCAAAAATTCACGAAAAATGGAAACAAACCGAAACGGACCCTCCAAACGACAAACGACAAACAAAATGTCATTTTTTTTATTTGTGCCCATCTCTAATGGTGAGATACTGGGAGATTATTTACCAAAGCTTTACTCTCCAGAGGTTCGAGAAATTCTACAGTAACTTCCCATTTCTTCCTTCCTCCTTGGTTTCATCTCCTTTCTGCTCCTCAGCTGTCACTTTTTGGTTGATATTCCCCTCATTTTGCTACCGAGGATTCTATGCTGTCCTTTCAAATTAGCGATGGGTAGCCTCAGCGGGTATAGGAAGCAAAGTCAGCCCCTGAATATCATTGCAGTCCACACACCTTCTTATTCTAGGTTTTTTTTTAAACAGGGAGATGCATAAACAAGGAACACATCATTTTACTGAGTGCATGTATGTGCACTCGTTCAATGATACCTTGCCAACATTGATGGAGACGAAACTCCTGGGGCCCAGAAGGACACCTGAGAGTACATGAAGCCCATATGATATGTGTTCTTTACCCATCTTTGAAATCCTCCAATGTTTGAGCATATTAAAAAATGAATTTTAAATCAGTATATGATAGCAGGGCCTTGTTATGATACAACCCATTGGTATCAAACAACAACAACTTTTTTGCAACTAAATGTGTTTTTAAAAGACTAGATTTTAAAAACCTGTTTATAAGATCCACTTTCTTTCTTTCTTTCTTTCTTTCTTTCTTTCTTTCTTTCTTTCTT
>JAHTLZ010000007.1:35391765-35405090 GCA_023846285.1 Phrynocephalus versicolor | reverse complement strand
TTTCTTTCTTTCTTTCTTTCTTTCTTTCTTTCTTTCTTTCTTTCTTTGGCTAAAATACACTTCATATCCTTGAAACAGTAATAATTTCAAATTCCAGAATACAGTGGTGACAAGGTGCCTTGGCAGGTCCTCAACAGAGCATGAAAATGAGGAAGTTAAGTTTAACACAGACAAAACTCAGTTCACCAGTGATACTGTTGAGTACATGGTCCATAACTTCCCTAACTTTGATATACAGTCAGATGACACTTCAGCTGAGTGATAGCAAGGTATTAGCATGTTGCATGGAAACATTTGGTGAGTTATCTCCTTATGATGATACAAAATACTTTCAAAGAGTTCTGGATTCCATCCAGCACCCAATGCAGTACATGCTAATGGGTTCAGTCTAGAGATGGGCACCAAACAGAAAACAAATTGCTGTAACCCCATCTGGGGTCCCCCCAGGAAAAAAAATCATTTGCTCAATTAGAAATTTTTTTTCCTGGGGGACCTCCTTTGGTATTTAATAACTCAGCCCCCTGAACCCTAAACCTCTCCAAATTTGGGGGGGTTACAGGAAAGAGTCCAAAGAAGCTACCCCACAAAACAATTGGTGCCTCTAGGACCCAGGGGAGCCATTATATAGAGCAACAAACTATTTCATTTTGTTTTATTCCAAAAAATCTTTTTTAAAATTGTTAATAACGAAATGAAATGAAACAAGGGGGGAAACAAAATAAAACACTATATTTTTGTTTCATGCCCATCTCTAGTCCAGTCTGCTCCACTAAGAACTCATTCTCAGAATAGTGTTATATATTATACTGAGCCATAACATTGAATCATCTAGTCCCATACAGCCTACTCAGGTTAGCGGCTATTCTGTAGGGTTTCAGGAAGGGTTATTTCCTTCCTGCAGATGCTGTCAATTGTGCTCTGCCACAGAGCTGCAACAGTCTCCCCAGTTGGGACCTGAACTCTAGATAAAATCATCCCCATTTCAACCATGCTTGAGGACTGGTATAATTAGAACAACCCTAGACATCTTCTTGAAAGAGAAAGCCAAAGTTGGTAGGACTTTAAGCTATGCAGGATAATAAGGTTGGTCATTGAGATATGCTTGTGCACACACTGAAATGGAATTTGGAGGTTTTTTCTGTGTACCCTAGTATCTTAAGCAATATACTCCTTGGTGGAATGAACCAAGGAGAAGACCTTTTGAATGCTGTTGTTGTTCAGTCTCCATGACCCAAGGATCAGAGCACACCAGGCCCTCCTGTCTTCCCCTGCCTCCTGAAGTTTGCTCAAATCCATGTTGGTTGCATCGATGACACCATCCATCCAACCATCTCATTCTCTGCTGTCCCCTTTTCCTTTTGCCTTCAATTTTTCCCAATATCAGGGACTTTTCCAAGGAGTCCTCTCTCCTCGTGAGGTGGCCAAAGTACTGGAGCCTCAACTTCAAAATCTGTCCTTCCAGTGAACATTAGGGTTGATTTCTTTCAGGATATATAAGTTTGATTTTCTTGCAGTCCAGGGGTCTCTCAAGAGTCTCCTCCAGCACCACAGCTCAAAAGTGTCAATTCTATGGCAATCAGCCTTCTTTATGGCCCAGTTCTCACTTCCAGACATCACTACTGGAAAAACCATAGCTTTGACTATTAAGACCTTTTTTTGGTAAAGTGATGTCTCTGCTTTTTAAGATGCTGCCTAATTTTGATATCACATTCCTCCCAAGAAGCAGGTGTCTTTTTATTTCATTGCTGCAGTCACCATCTGCAGTTATCAAGGAGCCTAAGAAAATAAACTTTGTCATTGCCTCAATTTCTTCCCCTTCTATTTGCCAGGAGGTGATGGAACCAGTGGCCACAATCTTATTTTTTTATGTTGAGCTTCAGCCCATTTTTTCACTCTCCTCTTTCACCTTCATTAAGAAGTTCTTTAATTCCTACTCACTTTCTTCTATCAGAGTAGTATCATCTGCATATCTGAGGTTAGTGATATTTCTTCCAGCAATCTTAATTCCAGCTTGTGATTCATCCATTCCTGCCTTTCGCATGATGTACTCTCCATATAAGTTAAAAAGGCAAGGTGTCAGTATACAGCCTTGTCGTACTCCTTTCCCAATTTTAAACCAGTCAGTTGTTTCATATCCTGTTCTGACTGTTGCTGCTTGTCCCACATATAGATTACTTAGGAGACAGATAAGGTGATCAGGCACTCCCATTCCTTTAAGAACTTGCCATAGTTTGTTGTGGTCCACACAGTCAAGGGCTTTTGCATAGTCAATGAAGCAGAAGTAGATGTTTTTCTGGAACACTCTAGCTTTCTCCATAATCAAGCACATGTTGGCAATTTGATCTCTTGTTCCTCTATCCCAGGCATGCTCAAACTTTGGCCCTCCAGATGTTTTGGACAGCAACTCCCACGGTCCTTTGCCACTGGCAATATAAGCTTAGAATTCTGGGAACTGTGGTCCAAAACATCAGGAGGGCTGAAGTTTGGACATGCCTGCTCTATCCCTTTGAAATACATTTTGCATTTCTGGAAGTTCTCTGTCCACATACTGCTGAAGCCTCCCTTGTAGAATTTTGAGCATAACCTTGCTAGAGTGTGAAATGAGTGTAATTGTGCGGTAGTTGGAGCATTCTTTGGCATTTCCCTTCTTTGGGATTGGGATGTAGACCAATCTTTTCAAGTCCTCTGGCCACTGCTGAGTTTTCCAAATTTGCTGATATATTGCGCATAGCACCTATACAGCATCCTCTTTTAAGATTTTACATAGTTCAAACGGAATGCTATCACCTCCACTGGCCTTGTTGTTTGCAATGTTTTCTAAGGCCCACTTGACTTCACATTGCTTTCTTGCATTTTCTTTTCTTTTAGATGGTTTTCATTGCTGCCTCCTGTACAATGTTAAATGCCCCCATCATAGTTCTTCAGGCGTTCAGGCCACCTAATCTAGTACCTTAAATCTATTCTTCCCCTCCACTTTGTATTCATAAGGGATTTGACTTAGATTGTATCTGACTTGCCCAGTGGTCTTTGCTATTTTCTTCAAGTTTACATTTGAATTTTGCTATAAGAAGCTGATGATCTGAGCCACAGTCAGCACCAGGTCTCGTTTTTGCTGACTGTATAGAGCTCCTCCATCTTTGGCTGCAGAGAATATAATCACTCTGTTTCTGGTTGTCCCTCTGGTAATGTCTATGTTTAATGTCACCTTTTGTGTTGTTGGAAAAGAGTGTTTGCAATGACCAGCTTGTTCTCTTGACAAAACTCTATTAGCCTTTGCCCTGCTTCCTTTGGAACTTTGAGGCCAAACTTGCCAGTTATTTCTTTTATCACTTGACACCCTACTTTAGCATTCCAATCCCCTATGATGAGAAGAACATCTTTCTTTGGCATCGGTTCTAGAGGAGTTGTAAGTCTTCATAGAATTGGTCAATCTCAGACTCTTTAGCATTGGTAGTTGGTGCATAAACTTGGATTACTGTGATGTTCAAAGAGCAGCCTTGGACTCGTACCAAAATCATTCTATAATTTTTTAGGTTGTATCCCAGCACAGCTTTTCCCACTCTTTTGTTGGCTATGAGGGCTACTCCATTTCTTCTATGGGATCCTTGCCCACAGTAGTAGATGTGATAGTCATCTGAACTGAATTCACCCATTCCCTTCCATTTAAGTTCCCTGATGTCCATGATGTCAATATTTATTATTGCCATTCCTGCCTTCTCCAATAGGAGAAGAAATTTTGATAGCTAATGCTAAATTCTGCAAACCTTTTCCAAAAGAAGCCAGTCTTGCTGCTTATATAACAGTGTTTTGCAAAACAGTAAATATTTATATTTTTAAGAATTAAAAGGAAGGGGCAGGAAAAATTCTGTTGTCTGTCACAGCAAAGAAGGAAAGAAAGAAAGAATACATTTCATAGTTGAAATGCATTTCTTTAAAAGAACAAAAAAAAAAAAACACCAAATGGTACTTTAAACACTAAGAAGGTTTATTTGGCATAAGCTATTGTGCACTTTAGCTCATTTTGGCAGATGCACGAAAAATAAAACTCAATATTTTTAAGGTGCCATTAGGTGTTGTGTTCATTTTTAGAAATGCATTTCAACTGTGAATGGCTGTCTTACAAGTATGATTTTTCAAAAATCTACCTCTATAATCCAGTTTTGCATGTTTGGAAAAACACCTCTATAATCTAGTGACATTTCTTCAGCGCCTTGCTGTTATATTATAAAGGTTACAATTAGAGATGGGCATGACCAGAATTTTTTTTTCGAGTTGTCGTTTTTCGGGACGGGTCCGTTTCGGGTCATTTCCGTTTTTCGCGAAATTTTTCAAAAATTTGTCATTTTGTCGTGTTGTTTGTCGTTACCACCGCGATTTAGCGCGACTTGACTTCCAGTTCCCAGAGCATGGGGTTAGGGGGTAAGGGCTATTAGGGTAACGGTTAAGGTTAGGGTGGGTTAGTGGCCTGTACCTCTGGGTGCATCTGGCCCACTAAGAACACAGTGTACTGGCGTATGGGTTAGGGTTAGGGTTAGGATTAGGATTAGGATTAGGGTTGGTGGGCTTTTAATGCCCTCTCTGGCACATCCAGAAGTCTCAGCAAAACCTGGCCATGCGATTGGTAGAATGGCTCCAAAAATTTGCATGGTCCCATCCCATGGCCAGCCCATCATTGCGCGTGCGCAGGTGTAAAAAAATAAAAATAAAAATAAAAATAAAATCAATGGAGATGTTTTGTTGCAAGAAAAACCCACTGCTGCGACTATAAAAAATCAGGCAGTTAAAATACCTAATTTTCACATCTTTCTGTGGTGCTTTGGTGTGTTTTTGGACCACGATTAGAAAAAAAATATTGCGGTCGCCATTTTGGATTCCCCCCACCGCATGGCAAATGGAGACGCCGAGGATGCCCCCTCCCAGCCTGGTACCAGCAGCCCAGGATGGGGGGGGAAGGCTGGAGTGGGGACCCCCCCAGAAACCACCCCTCTGGTAGGTGCCCTCAGGCAGGCATATTTTCGCCTGCTTTTTTGGCCGGGAATCAGGTTTTTTTTTAATTTTTAAAACTTTTTTTCTGTGCCGCTTGGCATCGCGCAATCGCTGCGATGCCAGGAACGACAACGACAAATCAGACCCAATTTTTCTTTTGTCGGTTCGAGTTCGAGTTCTGGGGGAGTAATTGTCATTACCGTTTCCGTTGCGTAAAGGAAACGAGTAACGGAAACGGAAATGAGAATTTCGCCAAGTCATGCCCATGTCTAGTTACAATAATAGAATCATAAAGTTGGAAGGATCTCAAGGATCATCTAAGGAGAAAGGTGGGTTGAAATGTTTTAGACAGACAGACACACAGACAGACACACAGGCAATAATGAAGGTTTAAGATCAGCAAAGAACATTAAGGTTCTATGATACCATATCCATCATTAATGCAGGGTTCCCAAACTTGGAGCACCAGCTGATGCCCCAAGGAATTTTTGTCCTTCTCTGGGGTTTCAAATATAGACATAAATCTCAGGATGAGCAGCAGTGGAGTAGTACAGATTTTGAATTTCGTGTGTCAAGTGACTTGAGATTTTGACACCTATCATCACCATTTCCCAGCTAGTGTTCACTAGTTCCAAATAAAGGTGGTTTAGGGGGCCCCAATATATGTGGGGAATTGCTTCTACAGTATACCCCGCCTGCAGATACTGAAATCCATGGATAAAAGTGCTTGCTATATATATCACAGTATAGTAAAGTGGGCAGTGGAGGAGACCAGAAAAATATTTTAATATGCATCACCAGAACTGGCCACTGTAGGACACCAGAGATCATGGTACGTATAATATTTTCAGGCCATGGATAAGTGAATGACTATCCATGGATATGTTGCATCTGTATCATGATGATTCACCAGAAACTCACAAGTAGGGGGATGAGGCTAGAGAAAGATCTGGTGGGTACAGCAACGTGACTTATGAATCTTCTTGTCACACAAGCACTGGGAGCTGTGACGAAAGGTCTGGAAGGGAGCATCACACCCTAGCAGACTCACACAGCCTAGACAGATGCCCCATTGGTCCTGCAAATACATACCCAAACCCTTTGTGGGAGTGGGGCAGCTCTCTCAGATGCTGCGGGATGGTTTTTGCTGATCTCCTGGCTGGCAAAATCTTTCCTCAATCAAGTTCCGGCTTGCCATACTACCTGACGAGCTGTGATCTACTTGCATTTTGCTCCCTTTCCCCATTTCCCCATTCTATCCTGAGCCAATAATATTTCCCACTGACTCCCCAACTCTTACCTGCCTGATTTTGTTGTGTCATAAAAAGCCCTGGGACACTACAGCTGCCTGCCACCTTTAGGCCTTGACTCTCAGTGAATGGGCTGCTGGTGATCTGATAATTCTATATGCATGTAGCACCGGCAAACATCAAATATTTCCATACTCTCCTACTTCTGATTATAAGGGGGTAATGAGAGTATTTTTACCAAGTGAACATTTGTTCAAAAAAGCACAAGTATCAATTAATGAGTACTCATTTTCAGCATCCCCCCCTAAAATGTGGGTACTATATATATTAAAACCACTCCAGCTGGATAATATGGCCTCCATCCGTTCTATCCAATTTACACGGCAGCTGTTTTCTTCTCTCCTTTTCATCCCATCCTTTTGGGCTCTTTTCTAATCAGTAAATCAGCATCCCAGTTTAGGAAGCAAAGAAAGAGAACATCTGTGCTATCTCAAGTGCAAAAGCAACAGGGAAGTGTAAAAATAGATAATGTTGGGAGTGCCAGAATCCAGACATAACACCAGCCGAATCCAAGAATACATTACGAAGAAGAATGCAAACAATCAAAAAGAAGCACACAGAAGGTGGGCTCTACAGGCTGAGAGACTTCTTTGGGGTCTGTTCTCAGTGCTGCTGAACCGTTATCTGGGTTGATAGGACAATGCAGTGAAACTAGTGAACAAGTGGAGAAGTGTGATTTAAGAATCATTCATATTGATGGAGTCTCTCTGGCTGTCACTAAACCACTTGTTTATTTATTATTTATTCATTGGATTTCTATACCTCCCATCTGGCAGCGAGGTCACCCTGGGCGGTAGTGTACCTAATAGGCAAACATTTGTGTCCTTTCAAAACAGATGCATCCTGAAAACCAACCAACCAACCGGCCAGCTAAAATATTGTAAAATATTGAGGGTCCATTTGCTTTTTCCTTGGTACATATGGGAGGGCCCGGCTAATTCCTGGTATCTCAGTATTTCCAATTGAAGCAAAACAAGATGAGGAGTGAATAGCCATCAGAAAAAACAAATACAAAAGTGGAACAGGTTATACCTTTAGTCTACTAGAAAATTAATCAAAACATTGCTAATATTTCAAGGGTGAAACCCTCTTCATCAGAGCAGTACCAACAGGTTAAAACATGGCAAAAGAAGGATTTGCCAGGAGTTAGTTTTTAGATGTAAAGTCCTTGGCAAGATGGAAAAATGCCAAGCTGCATCCATACCAAGGAAGGGGCAAATGGACCATCAACGGAGACATGACAAGACTGCAAACACTGGGTGATTTCTTTCCTTTTAATCTGATCCAATTGGCTACACCTTGTGGAGTTTTCTAAATTTCATCCCAATCCCCAAATGAAATGCATGGGTCTTCTGCACTCCCCTCCCCCTTCACTGGCAAAGCAGGGGCCATTGGCCTCGATCAGCCACATAGAGAGGAGGTGTGAACACCTGCATGCGAGCCGTGACATGTCTTGGAAGGACTGGGACAGTAAAACTCCTCCCTCCACTTCTGATGCAAGATCTAGCCCAGTGGTTCTCAACCTGTGGGTCCCCAGATGTTCCTGGACTGCAACTCCCAGAAGTCTTCATCACTAGCTGAGCTGGCCAGGATTTCTGGGAGTTGCAGTCCAGGAACATCTGAGGACCCACAGGTTGAGAACCACTGATCTAGCCATTGATCTGGCGTGTTTGTGGGGCAGTGGAGTGACAACAGCAGCATTTATTTCTTTGCTCACAGAACAAAAAAGCTGGACTAGTCCTTGCACCAGCTTTGGGTGCATGTTTTTCCTTGCTACCCTCTTCTCATTTTTGAATGGCAAACAGAGAACAGGCATATCTATCCAGAACCAATTACTGTATAGGTCAAAATCCCATTGCATAGCTCCACCAGTGCAGTGGACTGATGTCACAAGCAGTAGCAGGGTGTCTTTGATTAAAGAGTCTCTGCTTTGATTGTGAGTTGTCTCTGACTTTGTCTCAGTGCATGAGACAGTTATGAGCAACCTGAAGATGAAGTTGGAACTCTTTAATTACCAGCAGACATCTGCTGCCAGTTATGCTACTCCTGCTCTGGTGGAGGAGATATGTAACAGGATTTGGGGATGTGTAATTTAAATACAGGAGAATAACACATGAGATGAAATCAAAATTTGTGTGTATGTGCATGATGTACCATAAGCTCACATCCAACCAACAGTGACCCTAAACAAATTTTCAAGGTGAGATATTTAAGGAATGGTTTTTCCAGTGCCACCTCTCTATTGAGCTTCCATGGCTGAGCAGGGATTCAAACATAGGTCTCCTGAGTCCTAGTCCATCACTCTATCCAGTGCACTACACTAGGTATAACTAAAAGATTAAACTAGAGACTCTTTAATTAGTGGCCACTGCTTAATACATCATTCCCACTGCACCAGTGGAGCTATGCAATACTGGGCATAAAGCAGGATTTTATTACAACAGTATATTTTTCATAGATGTGTGTCATTCTTATACTGAAATACAGTGATGGAAGAAAACCCTGCAATGCTGCATTATATTTGTGTTTAATTTTCTTATATATATAAAATAATCCATGTGCAAATAAATAACATGACATTGGGTGATGTGGCAGGTTGCTAATAATAGTGATTCATTTCATACAGAACACATTCAGTGCATTTGACACTTCCTGTGTATCACTTCGCAAATCAAGATAAACTAGAAGCAATGACCCAAATTTCAGTGTCACTACAGCAGAGTTAAATATTCAACTGTTGGGGAAGTTGCCTCAAAACATGCATAATCTAATAGAACTGATGTGTCAACATATGTTTTGACTGGATCAGCCATAGTGCTATAATAGTACGTAACAGAATTCCCTAGAGAGGTATTTGTCAGCTTTAAGACATGTCTGACAAACTGTGTACTGCTTTCTTTTCTTTCCTTTTTCTTTTTTAAAAAAGAGAATTTAAATCTTACAGGAAAATGTAAAAATGACAAATATCTCAAAAGTATGCCTCAAGGTAGACATTACACTTAGAAGTGGTGCATCCTGTGGTGGCAGTGAGCAACAGGGCATTTGTTTGTCCTTCTACATGCTTTTCCTCACTTCCATATTTTGCATTTTGTGTGCTTGTTCTGTGGTTGGTTATTGGAAAACAAGCATGAGCTCAGTCGGCTTGCTGATGCATGCGTCTCTAGGACCTCCTCCTGTCCTTGAAGGGAATTACTAATGGCTCATGCTCTCCTAATCCAGACCGGAAAGACAAAGTGGAAGAGAAGATTAAACCCTTGCTTTCTCAGATGACAGTCTCAATTCTGATCTCTCTTCTCATGTGCGAGTAAGCTGACCTTTTATGAAAAACCCAGCCCACTCTTAACAAGGAAAATGATGCATGTGTTCTTCAGCCCTCTGTGCTGCAGGCAGTGTTTAACATGAAGTCAAATGGGCTGCTTTCTTAAGACTTCAGTGTGTCTCCCTGATTGCGGACTTTGATCTGAACTACATGATTAGAGATGAGCACAAAACGCTAAAAGTGGCTTTTTGCTTCGTTTTTCGTTTCGTTTTTCGTTTCTTTTTCTCATTTTGTTTGAAACATTTTTTTTAAAAAAGATTGCTTCATTTTTCATTTTGGTTTGTTTTTCGTTTTGTGTTTTTATGTGTTTCATTGTTTATTTATGTGTTTTATGTGGGTTTTTAACTGTTTTTTTGGGCACTGTTGGGGGGGGATGGTGTGGGGGTTTTTAAAGTTCTTTTTAGCCCCCAAAGTAAGCGACAGCTGCAGCCACTGCTGCTTGCTTTGGGGACTAAAAAAAGATTAAAACCCCCACGCTCCCCCCCCCAACGCCTCCGATTAGGGGGAAGCATGGAGTTTTAAAACTTGTTTTGCCCCCCCAAAGCAAGCAGTGGCTGTGGCCATCGCCACTTGCTTCAGGAGATTAAAAAAATAGTTTCAAAACTGTGCACTCCCCCCCCTCCATTGGGCATGTTGGGGGACAAGAGTGCGTTTTTTAAAATGTCTTTAGTCACAGAGGCAAGCGCTTGACTCGGTAGCTAAAGACATTTTAAAAGACCTGTGCCTTTTCCCCCAACATGCCCGATTGGGGGGAAGCAGTGGGTTGTCTAAAATGTCTTTAGTCACTGAGCCAAAGTGCTCCGCTGAGCCTCAGTGGCTCAAAAACATTTTAACTGACCTGTGCCTTCCCCCCCCCCAACATGCCCGATTTTTTTGGGGGGGAGGTACAGGTTGTTTAAAGCATTTTTCCATCGGAATGCATTGCTCAGTGCATTCCTATGAGAAACCTAATGAAAAACGAGATGGAACAAATGGGAAATTTCCAGTTCATTTCGTTCCTTTTTTCTTTAAAAATAATTTTGTTTTTCGTTTCATTCCAAAATGAAATGAAAAATGAAAAAAAGAAACAAAAAATCATTTCATGCCCATCTCTATACACAATTAATAATAATAATGGAGTTACAAACAAATACTGTTAAGTCCGTGTTTCTCCAGGGTTTGGTTCCATGATCAACTATGGTTGCCTGAAACCATGGAAGCCTGACATGCAACATACAAGGGGATGGGACAAGGTACTCAAGAGTGCAGCCTTGTATGTTATATATACTGTAAACCTGTGAAATTGCAGGTACCAATCTCACAGATATAGGGTTCCTATTGTATATTATACAATTGCATTTGTTACGTACATTTCCTTTCTATTGCCCAGTAGGCTCAAGGCAGACAACATGGCTCTTTTCAATATTCTTATAACAACTCTGTGAAAATTATCAGACTAAAATGGAATAAGCTTCCATCTATGGAGTCAACCTAAACTGCTGCTACAGCCAAAATATTACACAATTACTGCCAGTTTAAATGTTTAGTTGTTATTTATTGTATTGTAATCTGCATTTTAATGGTATGATATTTCTATTGTATAAGTTATAGATCTGTCATTTTAGGATTTATGATTTTGATTTTTTCCCCTTTTCTATGTTGGAAAGCACCCTGAATGGCCTTTGACTAGATGGGAGGTATAAACATAATAAATAAAAATAACAATAATGTTGCATACATAATAATAAGGTGTGACTAGTCCAAGACTACCTAATGACCTTGTGGTTCAGTGGGGACATGAATCAGTATCTCCCACATCCCAATCCAACATTCAGTCATATTACAAAATAAAATTATATTAAATTAAAAAGGTCATCCAGCCATTCAAAGAATGCTTACAGCTCCACCTGTATCACAAGAACCAAGTAAGCTTACGGCCAGCTGATGACTCATCAGAAGAACTATTGGTAGATACTACGACTGTATACCAGAACTCTATAAACCCCAACTTAAACAAGGTGAAACACAGGGAATTTATGAATCACTGGGGAAATCAATGTAGTCAGGGCACAAATTGCTTTAGGTTTTTGTTTTTCCCTTCTTGAAAAAAAAAATGAAATTTCAAAGTTGACTCAGCTATTATTCCTTGTCTGAAATTTGACAGATTCATTCTCCACTTTAGAACCTAACATGTCTCCAAATTTCTTGTCCTCTAGAACAAACAAGCAAACAAATAAGAAATCCAGTCATTTTTACTTTCCACTAAAAGTCAGTGTGAGGTTACCATCTGGATCTGGGAGACATGTTGTTGTTGTTGTTGTTGTTGTTGTTGTTGTTGTTGTTGTTGTTGTTGTTGTCGTCGTCGTCGTCGTCGTCGTCGTCGTCGTCGTCGTCGTCGTCGTCGTCGTCGTCATCATCATCATCATCATCATCATCTAATTATTTTTATGGAATTTGGTATAAACCACTTTTCAAATCAACCTTCATTCCAATGAGACCTTGCACAACCTTAGCAAATACACAGAAATGACTTCAAGAGCAGAAACATGACCACATGAACCCACAGGGTTCCTGATAGCTAGTGAACAGCACACTGAAAAAGTAGGTCTGTAAAGCTACATAAAATGGAATATGCTGCCACGGAGGGTGGTGGAGACTCCTTCTTTGGAGTTTTTTAAGCAGAGGCTGGATGGCCATCTGTCAGAAATACTGTGATGGGGGTTCCTGCATGGAGGGGGGGGGCTGGACTGGATGGCCCTTGAGGTCTCTTCCAATTCTATGATTCTATGATTCTATGAATCATATTTGGCTGCCCCATATCCAGCTAAAAAAATCTCCTGACTCCAGCTGTGCATGACTCACCAGAATTGCCTCATCCCCCATCCCACCCCATGACTGGGGTCCCATTCAAACTGAACAACCTACTGTATAATACATATGACTGTTATTTGTTGCCTAAATGGTATGTATTTCTGGCAACAGCAAAAGCTGAATACTACTGCACCAACCTTTGCCTCACTTTCTGGCTTCTCCCACCAGTGCTGCTGAAAAAGACAGCTTATGCTTCTGTTTCCTTCCATTATTTCACCCCATACTTCGCATAGGACTTGGGTGGTACCAAAAGAAAACACAGTGAGGTCAGCTTCCAGCACCTTGCCAATCATTTGGAAGGTTTCCCTGCTATCTTCCTTGATTCATCTATGCAAATGTCATTGCCAGATGGCTTCATGAACCCTGGCAAAAGTCAATAGTGGAAACTCAGGCAATGTGTATTTCTCAGTTGACTCGCGTCTCTCCCTCCCCCAGTTTCCTAGCATCAGGGATATATTTATATATCAATTTGAATTTCTTCTGTTTGGAAGAAGGATCACACTGAGCTATCTGTCTGTCTGTCTGTCTGTCTGTCTGTCTGTCTGTCTGTCTGTCTGTCTGTCTGTCTGTCTGTCTGTCTGTCTGTCTGTCTATCTATCTATCTATCTATCTATCTATCTATCTATCTATCTATCTATCATCTATCTATCTATCTATTTAATTGTATTATATTGTATAGTATTTTTATAGTATTTTACGGGTATTGTGTTGTTTTTTACATTGTACTGCTTTTATTGTACTTTTATGAATTTGTTGTAAGCCACCTTGGGTCCCTCCGGGGAGAAAGGCGGCATAAAAATAAAGTTGTTATTTATAATAATAATAATAATAATAATAATAATAATAATAATAATAATAAT
>JAHTLZ010000007.1:35348783-35369734 GCA_023846285.1 Phrynocephalus versicolor | reverse complement strand
CTTCTGACAACTACAGACAATTGAAAGAAAAGGAGAGTTGAAATGCTTGACTAGGGCTTACCACCACTGTTGGAGGGAAGTGGCTAGCTCCACGCCTCTCTCATTATTCTTGCAGTTACCACCCTTACATCTCTACCTATGAAGAAAAGTTGTTCAAAAGTATTTTCAATAAGTGAAGTTGAATGCACAGTCAAGTCTTGATGGCCTTGGTATCTCAGTTGTTCATCTGAAAGCACCCAAAAACAAACAGAGGAAGTGGTTTGTGGGAAATTGGTTTCCAGGTAATTAGCTTCTCTGCTCAGAGGACCTTATATGATTTCTACTTTTAATAATTATTAATGATGTTCATAGAACCTGATGAGCAAATTGTTCAGCCAATTCTTACACTCCCCCTCACCACCTCATGCCATTTTGTTTCTGCTTTGCAAAATGAGGAAAAATAAATAAATGAGAAGGGAAGTCATTATAACATTTAAGTGGTAAACAATCATGCCATTTGATGAATAAATTACTGTGCTGTTGTTATTTGCAAGCTTCCTCTTCTGGGTCACTGTTGGTGTCAGTCAGTCAGTCAGTCAGGTTTATTGCGGTATAAAACCATAAAAATCATTAAAATCATTAAAACATGGTAGCAAAATTGTAAAGTTACATAAACAGTGTGGATATAACGATATACATAAAAATATTAAAACGCAAAAGGAAACTAAACCAGTAAAAGAAAGTAGAGAATTTTCTAGCCCGCCATCTTAGAATGGAATTTAATCAGGTATAAGCAAAATTTGGCTATTTGTTTGGTAATAAAAGAATTTTCATCACTTAAAAGTCTTTCCAGACCCATCTCGTTTGGGTCTACTGTAAGTCTCTCTAAGCATGGGTGAATGAATCTCTTTCTATAAGGGTTGTGAAGAGGGCAACAAAAAAACATATGCACCATAGATTCCACCTCCCTTTGGGAGCAAATGCAGCGTCTGTCTTCATAGGGAATTTTCTTATATCTCCCTTCTAGAACCATTGAAGGAATAACTGAGCAGCGGGCTAAAGTAAAGGCTCTCCGGTAAGCAGGCTCTTCCAGCTGTAAGAGATAGTTGGCCATTCTCATAACATATCTGGTCTCCATGGGAGCCCTAAACAAAGGGGATTGTGCTATATCTCGTTGGCGCTCAATGTCTTGGATCCTTTGTTTAATAAGTGCTTTGGCCTGCATAGTGCTCTGAACCAATAGGTCATCTATTGAGAGCCCCATAGATTCTAATTTTCTTTTTAAACTTTGTATCCACCTAGGTTGGAAAGGGTCTTGGTTTATTAAAGGGAGAAGGCCTTTTTGGTCTGAGAAGCTCTTAAGCCACTGACAAACAGAGGCAATAAGTATTCTAGCTTCTAGTTTCATTTGACCCAATTCTAATCGTATCAAAGCATTGGAAACACCTGGAGGGACTTGTAAGATAGAGCGGAAGAACTTAGATTGTACCTTCTCTAACACAGCCAGATCAGCCAGAGATATTCCTGTATAGGTGCCATATAGGAGCTGAGCTACGACTTTATGTTGGTAGAGCCTTAATGCTGCTGGAACAAAGAGACCTCCCTTTGTTCGGAAGAATCTCACAATAGCATTAGCAGACTGCTCAGCCTTCTCAGCTCTCCAATTACAGTGTGCATTGTTGGCCCCAGATTCTTGCACTATCACCCCCAGATAGGTGAATTTATGCACTTGCTCAACTTTCTTCTTTTTTATTAGCCAAGATCTTATTTTTGGCCGTCTGCCGAAGGCCATCACTTTTGTTTTATCACAATTAATAATCAAGTGTTCTTTATCACAGTAAGCTGAGAAGCTATCCAAGGCCCTTTGGAGACCTACTGGAGACCTTGATAGAATAACAGTATCATCAGCATAAATCAGTATTGGGAGGTGCCGTGAAGCAAGCTTTGGTGGGTGAAATTTTAAGTTACTCATGTGCTTCACCATATTGCTTATATAATAGATGAACAATGTGGGGGCCAACAGGCAGCCTTGCCTGACTCCCTTGGAGGTTTGGATAGAATTTGTTAGTAAGCCTTGAGGGTTACATCTTACTTTAAGGTATGTTTCCTGATGGAGGGCTTGGATAAGGTAAAGAAGTCTTTTATCAATGCTAGAAGAGCCTAGTTTTTGCCATAACCTCTGCCTTGAGATAGAATCAAAGGCGGCCTTCAGATCTATAAATGCAGCATATAGGGAGATTGGGCCTTTAGAGGCATATTTTTCAATTAATTGTTGGAGTATTAAACAGTGCTCCATTGTTGCTCTTCCTCCTCTAAAGCCTGCTTGTTCTACTGGAATGCATTCTTCTTGCTCAAGCCATAATTCTAGTTTTTCTAAGAGATGTCTTGTGTATAGCTTACTAATGATGTTTAGAAGGCTGATGGGTCTGTAGTTCGCTGGGTCTTTCTTGTCACCTTTCTTATAAATTGGAACCACAATAGCCATCCCCCATTGCTTGGGAATCCGGCCAGTTTGGTCTATAAATGTGAATAATTCTGCTAGATAATGTGCCCACCAATCAGCATTTTCTTTGAGGACTTCAGGTGGAATTCCATCCGATCCTGGCGCCTTTCCTATTTTTAGACGGCCAATATGGTCTTTTATCTCTCTTGGGCTGACTGGGGACCATATAGGCAAATTCCTTAGGTCTCCTATAGGAGTGCCTTGCACAGAATCATCATAGAGATTTTGAAAAAAAGTGGCCCATTTATTTGCTGGAACATGCATATCTAGTGGCGATGAATTCTTCGCCCTTCCAGCATTAATAAGTTTCCAAAACTGAGCTGAGTTCTTTTGTTTGGCTGACTGGATTAGCTCCTCCCATAAGTTCCTTACATACTCTTTTTTCTTCCTCTGAATGGTGGTTTTATATAATTTCTTTTGAGCTAGCAGCTGAAGATGTATTTCAGGTCTTTCCTCCAGACCTTTGTTCAGGGACAGATGGTACAAGGTGTTAAGCTCTTTTTTAACTTGTACACATTCATGGTCGAACCAAGGTTTTGTGTTCCTATAAGCAGAGTATACTTTGTTCTCTGAAGGAACAGTCAAAACAGCGTTTACTTCCTGGGTCAAAGCCTGGAAGTTTACAAGAGGGTCTTGCTCTGGACTTAAGTTACTAAAGAGCAAGAGATGATATTGCAATTTCTCTGGAGTTAGTATTTCTTTTACTTTGGTACTACGGGTGCTAGACCATTTTAACCTTTTTCCGATAAGTTCTAGCTGTGGTGTATACTGGTCCTCTGGTTGTGTTAGATTCAGAGGAAGAGACACTTTTAGGCTTAGTGGTAGATGATCCCCTTCCAAGAATGGCAGAATTTTAAAAGTTTTAATCCTAGGTAGTAATACATTGCAGACAAGCATATAATCAACAGAACTAGCCCTTTTACCTGCCATAAAAGTATATTCACCTGGGCAGTCCCCATAGAATGCCCCATTAAGAATATGAAGCTCCCTCCTACGTGATAACTTAGCAAGGCATGCACCTGCATAGTTCGCCTTTGGGTCTTTAGATGTGCGTGTAGAGAGGAGTCCATATGATTCCCCATATAGATCTTCTAAGACCAGATTATATTTCTTTGCTAGAAATATATCATTTGATCCAACTCGGGCATTAAAATCACCTGCCAACAAGATTTCTGCTTCGGGACACCCAGCTAACAGATCTGATATATAATTATCTAAGGCTGACCAGTTTTCTTCAATAGAGGATTTCTTTGTTCTAGGTGGAAGATAGGCATTTATTATAAGAAGGCTGCCATTCACCCAGCTCATCAGTACGGCCATTGCCAGGTGGGCTAAGGGAGGTTTCAAAACACATTTTACCTTTAAGGTAGTTGAAACAAATATAACCAGCCCACCCATTAATCTTCCCGGACCTTTCCCAGCAGATGCCTCTAAGTTAAAGGAATAATAGCCATTCAGAAGAGGCGTTTCTGCTGTCCATGTTTCCTGCAGTAGGATAATGTCATATATTTTCTTCATGAAAGGAACATCCATATATGAGTGGAGGCAACGTTGCCATCCAGCTACATTCCAAGAGAGAATTTCAATTGTATTATCATCTGCCCTCATATGTTGTCTCAGTGACAGATTATTGTTTGAATCACTTTGGGGGAACAAAATGTGGTCATAATGAGAGGAAGCTTGGCTCATCTGGTGATTTAGATCCCTCTGCTTATGAGTTGAGGGAGAGGTAAAAGGTACTGGGGTTGAGCCAAGCTCACAATTGGAAAAATTTAAAAGTTCAGCTTTGCACATGGAAAAATTATTATCCCCAAGTCAGTATCCCTGGGACCAGCCCCCATTATCCTTTACATAATGTCTCTGCCACCAATAAGGAGAAGTTTCAGTAATTTGGTTGTTGAAGGTGTCCAAGCTTCTCTGAGTTTTGTTCCAGCTTGTGTGTTTGGGTTTACTCCACACATTCTTCTTCCTTCTAGGATTTGGGACAGTGGGTCTAGGTCTGATCAAAACTGGGATAGGCTTGCTCATATAGATGTCCGGCTTTGTAGGTTCTTGGGAGGCTCCTATCGATTCAAAATTCTTCCTTAATGCAGACTGTTGTTGTTGATCCTTTTCCTGTAAGTCTTGCTCCTTTGGGTGATTAC
This sequence comes from Phrynocephalus versicolor, assembly GCA_023846285.1. Taxonomy (NCBI): domain Eukaryota; kingdom Metazoa; phylum Chordata; class Lepidosauria; order Squamata; family Agamidae; genus Phrynocephalus; species Phrynocephalus versicolor. The sequence goes on along the minus strand of JAHTLZ010000007.1, from coordinate 35,365,108 downwards.
CTTCCTCTTGCTTCTGGGCATGGCTGGCAGGTAAAGGCATCTCTTCTACTGCTGTCCCCGACACTGGCGAGTGTCCCCCCTGTCTTCCTTTTAGCTTTAACTTCTTATGCTGTGAGCTGGATTTACCCTGTTTGGATCTCTTAGAACGATCTCTGGTCTCTAGCCGTTTGAATAAAGGTTTAAAGTCCATCCTCCTGTTCCCCTTGGCGTAATGGTTGCTATCTATTTTGCTTCTGCATTTCTCCATCGTTGGCAGGGGTAGCTTCTTTTGTGAGGAGAGATCTTTCTTCTTGTCTTTTGTTCTTAGCCCTCCATCATGCATCTCCACAGTTCACCTCCCCTGATCCCACCCATTGTTGACACGGAAGGGGATGCTGCCAGTTATATCAGCCCCACCCTCACTGAGGTAAAGGGTCCCACTGTTGGTGGGTTAATGCTGGTAATCCATGTGTGAAGTGCCTCTCCATGCAAGAAGAAGCAAAGGACATTTTCATGTACCTTCCAGTGCAAAACAAAAGAACCAGGTCATGGAAATGCTGCTTCAAGACGTACTTAAATGCCTATTCTCCAACCCAGTCATAAGGCTGAGCTTTATTTATGCTTCTTTTGAGGTTTCAGAGCTGCTGTGGTGCACCTTGTGGCATGTGGTATAGAGGTCGACTCATTACACTTGATTTCTAGACCCAAATTTTAGACATAATGTAGTCTAGATGGGGATTTTCTTCTCCAAGCACTCCTGGGTATAAGTGTTAGAGTTTCTACAACCTCACCCCTAGAAGGGGTGGCTAGGAGGGACCTTTCTGGGTGGGACTGACTGTCAATATATTCAGTGATAACCATTCACACAGATATAGGATGGGGGATACCTGGCTGGAGAATAGTACCTGTGAAAGGGATCTGGGAGTCTTAGTGGACCACAAATTTAACATGAGTCAGCAGTGTGATGCGGCGGCCAGGAAAGCCAATGCAATTCTTGGTTGCATCAACAGAAACATAGTGTCTAGATCAAGGCAAGTGATAGTACCACTCTATTCTGCTCTGGTCAGACCCCACCTGGAGTACTGTGTCCAGTTCTGTGTGCCTCAATTTATAAAGGATGTTGACAACCTCAAGCGGGTGCAGAGGAGAGCAACCAGGATGGTTGAGAGTCTGGAGGAAATGTCTTATGAGGAACGGCTTAGGGAACTGGGAATGTTTAGCCTTTCAAAAAGAAGGCTGAGGGGGGATATGATAGCTATGTTTAAATATTGGAAAGGATGTCATATTGAAGAGAGAACAGGTCTGTTTTCCATGGCTTCAGAGACTAGGACTCGGGGCAATGGTTTCAAACTACAGGAAAAGAGATTCCATTTGAACATTAGGAAGAACGTCATGACAGTTAGAGCTGTTCGGCAGTGGAATGTGTTGCCATGGTGGGTGGTGGAGTCTCCTTCTTTGGAAGGTTTTAAGCAGAGGCTGGATGGCCATCTGTCAGAAATATTGTGATGGGGTTCCTGCAGGGCAGGGGTTTGGACTAGATGGCCCTTGAGGTCTCTTCCAACTCTATGATTCTATGATTCTATGACTTCAAAGAGACCCTCACCCTCATGGTGTGATTCATGGTAATTCTCTTTGGGCTGGGAGGTGAGAAATTTCCAGAGGTTCTCAGACCACCCCTGGATGCTGGAGCTCCACATCCAAGCCCATAATCCCATTCTTTCCTTATGAAATGAATATTTTAAATGGAAAGCTCTTACATGACCAAACATTTTTTAAAATAAATAAATAAAGATGTTGCATCATGGTGGTGGTGATGGACCTCAACACAGTGTGTGGAGCCATGGGTGTGATCAAAACATGGCAAAACTGTCATCCACAACTTCAAGAAGACACAATATGACTTTCAGAGACATGTCTTTCAAAAATGGAGGGAGGTGCTAGAAAGAACCAGGGGTAGTAATGCTGCATTGAGGTCCAGAGCCTGTCTACTTATCATCAGGCATATCCAAACTTCAGCCCTCCTGATGTTTTGGACCAGAACTCCCAGAATTCTAAGCTTAGATTTCCACTGACAAAGGGCTGTGGGAGTTGCAGTCCAAAATATCTGGAGGACCGAAGTTTGGACATGCCTGATTTAATTAAACACCATTTAAAATTTTGTCTCTCTATGTACAAATTTGAGATTTTATGCAAATCAGTGTTCTCCATTCTCTTTCTGGTGATACAGTTCTTCTTTCTGAGTGATCTATAAGCAGCTACTCGAAAGAAGTATGCTAGGCAGCTCTGAGGAAGTAAAGGGTGAATCGAAATAAAGATAGAACAACCAATAACTCTACATATCTCAGGTAAGAGAGATGTACTGCATGTATTCGAGATTCATGTGTTCATGTTGAGATATATCAGTCCATTTTTCCCATGGAGCTATTCTACTAAAATCATAAACCATTTCAAGGACAGAGAGGAGAAACTGAATATAACTGTCACTGAATGGTGACAAAAGAAAAAAAAATCATGCCCAGAACATATAATCAATTATAAAGAATTTGCTTCTATAAATTCCACTCATCCATCGGCTTTGCCATAGCTGGAAATCTTGTCGGAGTCCTTAGTATAACCTTGAACAGAAATATACAATGCTTATAATGATCAGTCCATTGACCCAATATTAACACTGGGAAGAATCCAGGGCTTCACAAAGAATTATTTTCCAATATTACAAGATCCTGAAGCCAAAAATGTTGCATTATCTAAATACAAAGTATTGTATGCACTCTATCAATTGCTATGTCCCTTGTTCTCAAGGCTACCACAATGACGTCAACATCAGAGTGACCCCAAGCACTACATCAGTGACTACTAAAACAAACACCTTCCATCCCCTAAATATTCCATCTTACTCTGTTAAGTCAATCAATTTTATTCCACCTTTCAAAAAAGAATTTTGTGGAGAGTTGCAGGAGCTGAGGTTCATTGCACTGCATGTGGCTGGAATAGCATGTAACTATCTTAAGTAATTAAAACACTTGGGCAAATGAAGGGGCAACAAGTAATTGACGGGGAGCTATCTCATTGCCATATGTTTTTGCTGGAGACAATGAAGCCATAGAAATAAGGTGGAAAACATAGAAGGATTCTGTATAAGTTCTAGGCCAGTGGTGGCGAACCTTCAGCACTCCAAATGTTTTGGACCACAACTCCCAGAATTCCAAGCCTGTATTGCCCATGACAAAGGACTGGGGGAGTTGTGGTGGAGTGCCGAAGGTTTTCCACCACTGTTCTAGGCTAAACAAACCTTGGCAGAGGGTCCTAATGGAAAAGGTTGACTTACAACAGGCATGTCCAAACTTTGGCCCTCCGTATGTTTTGGACCACAATTCCCACAGTCCTTTGTCACTGGCAATACAGGCTTGGGATTCTGGGAGTTGTGGTCCAAAACATCAGGAGGGTGGAAGTTTGGACATGCCTGACTTACAAGATCATACTACAGGTCATGAAGTGCTCAAAAATGTGACATGTTCTCTGAAGCTTGATACTCCTTTATTTCATATATGAAGAGAGGCTCTGTGTCCACTGGCCAGCCAGCATGATGTGCCAACTCTCAGAACACTGTACTGTTTTTCTCAGACATTGAAACAATGAGCAAACCAACACATATCTGGGCCATGTTCAATAGTCACCATGATATCCATGAATGATCTCTATTTATTAATTGTTTTGCTGTTTATTAATTCTAGGGTATCCTCATGCTGGCTTGCATTACTTTCTGTTGCTTGTGATGTTTCCTTCTGTTATGTGTTTTCCTCTCCTTTTCTGTTCTGAAATGGTTTTCCAAAGAAGAGGTGGAGGAGGAGGAACAGAAAGATATTCAAAATATTTGGATCATTCTAAATACTTTTTGTTCTCAGGGGAGTCTTTGCTCTTCCATTGTTGGACTGCTCAGTTTTTATGTTCCAAATCAAAGCCACAGCTTTGTTCTCTTCAAGTGAGGAGCCAATTTAGAAGTACCCAAACATTCTGATGCAAACACACATACTTTATGATCATTTTGTTCTGCTTTGTTTTTCAAACAGTAGCTCTTGTTCATGCAAGCAAGGCATGATGAATTCTCAAGTTATTTATCTGAAACTTTTTGGGGAGGTTATTAGAAGTTGCAACATGCAGAGGAGTTGGGTACATCAGTACATTACTGAGTCATTTTTCATTGAAATCAAAAGCAAGGAGCCAGCGAGGCTGGAGCACTGCGCAGTTGCTGATAAAGATTCCTAATCCTCATAGCTTGGAAGAAATTCCCTCAGTTGTTTAATTCCCATGTCATCTTCTGATTAAAGAATGCAGCCGATTTCGTGCCAAGCTTTGTACGTTCACACCTGATAAAAATAAGATTGGCTTCAAAAAGGCCTAAGAACCAAAATGCACATGATTCAGGAAGCTCAATTCTCTTATGCACTTCAGCTGAAATTCTTGAGCAATTCCCTTTGGGAAATTTAATGAATGCTTCCTTATGGCTCTTTCTTTAATGGATCCTTGGTTATAATAATAGGAGCAATACTCTAACCAGGAAATTGCCTCTGGTACATTATTGTTCTTTCACGCTGGTGCTTGCCAGTCAGGAGCTGGCAAAGGCATCCCGCCTCCCTGTGTGATTGGCCAGCACCAGACAGCAGGAACGATGATGCATCAGAGGCTACTTCGTGGTTGGAGTATCGCCCTACATGAAGTAAACCAAGGTAAGTCAATGGGTGATTTCATTTTGGAAGGTGGGTCCAAGTTCTGTACAGCAGCTGTGCTGCTGTGATTCATTTTGGAACAGGGCCCATTCTGAAACAAAAGGCCCATGCCTAGTAGAGGGTGCAGTTCAGTGGTTTATGTATCTGGCCGTGAAACCAGAGCTTGGGAGTTCACTTCCTTGCTGTGCCTTCCAGGAGATGATCCAGCTTTTGACAAGCTGCATAGTCCCACAGTGTCCCCAGAGGAAGGGAATGGTAAACCATTTCTGAGTATGCTCTACCTGGAAACCTCTAAAATCCATTGCCATAAGTCAGAATTGACTTGACTGCAGTTTGTTGTTGTTGTTGTTGTTGTTGTTGTTGTTGTTGTTGTTGTTGTTGTTGTTGTTGTTGTTGTTGTTGTTGTTGTTGTTGTTGTTGTTGTTGTTGGTGGTGGTGGTGGTGGTGGTGGTGGTGGTGGTGGTGGGGAAGTGGTATGATCTTGCAATATTATACATGGTTAAAGGGAGTGAAAGAAGTGAAGAAAAATCAAATGGTATAGTGTCACTCTGAGAAGGTTCACTAGTTTTATTGAAATATTTCCATTTTTCACATATGCTTCTGATTTCATGTGGTGATAATGGTCTACAGGTGGGCAGAGCCTTATATTGTTTTCTTAGAGTTATTTTGTCTTCATAAATATTTAATGCCATGAGAAGCCATACATTTGCTTCTGGTGCGCTTACCAAGTGGAAGCAGGTATAACTTATGCTAATAATAAAAAAGGCAATGTGTGTTTTTACATCCTTTTCTTTGTTGTTGTTGTTGTTTAATGTTTATTTGATAGATATATAAAGGATAAGGATAGGAAGAGTGGAAAGGGGGAATAAGGAGAGGGAATTAAATGAAAAACCAATTGTAAAAATACATCCTTTTCTTAATGGACTTTCCCCACTACAATAAAAAAAGATGGCAGAAGCAGGAGAAAAATAAGGAAAGATTATCATTTCACAGAGATAATAGTACAAACTCTTCGTCTGGAACCGTCAAAAGGAATTGCTAAGTCCTTGGCCCAAGTTCTATCATGAAGATACCAATATAAAAGTTTCATCTGGAGAAATCATAACCATTGCTCAAGTGCATCTGAGGCAAAAGGATAACGTAACGGGACATGGTTAGAAAAAAGGTTCTAGAAATTGCACAGAAAATGTATTGATTGGAAATAGTTGTTCTAGGCAATGCATTTTGAGGAACAACTTAGGAATATCACTTATGTTTTGTTTTCAACCCACAGATTTTTCCAAGATGGTCCAGATTTAAAAGTCTTTTGGAATACAAATTAATATGGTGGGATAGTAGGCATATGTTTTAGATTAAGCCAGGTCCCAAAGTCACATAAAATTAAGTGGTAGCGTCAGTTCAGTCTGCAGTCATAAAGGGCTAGACAAGAAAAGCAATTTTTTTTCAGATGAAGACAATTCAGAAAGACTAGCAGAGGTCAAAGCCACGTCCTACCAGGGGATTCCATGTTGGGGGAAGGGTTTAGGCCAGGGGTCCTCAAACTTTTTAAACAGAGGGCTGGTTCACTGTCCCTCAGACACTGTTGGGGGCTGGACCCTGCAGCTCCCCAGCACAGCTCTGAGGGTGGAGAGGGAAGGCCTGGCCAAAACACACATGCCTCCTTTGAAGTCGCAACATTGGGAAATGACAGTCGGGAAAAGAAAGCTTTCCGAACAGGCAGGAATGCAACAGGTGCTGCTGCTCTCTTTCAGGATGGAGTCCCTCCAGGGTCTGGCAGCTGCACCAGTGGATTTCTCCGCCTGTTGGCTAGCGCCACTGACCTGGAAAGCTCAGGTGCTGGATTTTCCCTGGAGGGGGCACATTGGGTGAGGGGTGGGGATGGGGAAGAGAAGAAGGTGGGAGGTGAGAGGTCACTTGCCATGGGGGGTAATGGTCCTTTATTTCGGAGGGTGGGGGCAAGCATCTTTCCAGCCAGCCTTAGCCCCCCCCCCCAATTCCTCGTTCCCAACGGCACCCTGGGGCAGTGACGCTATTGGTGGAAGATGGACAGCAGGGCTGCCGAGGCCAGGAAAGCCACCTGAAGGCAAACAAACCCTACCCGGGTGCACATTTGCTCACTGCTTGCCCCACACAAAGGATGCCCCCCATCTGGGCTGGGCAGAGCCACCGCTGGCCATTGGGGGGGGGAAAGAGGCAGGCAAGCTGGGCTGGATGACCAGGAGGAGGGAAGGATGCACATCACTATAATACATTAATACAATAACCCCCCGCCCCCAGCCCAACGCCACACTCCTTGCCTGAGGAGTAGTCCTATGCCAGTGAGTGGTCAATCCACTCCACATGTCAGCCTGAATTCTAACAGATCTATCCAAGATGCTGAATCAATTTGGGAGATAGGGTTCAGGACCTTGGATAGTTCCTATAAACCCTGAAACCCATTCCCCATTCTCCTGGCAGCAGACATCAGCCTTCACTGGGAACATATAAATTGGTAGTGGCACCTTGCTCTCTTGCAACAGCTATCTAAACACAGAACTGGATATACTCAGGTGACTAGATAGCTCAGTGGTTTAGGTTTCTGGCTGCACAGCTAAAGATTGGGAGCTGGATTCCCCACTGGGCTTCTAGGGGACACAACAAACGAACCTGTGTTGTCTTGGGTAAGCTGCACTATCCCAGAGTGCCCCTAGAAGAAGAGAAGGATGAATCACTTCTGAGTATTCTTTATCTAGCAAACCTTGGAAACAATCACAGTAAGTCAAAATTGGTTTGATGGTGCATAAATAATTGATCTTTCCATAGTTCCAAGAAAGGGAAAAATATGCCAGGCTACAATGAATAGTAGTGGCTGTGTGAGTACAAAGCATCTCTCCATTCCTATTTGACACAAGTATAGACATATGGTGTGAGCTTTCACCAATGGAGGTACACTTATCAAGTGACAAGCTGAGTGCTTGAAAAGATTGTCCTTCCATTCATTGTATGATTTAACTGAAGTTGGCAAAAATGCTAGGCTCTAACTGCAGAAATTATACACAAATTTAAATCCCTATAAAAATTCTTCGACTTCACACTGTCGCTGCATTTTTAGAAGACATTATAAAAGGAATCAGAGGGAAGGTTGAATGTTAATGTTTTCCCCTAAATAGAAGAGTGATCAAAATGATGCAGAGACCTATTTTGAAAAGTGAGGCAATAAAATAAAAATTGCATTCATATTGCACACTTTGCTGTGATAGCTGTACAGGGAATTCAGTGCGGCTTTGAGTGATATAACAGTCCTTCGCCAAAACAATTTCATACCACATCTTTCCTATGTGTGTGTGTGAGTGTGTGTGTGTGATAGGCCATGCTTATGTTTGACATACATCAGGTATTAGAAACAAAAAACATTTTAAACTTCCCATAAACCCAAATACTTTTATTTAGAAGAATGAAGTGGAACAATGAACACCGAATTCTGCTTAAATTAAACACATGAAAATAATTTTTGAACAGTCAGGTGTTTTCACTGCCACTCTCAATGTGATTTTGTGAACCACTCGAGATGAAGACCAAGGTCATTCACACATTCTTGCATTTCTGATCACAATGTACAGTGTGAAAGCTGGATATTTGCCCCGTGGCACAGTGGTTAAATGCTTGTACTGCAGCTAAAACTGTGCTCATGACCTGGGGTTCAATCCCAGGTAACAGGCTCATGGTTGACTCATCCTTCCATCCTTCCAAGGTCGGTAAAATGAGTACCCAGCTTGCTGGGGGTGGGGTAATGTGTAGTCTGCATAATTAAAAACTGTAAACTGCCCAGAGACTACTTGAAGTGGTATGGGGCGGAATATGAGCAGAACACTTTTTCTTTTAGTAAAGATAACTGGTATTCATTTATTTAAAATGTGCTGGTGGACAAGAGCTTTGTGGATACTCTGGGCTGCCAGAAATATAAACAAGTGGGTCCCACATCAAATCAACCATGGATATGGAAGCATATTGTTGAAGATCAGGCTGTCCTACTTTGGGCCTATCACGAGAAGGGAAGATTCTATGGAAACAAACCAAATGCTGGGAATGGTGGAAGGCAGTAGAACCCAAGATGGACCGATTCCCTAAAAGAGGCCACAACCTTGATTGAATCTACAGGAGCTGAGTAGGGCAGTTGAGGGCAGGACATTTTGGAGATCACTCATTTGTGGAGCCACCATGAGGTGGGGGTGATTTGATGGAACCTAAGAACAACCACTTGGGTTTCATTTCTGAGAAAAGGACTGGAGGAAATCAAATGGCAAATAAAACATGAATCTTGTAGTGCTGGCCAGCTAAGTATGGAGATGAGGTTCATCTGAAGTTGTTGAGCTCCAGTATCCATCAGCTTTGGTCTGACTGGCCAATGCTACCATACAAAAGAAGCAGCGGTTCACCAATGTATGAAGATGAAAAGGTTTCCCCACACTCCTATTTTCATTTTGACCAAAGTGTTGTGGTAATTTCATCCTTCCACAATGTTTTGTGCTAGGTGGTAGTTTTGGAAGAAATCTCTTGGTATTATCAGAAGCTGAGAAAAATCTCTTTATCTGGAGGCAAGGAAATGCATTCAGAAACAATGTGTGTTTGCCTACATGGGTCCGTGCTAGGCTTTCTCAACTGGCACCTTACAAGCTGTTTTATAGGCAGGCAATTTGTTCTCCCTGTTCATTCCTGTCTCTACTGACTCCAGGATTTTAGACCAGGGATTTTTGCAACTGTGTAAAGAAATATGTTGAAGATTTAACCAGAGTAGAGGTGGGCATGAAACAGAAAACCCATTGTTCAGGTTCGTCTGTTGCGGGCCCACCCTTGGTTCGGTTTGGGTTTGGGTTCATACGTTTTTTTAAAAAAAAGTGTACAAACCCAAACTGATCTGAACCGGTTCAGGTCCTTACCGGGTGGTGGTGGTGGCTGATCCTGGCCCCTGCGGCAGGGGCTTTTTGAGGTGCTGGCTTGGGGCCAGTACCTCGGGTCCCCCCCCAAGCACTGACTTCACAGCCCCTGGGGCCGGGTGGGTGCTATTTTTATTTTTTATTTATTTGTTTATTTTAGAGCACTGACCCGGCCATCACTGGGACTTGGTCAGCGCTCCTTTTTTTTAAAAAAATTGATTTGATTTTTTGTTGTTGTTGTTTTTAAAGCACCGACCGCATGGCCCCTGGGGCCGGGTCGGTGCTTGTTTTATTTGTTTTTTATTTTGTTTTGTTTTTTCATTTTAGAGTGCCAATTTGTCGGCACTACTTTTTATTTTTTAATTTATTTTGTTTTTATTTATTTATTTATTTATTACTGCCAACCATGTGGCCTGCTTACCAGCTGTAGAGCGGGCTGGTCAGCTTTTTTAGTTTTTTTTAAAAGTTTTGCTGGCCCGTGGGCCAGTTTGACAGCCCAAACGCCGGATCAGTTTTTTGGTTTTTTACTTTTGGCCCATGGGCTGGTACCGGGGCCCACATGCCAGATCTTTTTAAAAATTTATTATTGTATTTTTATTGGTTTTTTTTTTTTTTTTTTTTTTTTACTGTCAACCACGTGGCTGCCCTACAAATAGCGGAGGAGAGAAGAGACGTGAAATGCAAGGGAGAAAGGGAAAGATACAGAAAATTGAATGCAGACTTCCAAAGAACAGCAAGGAGAGACAGGGCGGCGTTCTTGAACGAACAGTGCAAAGAAATAGAGAAAAACAACAGAAAAGGAAAAACCAGAGATCTATTCAAGAAAATTGGAGCTATTAAAGGGGCATTTCATGCAAAGATGGATATGATAAAGGACAAAAATGGAAGAGACCTAACTGAAGCAGAAGAGATCAAGAAGAGATGTCAAGAATATACAGAGGAATTATAACAGAAAGATCTGAATGTCCCTGATAACCAAGATAGCGTAGTTGCTGACCTGGAGCCAGACATCCTGGAAAGTGAAATCAGTGGGCCTTAGAAAGCATTGCAAACAACAAGGCCAGTGGAGGTAACAGCATTCTAAATTGAACTCTTTAAAATCTTAAAAGAGGATGCTGTAAAGGTGCTGCACACTATATGCCAGCAAATTTGGAAAACCTAGCAGTGGCCAGAGGCCTGGAAAAGATCGGTCTACATCCCAATCCCAAAGAAAGGAAACGCCAAAGAATGCTCCAACTATCGCACAATTGCACTCATTTCACACGCTAGCAAGGTTATGCTCAAAATTCTACAAGGCAGGCTTCAGCAGTATGTGGAAAGAGAACTTCCAGAAGTACAAGCTGGATTTCGAAGGGGAAGAGGAACAAGAGATCAAATTCCCAACATGTGCTGGATTATGGAGAAAGCCAAAGAGTTGCAGAAGAGCATCTACTTCTGCTTCATCGACTATGCCAAAGCCTTTGACTGTGTGGACCACAACAAACTATGGCAAGTTCTTAAAGGAATGGGAGTGCCTGACCACCTGATCTGTCTCCTAAGAAATCTATATATGGGACAAGCAGCAACCATCAGAACTGGATATGGAACAACTGACTAGTTTAAAATTGGGAAAGGAGGACGACAAGGCTGTATACTGTCACCTTGTCTATTTAACTTATATGCAGAGTACATCGTGAGAAAGACAGGTCTGGATGAATCACAAGCCGGAATTAAGATTGCCGGAAGAAATATCAACAACCTCAGATACACAGATGATACTACTCTGATAGCAGAAAGTGAGGAGGAATTAAAGAACTTCTTAATGAGGGTGAAAGAGGAGAGTGAAAAAAATGGGCGGAAGCTCAACATCAAAAAAACCAAGACCATGGCCACCGGTCCCATCACCTCCTGGCAAATAGAAGGGGAAGAGATGGAGGCAATGACAGAGTTTATTTTCTTGGGCTCCTTGATCACTGCAGATGGCGACTGCAGCAACAAAATAAAAAGACACCTGCTTCTTGGGAGGAAAGCAATGGCAAACCTAGATAGCATCCTAAAGAGCAGAGACATCACTTTGCCAACTAAGGTCAGGATAGTCAAAGCTATGGTTTTTCCATTACTGATGTATGGAAGTGAAAGTTGGACTATAAAGAAGGCTGATCGCTGCAGAATTAATGCTTTTGAACTGTGGTGCTGGAGGAGAGTCTTGAGAGTCCCCTGGACTGCAAGGAGATCAAACCTATCCATCCTGAAAGAAATCAACCCCAAATGTTCACTGGAAGGACAGATTTTGAAGCTGAGACTCCAGTAGTTTGGCCACCTCATGAGGAGAGAGTAGTCCTTGGAAAAGTCCCTGATGTTTGGAAAGATTGAAGGCAAAAGGAAAAGAGGTGGCAGAGAATGAGATGGTTGGACGGTGACATCAATGCAACCAATATGGATTTGACAAAACTCTGGGAGGCAGTGGAAGATAGGAAGTCCTGGCAAGCTCTGGTCCATGGGGTCACGAAGAGTCGGACATGACTGAATGACTGAACAACAACAACGTGGCTGCCCACCAGTTGTAGCAGGGCCTGTCAGCTCCCCCACCCCTTTATTTCCCTGGAGGCTCCTGGACCCTCCCTGCAACTAGGACAGAGGAACCCAGGAGCAGCACAGGTAGGAGACACTGCCAGCAAATGGAACAAACTGAACCAAAACGGAAATGTCTGTTTCGTTTCTCTTAGAGGGGGCAGCTCCTTATTCATGTCATTGTGTAACAAAATGAATAACAAATAACGAAACAAACCAAAAGTTCATTTCGTACCCATATGTAAACCAGAGGTCTCCTACATGCAATACATGTGGTTGACCTCAAAACTAGAGATGGGCACGATTCAAAAAATGGTGTTTCATTTGTTGTTTGGTCGTTTAGGGGGTCCGTTTCGGTTCGTTTTTGTTTTCGTGAGGTTTTTTGCAAAAAAATTCATTTTCGTTTCATTAGGTAACAAAACGAAAAAATGAAAACGAAAATGAAAAATTGCTGTTTCGTTACCATTTAGCACAATTCAATGTATTTGCCGTAACGAAAACGAAGTGGTCGACAAAATTTTTCGTGTTTCGGGTCGTTTCGTTTCATTTTGGAGTCAAAATTCATTTTTCATTTCGTTACGTAATGAAACGAAAAAACAAAAATGAAAACGAAAAATCGCTCGTTTCGTGCCCATCTCTACTCAAAACTGTGGAGAAAGATGCTATCATATCCAGCTATAAACATGCTGGACAGCTTAGTGGTTTAGGTATCTGGCTTTGGAGCCAGAGGTTGGGAGTGGAGTAGTTCACTTCCCCACTGTATTTCCCTGATAGGAATTGGAATTGATGGTCCATAAGATTCCTTCTAGTTCTGCAATTCTAGGATTATAATGCTTCCTAGTTTTCTAGTGAATTATTAGTTCACATTAGGGACAGGCAATTCATTTTGGAACCTACTAGTTCTGAAATGACCTGCATGAGACCAGGTGGTGTCCGGAAGCCTCCAAAGCAAAAGCAGCCAATCACTTACCTTGTTCTGTGCCTGCACAGAGCTGAGCTCCAACAAGGAAGCAGGCTTCTCCATGGTGCTGGCCAAACAGGAACTGAGCAGGGACAGGCATCATCCCTGTCTGAATGGCCAGCACCACAGAGAAGCAAAGATGACATCAGAGCCTGCTTCCTTGTTGGAGCTCAATATGAATTGCCCATCCCTAGTTCAGATTATTTCTGACAAGCCCCTCCCCCTTTTTACTTGTCTCTCTCCCTGCTCCAATCTGCATTATTTTGTTATATAGCATGACAAGGAGCCCTACAGAACATGAAATGAAAGTGAAGAGGGGACATTTGATCACCTAAATAATTAAATGCTAATTGGCACTTTAATTCATGCATAGATATGTTGCACTCTAATTTATGGGTCTGAAGAGGCAAAGACACAGAAGGCGTTGAGGGGTTCAGTCTGGCTGCTGCTGGGTACACCACATAAACTCTAGCACTGTTTTTCTACTCTCATCTGTGCGGTGCAACAGATCAGGACAAGCAAAAATTAAAGCTGATATACCTCTGGGTTATGGTAACCCTATAGATTGTTGTCTTTCAATGCCCTTTCCTCCACAACCCTGTTCTGGTCTGATAAAACTCATGCCTGTGGCATCCTTTCAGGAGTCAATCCACCTCACATCTTATCTTCCTCTTTCTCAGGCTGCCTTCCACCTTCCCCAACATTATTGTTGTGATTTTCTTGGTCACATGACAGTTGACTGCAAAGCACAGCATGTGCTGAACGTGTACTGAGAACAGCTGGTTATCTGGCCTGAAAGACAACACAGTTGCTCGGGGCTTAAGGAAATGAGGAAGAACAATATTATAAAATAGGATGATTAAAGGAAAGTAGAACCAGGCCCGGGAGCTTGGTTCATACTGAAAGAAATTACTACATGCTGAATCTGTAGGATAAGAAAGCCCTTGAAGGGAAGCTGCTGCTTTTCTAAATAACGCAGCTGATGCTCTCTTTCTTTAGAAACATATAATTTAGATAGTTTCCTTTGGGGAATGCATCTCTCTCTCTCTCTCTTTCTCCACCCACCCCCCACACAGTGGACCTCGTATAACAAGTGGTTTGTTTAACAGAAACTCCACTTAAAAGAGAGAAAAAAATATGGAGATAGGGAGAAATCGCTTAACAGAATCGTCTATGAGGTGAATCCGAACAACAGAAAAACGGTCGCAATGAGGGATTAATCCGTTTTCAATGAATTCCTATGGGAAATTTGTAGAAAGGTAAATTTGCTTTACTTGTCCTGAGGCAATTTAGCAAAGTCACTTTTCTCCTCCAGAGAGTAAGAAGGACTTTAAAAAAAAAAAGAAAATGGAGGGGACAAGTCTAGCAATAATGGACATTGTGGAAAGATGAAGTTACCACAGTGCTTTGTTCAAAATGAAAAACAGATGAGATATGATTTGTGCCTTTTCATTTAAAAGCAACTACTTGTGTGAGAGAAAGAGAGGAGGGGGAGAAAAGGGGGGGTTATTGAAGTTAACCCACTGATCCCTCAAGGCTAGAACAAACATCTGCCTAGCTATTCCCACTGGAACAGGTTGTAAAATAAAACATATAACAAGGAGATATTCCTCAAGTATAAAAACAAATTGCATGTGTTCATGCTAGAGATCACAGAGAGCTGGTGGGGGAGGGGTCAGGATCAGATCATAGAAAAGTCACATTTTGTGCTACCGTCCCTACCGTTTCCCAGTCAGAATGGCCTTGTGCTATTTATTATAAAATTAATAAATACATATTATCATAGAATCACAGAATAGAGAAGTTGGAAGATGCCTACAAGGCCATCAAGTACAACCCCCTGTTCCATGAAGGAACGCAAGTTCCTTCTGCCAGGTGGTTGCCCAACGTTCTCTTGAACACCTCCAATGTTGGAGCACTCACCACCTCTTGAGGGAATTGGTTCCATTGCCCTGTTGCTCTAACAGTTAGGAAGTTTTTCCTGATACTTAGTCAAAAGCTGAGTCCTCTTACCTTGAGCCCATTGTTGTGTGCCCTGCACTCTGCGATGATCGAGAACAGATCCTACCCCTCCTCTGTAGGATAGCCCTTCAAATATTTGAAAACTGCGTCATATCATCCCTCAGTCTTCTTTTCTCTAGGCTAAACATGGCCAATTTTTCAGACTTTCCTCGTAAGGCTTGGTTCCCCCCCCCCGGTTTTCCTTGTTGCCCTCCTCTGAACCTGTTCCAATTTGTCAGCACTTTTCTTGAAGTGTGGTGTCCAGAACTGGAAACAATACTTAAGATGAGTAACCAGTGTCTTAACAGAGAGGGATGAGCAGCTCATGGGACTTGGAAATTATACTTCTGTTAATGCAGCCTAAAATAGCATTTGCCTTTTGTGTGGCTACATCACAATTTTGGCTCATATTCAGCTTATGATCTATGGCAATTCCAAGATCCTTTTTGCTTGTAATATTGCTGAGCCAGGTGTTCCCCATCTTGTAACTTTGCATTAAATTTCTTCTTCCTAGGTGTAGCACTTTGCACTCCTCCCTGTTAAATTTCATTCTGTCGGTTGCAGCTCAGCGCTCTAGCCTATCAAGATCATTTTGAATGTTGGTTCTGTCTTCCAGGGTATTCCACCCAATTTTGTGTCAGTTGTGGAGACATGCTAAAGGAGCAGATTGATAAGGTTATATGGAGTCGGAAGAGAGTCCATAAAGCAAACAGAAACTTGGAGGACTTGCTCTTGTAATGTGCATTCCTTGGCAAAGTGATTTTGGCAGGGGATCTCCTGGCCCCCTTATGAATGGTTTACAGGTCCATCATTTCTGAAGTTTTATCGCGGTGTTGCTTTTCACTACCTAGGAAGTCAGGAACTCTTCTGCCGTACTTCTTAAATGAGGAGATCACATCTCTCATTCCTTTTGTTCCCGGTGCACTGCTTTTGAAGTTGATTGTGAAGGATTCTTTTGAACCAATGCTAATATCTGTTTGCTCTTGCTAGAGCATGTGAGTGCAGACTGTAAAGAATTACAGCTTGGAGCAAACTCTTCCAAGGAGTTGCCACTTGCTACATAGCAGCAGGGACATTGTCAAATGTCCTCATTTAACTCAGTGGGAAGCAAGATCCAAGCCTGATGGCTTTAAAATAGACCACTACTGAAAGAAAGAAAGAAAGAAAGAAAGAAAGAAAGAAAGAAAGAAAGAA
>JAHTLZ010000007.1:35326467-35348773 GCA_023846285.1 Phrynocephalus versicolor | reverse complement strand
AAAGAAAGAAAGAAAGAAAGAAAGAAAGAAAGAAAGAAAGAAAGAAATTTAGCACACTCTAAGCAATGTGTTCTGATAAGAGTTATCATTGTCATTTTTAATGGCTGAATGAAACACCCCATAGGTCACAGGATAGAGTGAAGCCCATTGTGCTTGGGAAATCTGTACATTCAGTAAGTTTGTAATTGTAATGCTTTAGGTCAAGTAAAGGCTCCAAAGAGTAGGTATATTAGAAAGAAGTAGACAACTAAAAATGTGTATATTTGGTAGAATGTGCACAGATCTGTTTTAATGGAAAAGATACACAGGAATGTACCATCTTATATTGGGAGAATGGTAGACATCTACAGTAGTACCTCGGATAACTACTGCCCCGGATAATGAATTTTTCGGATAACGACTGCAAATTTCCGGGTATAGGACTGCCTCTGATAACGAATTTTCCCTATGGGCTATCTTGGATAACAAATTGCAATTTCTAGGTATAGGTCTGCCTCGGATAACGAATTTTCTCTATGGGCTGCCTTGGATAATGAATTTTCCTATGGGCTGCCTCGGATAATGAATTTTCCCTATGGATTGCCTCAGATAATGAATTTCCAGCATGAATCAGTAAAAAAGAGTTATCCCGGGTGGCATTGCATCTGTACCTTTAAAGTGCACTTTATAAAGAGTTTTGAGCAAAAAAACAGGTATCTGTGCCTTTTTCTAGGCTCCGGAACAGATTAAACGGTTTCCCATTCATTCCTATGGGAAACTGCATTTCGGATAACGACGTGTTTCGGATCACGACTAACCTCGGAGAATGAAATTTATTTGTTACCAGGTTTTACCCAGAAGATTTGTATCCAGAGCCAATCCATATGATGTGCCCAGAGCACTTTGGATCCTGGAAGAGCCTCTTAAGTAAGGCATTTATCAGACTACAATAGACACTCAACAAAATGGGGTGGGAGACCAGCAGGACTAAACCCAGGAACAATGTTCCAGTGCAGTAGTTTCCAACCTTGGGTAATCTATGTGTTCTTGGATTGCCACTCCTGGAAAACCCAACCAACACAGCTGGTGGTGAAGGTGCCTGGACACTACCCCGTAGGACAAACACAGAAGAGACCTGAGAGGGGCATCCAGAGCTCATGGTAAGTTCCCTCTCTGGAACTGATCACAGAAACACAGGAAGGATCACCCTGCTTCAGATGACTGATGCTCTTGAGGCAAAGCAGTACCATATGTGCCAGTGCTTAAAGAAGTAAAGGAGAAATGAACTACCTAGAAATGATGAGATACAAAGGAGGATTCAACAGGAGTAGAGGCCTCTTCCTGAAGTTAACTCTTTCCAGAAATCTCTGATTTGCTGCAGCTGGAATGTGGCTGAGCTTGGCAACTACTGCAAAAAGAGTTACTCAGCATTTTGGAAAAACTGCTGAAAGCAACTATTCCACTCGTAATATCTCCCAACCCCTTCAATTCCTGAAATATCTGAATCCTTCATATGTGTGCTGTGCTAGCTTCTGAGCCTCAGCTGATTACACATCTTGGGCCTCTTGAATGATTTTCTAAGATTTTAGTTGCTTCTTCCCTGCCTAGTTTGCAGGCTGTGTGTGAAGGTGGTGGGACTTGTCAGAGGGCATAACTTTCTTGGGTCAGATGGCTGCTGGAACTTGGCCACTTGAAATACTTGGCTTTAACAAAGACATTTCTCCATCACACACATGTTATATTTGTGGGCAGAAAGTACTGATATCCTCAAAGCCTGTCTACTTCCAAACAGCAGTCATCATAGTCTGTGGGTGAAGCTAAAAAAATGTGGCACAAGGAACTTCTCACCTTAAATTGCAGAGGGAAGGCTGAAGCAGGTTCTCAGATGGTTCAGGCTGTAAATTGTCCAGAGGAATCCAGACAAAAACAGCACACGCAAGATCCTCTTAATGAGTTCCCTCCCACAAACCAGTTGACAAAGGCCACAATATTTACAGTTCTCAGCCCATCTCTCTGGGCTTTCAGTTGTTTCCAATTAGTTATCAACAGACCTTGAGACACTGGTGCTGCTTGAGCTCAGATCTTCTGAGACTCTTGTCTTGCTCTCAGGCATTGAGCTCAGATCTTCTGAGACTCTTGTCTTGCTCTCAGGCAAACAGACCACATATCTGCCAGGCATTCCTCAATTTCTGACACCTTAGTGGCAAAACTGCCTTCAACCCTTCTCCCCAATGCTCTGTCAGTGGGAGCACTAGGTTCTTTCTGTTTATTGATACTCTTCAGCTGCAAGATATCCTCTTTCACTTCAGAATATTACTGCTCAAGTTGAAGTGGTCCCCCGCCATTTTGCAGTTCATTTCCTGTGGTCCCGGTATATTGTGGGACTGCAGTATATGAAAGGCAAGCCCCCAGGAGTAAGCTGTGTGGGACTGTTTGAGGCCTCCTGCACTTACCCCAGGCCTGGTGCTGCCCTGAGCGGGCCTCCAATGGGCTTCACAGGCCTGTCAGAGGCCCCCGAAGTGGTTTCCAGAAAACAAGAAGTGACTTCCGGATTGCGGGAAACCACATATGGGGCCTCCAATAGGTCTGGGAAGCCTGTTGGAGGACCGTTTGGGGCAGTGCCAGGCCTCAGGTAAGTGTAGGAGGCCCCAGAGAGACCCCCCAGTCCCAATGCAACCCAGCATCTGAATATCACAGATTTTCAATTATCGCAGGTCAGGTTGGGTCCCAACCCCCCGCAATAGGTGGGGAATTACTGTACCATTGGTTTGCTTGTTTTTGCTCGAATTACTTGTTACCACCCACTGATGAAAGGAATTTACAGTCTTGAATTTGTAAGAACTGAGCAAGGCTGCTGATGGCAGTGTCTTTTGGAGACAAGTAATTCATAGGGCTGGAAGTACTTTGATGACACATAACAATAACAATGACTTTTGATGGATCACCAGTAAGATTTGAAGTTGTCGCTTCCCAAGGACCTATAAGTATCCTTTAATTACTGTTAAGGCCATCATCATAGTAATTAGAATTTATATTAGAATAATTATAGTAACTAGTAATTAGAATTTATATTCTAATAGTAATTAGAATTTATATTCCATCCACTTTATGTGTATAAATATATTTGCTGCGAGTACAGGCTATGCACCTGAAGAAATTAACTAGAGTCCTCAAAATATTTTGCCACCTAAAACCTGCTAATCTTTAAGTTTCCCCAAAATTCTTTATAATTCACATGGTTCTTATTCTTCTATGACAGCCATCTGCAACAGTGTTGCTTGGCTGCACTGTGTATATCTGGGAAGCATGACGCTAGCTACTACAAAAACTGGTGGGGACTGTTCAGAGAACATTTGTGCAAAGCCATTCCATTTAGAGGCTTGGGGTTAAGAGAAAAATCTCAGACATTTCCTCAGAAATTTATCTTCAGAACTGAGACGAATCGCCTCGGGGGACAGAAGAAACATACTAATTGCTATGACATCAGTGCTGTTCTTTAACAGTCCCCATGGCTGACCACCTGTCCAACTTTGAGCTAGGCCCAAGCATCAGGCTCTGGGAGTTCGTTCTATCGCCACCAATAAATCACGAATCATGAAGAATTGCTATTGTTTTAAAAATTCATCCCCATCTCTAATCACCACATTTAGAGGTCCATGTTCTTTAAGCTAGCAGTGGGCCTCTCAGTCAGTAGAGTAAATGCAGTTCATCATTCTCTTAACTCTTCACTGCTAGACATGGGAGCTTTAGAGTAGCTAATGAGATGCAGCCCTCCTTGTGAGAGAATTTGCCTCAGTTCGAAGCCAACGTGACCCACCTCAGCATCCCAGAGTGTCCACTATTTTATATGCAACACTGCCCACACATTGACTCTGACAGGAACATTTGTTCAGGGCATAATCTCACTGAGTTAATGGTAAAAAAGGGTGAAGAATGTCCTGTGGAAGAAATGAATATTAATTCTCAAGGAATTAATGAAACAGAGATACAAATTGCCGAGCAATTAGAGATCAATGAATACGTTAATTACGAAACAGAGAAAAAGGAATATCTGTATCAAAATGATTTCTCCGAAGCCTTTCAAGTATAAGGCTGCGGAAAAGTGATTAACCACTTAAGGTTAAAGCCTGTTAACTCAGTGATACTGGAGAAGTAACAAATAGAATAATTAATTTCTTGCCACTGGTTGTGCAGCCTAGCATGGAAATCTGTTTTTCTGATGAACAGAATAGTAGTGATGGTGAGCATGCTAACTTGAACTGGACTCCTTTAGCCTCTTTTTAGACGAATAGAGGTTTTTTAATCTATGTCATTGTGCATAATTTGGAGCTTGGGGAATTTCCTTTTTGGGATACCATGATGACTAGGGGAGTCATAGGTTGAGAAGGAACTTAGGAGACTCCAGGGTGGGGGAGAACTCTGATGTTATTGTAACTCAGGTTGCAGTGAAAGCTTGGCTGCAACCTTAGGATCCACTCTCCACCAGTCTCAGGCAGTGGCAATCCCCAAAAGCTCCGTGACAAGGCTCTAATATGGCATAGTTTCTTATTTAAAAAGACTTAGAAGCTTCCTAGAGCTAAGTTCTCAAGATGTAGAGTCCAAGAGTATTCTTAATGAGGAAGAGGTCAACCCTATGCTAACGATCTGGAAGTTGACTCATGGCGACTGGACTTCTTGTGAGATCGAAATGTTTCACTACTAGAGATGGGCACGAAATGAACTTTTTTCATTTCCTTTATTCGTTATTCATTTCGTTATGTAATGAAACAAATAATGAACATTGTGTTGAAATTGGAACGAATAGAACAGAACCACGAAAATTAGGTTCATTACGTTTTGTTTTTCGTTAATGGCGACGTGCAATGAAATGAGCTGTTTTAAATGTTAAAAAACGCCCTGGACATCCATAAAAACACAGCGATAATTATTTATACTGCCTGATAATACCTACCGGGGGGGTGTCCTTAAAACATTTGTTTTTGTCTTCTCCCATTGCAATGTATTTTTCTTTTCCCTTTAAGGATGACAAAATAGATGTCGCCAGCCACAAAATGGAGGCAAGCCATGTGATGGGATCATGTTAATTCTTGGACAACTTCAACCAATAACATGCCCAGGTTGCAGACTGAGCAGGTCTGGCAGCCACAGAGGGCATAAAAATTTCAGTTGCCATGTCTTAACTCATATGGATAACTGAGAATCTCACCTGGATAGACTAAATACAGTAATACCTCGGATAACAAATGCCCCTGATAACAAATTTTTCGGATAACAAATCACAATTTCCAGGTATACCGTGTTTCCCCGAAAATAAGACAGTGTCTTATGTTAATTTTTGCTCCCAAAGATGCGCTAGGTCTTATTTTCAGGGGATGTCTTATTTTTCTATGAAGAAAAATACGGTACACATTTATTGTTATCTTATTATGGGGAGGCCTTATTTTTGGGGGATGCCTTATATTTCAGTGTGGGGCAAAACTGTAAGTAGGTCTTATTTTCAGGGGATGTCTTATTTTGGGGGGAAACAGGGTAGGTCTGCCTCGGATAACAAATTTTCCCTATGGGCTGCCTCGGATAACTAATCGCAATTTCTAAGTATAGGTCTGCCTCGGATAACGAATTTCCAGCATGCATCAGGAAAAAAAAGAGTTATCCTGGGCTGCATCGCATCTGTACTTTTAAATTGCACTTTATAAAGAGTTTTGAGCAAAAACAAAACGAAACAGGTGTCTGTGTCATTTTCCTTGGTCCTGGAACGGATTAATTGGTTTCCCATTCATTCCTATGGGAAACCGTGTTTCAGATAATGAAGTTTTTTGGATAATGAATTTCCTCGGAGAATGAATTAAATTTGTTGTCCAAGGTAGCACTGTATCTTGTTCTCAACCATGGCAGCTGTCTTGACATGATGTGGCACCTCAATGAGGAATTTTAAGCCAGTTGAAAGTAAGAGAAATAGGTCTCCTTACCTTGAAGTTCATATATGTAAAATATCTCTAATGCCTTTTCTTTTTGAGAAGCAAAGCACAGAGAGAAAGAGAGGAAGATTGTCTGGTTGCTAATAAAGAACACTTCGTATTCTTAAATAAATTCGCATTTACTGCTCCAAATTCTTAAATAAGATAGCAGTCATCCTAGTTGGGTTGTTTATTCATGATTTTTTAAAATTCTGTACTGAATATTGTTCTCACCGGTGTAAGAACTCTATTTTTAAAAATAAAACCTTGATAAATTCCTCCCCGGTTTCACAAGTGAGTAGAAGAATCCACACACACACCATGTTACCGCCCGGAAGACGGTTACCCGAAACCGGGCCTTCTCTGTGGCAGCCCCATCCATTTGGAATGCCATCCCCTGCGAAGTGCGCTCTGCAGAGTCCCTGCAGGCCTTTCGAAAAGCCTTAAAGACCTTTTTATTTCGAGAGGCCTTTGGCGAAACTTAATTTTTTTTTTCTTTCCCCTCCGCCATCGTTGTTGTTATTATTATGTCCACTGATGTCTCCAAGTTATCTGTTAGGAATCACGTCTTTGACGTGCTGGGGCGCGCTTGGAGGCTTTAGGTTTTTATATTTACTGTTTGTTTTAACTTGATACTTTGTGATTTGTTCTTGATGTCTTATGATTTGTTGTTAGCCGCTTAGAGTCCTCGTCGGAGATAAGCGGGATATAAATATAAAAATAAATAAATAAATAAATAAATAAATACGAGGCCTCTGCTAAATAACTAATTTCCACCCAAAATTGGAAACAGGTAATATTTAGCATGACCTTCATGATGACTAGGCAAAAACACAAGAAGGAATAATTTGGAATCAAATGTATGTATGCTAAATAAAAACAATATATAAAGGACAGGCTCATGAAGTGCTGGAGCTATCAATTGCTATTCATCATTGATGACTATCCACTTTGTATTGAACCACTGAGAGGATGCTTCCGTGTATCACTTGCTGAGAAAGCTGAACATATTGCTTATGGGCTGTCCCTTTATACTGTAAATGGTTGGCTACCATGGGAACAGGGAGGACTAGATAGGTGTCTGGCATGGTCCAGCAGTGCTTTCGTTACCCTCCTGTTCTTAATCCTCACAAATCAGGACCTGAGGTGAGGGGAAGCACAACTTCTCACCCTGAAATTGTTGAGGGAGAAATACTCCTTCCTTCGTCTAGAAGCTGTCAGTGTTATTCACATTTTTGTGTCATACATTGTTCATCTAGTACATTTACTAAATAATAATAATATGCTGCCTGTGATTCTGATTCTGACATATGATTCTGACTTGTTCTTTCCATCATTTTCTAGATATGTGTAAAAGTATGTATAAGTTCTATTCACCACATGTATATATTGTGTATCACTGTTATTTTTTTAACCTCACATTTTAATATACTTATTTCATAAGTATTTGACTCATTTCTTTCCCTTTTTTGTGACTCAATGGCAGTGATTTTCTGTCTCTCCCTTGCAGGTCCTGGTTCCAGTTATAATTCAAGCTCTTTGACACCTTCAAAATGCTTTACAAAAGAATAAAAATAAAAATAAAAATCTATATTTCGTATGGTGGGAAGCATGGTTTAAAGCTCTGCTTAAAATGCAAGCATACATGCTTCCCTGGGTTAAAAATCAGGGTCTTAAAATAGTACCTGCAATTTCATAGGCATCTTTTTATCAAAGGTGTTATGCTCTTATGGTGATTAGATATCAGGCTGATGGATGTCACAAGAGTCCCTCCACGGATAGACAGAGAAGTAATCAGTATCCTGTTGTTTGACCTTAAATATTCTACCTGTGGTTGATGAGCAATAAATTCTCTTAAAGTTAGTCTAGAAGTCATAAGGCAATAGAAATGTGCACTGTCTTTGGACTAATAGGCAAGAGTAAACCCATTCAGGAGTATTTCTAGGATGAAGCAAAGAGCTGAGGGGGAAAGATGGGCACAAACCATCTTGTGTCAACTCGTTCTTCAGCCAAACAAGTGTTTGGCGCTTCCCAGCCTTGCCTCCTCTGGTGGGTGTCCACTCAGAGGCAGCGCTCAGAGGAGGTAGAGCAGGCAAGCTGGAGTGTTGCCTCTGTGTGCGTGCCCTTGGAGGAGATGGCTGAAAAATGAACGGGCACAAACGGCCGGTTTGGTAGTTCATGCCCATCTTTGCCCAGGGGCACTAATAGACGGTGGGGTACAGCAGCATTCCTCACAGGTCCCTTGTGTTAAATCTAGTATTCACACATTCCATTTAAAAGTAGGGGAAGGGAAAGAATATCTAATGCTCGGCTCCACAGCGTGACTGCGCTCAGTGGAGCCTCCTTGCCCCTCCCTTGTCGGAGCCCGTACAAGACTTACCCGGGTCTCGCGAGAGGGAGCATGATCGGAGCCCTTATAAGGTCTCGCCACATGGTCCCCGGCCTCTTCGGTGACTGGCTTTTCCCACTCACCCGCAACTTTTATGCAGTAGTATGAATTTACCTGGTCGCTTCGGGGCCGGATAGGAATTTTTGACCCGGGTGCACAATTGGCACTAAGCGCCCAGGGATTTTTTTGCCTATCCCATACTGGTGTGGCGTGGTGGGTCTTTCTTGCAGGAAGTTGTATTTGGCCACACGGGGCAGTAGTGTGGAGCAGTAGGTGAGTGAGATCTCAAATTCCCTGTAGGACAGTCCAACCCCATGGTGTTACAGATCTGAGATCACAACACTGGGGGGGAGGGAGGATGTACCTAGAGGGCCCACCGGGCTGGCAGGCACAAATAGCAGGCCTGGGCAGCCCAGTTGGGGAAAGGGGACTTGCTGGCTGAGGCGGCCCTGTCCAGCGACAGGACACCCTCGGGGCTATTGACTCACCCTAACATGCTGCCAGTTGGTGGGGTCCCAGGAGACCCCAAAGTACCAATTTTCAATCCGCACTATAGCAGGCCCCTGTTTTAAGTTGTGTTTAATGTTGGAGTTATTAATAAAGTGTGGCCCGGAGTTTGTACCCAACACCATGTACAGAATGTGCCCCCTTAGCACAGCAGGACAGGACAACAACTGAGCACAACAACTGAGCACAACAAGTTCTGAGCCCTCTTTAGACTTCACATTTTGGACCCTTCCGGATGGTCTTTCAACCAGCCTTCAAGTTCCTTTGAATGTTCACAAAAGAGCATTTTCTGCCTCCTCTTTTCACACAGTTGAAGCCATTTTGTTGTCTCATGTTTAGAAGTTAAGCCTGAGTTGAGCCCAGTACAGTGGACCCCGGTATAACAAACAGCTTGTATAACATAAAATCTGTACAACATAAAAAATTCCGGAGATAGGGGAAATTTGCTTAACATAATCGCCTATGGGGAGAATCTGTACAACATAAAAATGGGATTATTCCATTTTCAATGCATTCCTATGGGAATTTGTATAAAGGAAAATTTGCTTAACATAATTTTATTTGGAGCGAATTAATTCCTTTATACATGGTACCACTGTACTTGGAAGGGAGACAATCAGGCAATATGAAGGATCTCCAGGTTGGGGCACTTATTGATCCCATCTGGAACTCTGAATGGCTGCTGCCAGTCACAGTTGCAAGTAAGTTGCAACTAGAATAGCCCCATTTCAATCAATGGGACATACAGAAGAGTTCACTCATCAAATCTCCACTAAGGCTTACCCAAGCGTGACTCATATGCTATGCTACAGGATTTTAGGCAGTGAATTTTAAGTGAGCATGTATTTTGCTGAAAGGCAGAAATGCTGTGACTCCTGCAGTTTGGCTAAATTCTACTGGTTGAAGAGATAGTAAATGATGGAGAAGTTTAGCTTGAAGGAGAAGACAAGCAACCCCAGGTCAAGGGCTCACTGGTAAGTCCTTTAATCAGTCACTCACCAGTATGCTAGCTTCCTGTACCTCTTCAGCTGATCTTCCAGTCCTGGCAACAGCTCAGGCTTCTCTTGGCTCATCTTCTACTCAGACAAAAGGGCAGAGAAGAGAAGTCTGTGTTATTGCTAATGGCTGCGAGATTAGCCAAGGAGGTGGAGGAAACAAGCAAGATCGGCCTGGTGAGTGGGTGATCAGCTGAGGAGGCAGGGGACTTTGACCTGAGGTTGCTTGTTTCCTTTACCTGCTTTACCTGCACCTTCTCAGCCCTTTACAAACTGGGACAAATTGCTTCATGTTCATCTCTAGTTAATCCAACCAAGATTTACAGCCAGTGGAAAGTCATGTGCGGGTGGCTGTACTTCTAAATAATGTCCAGTTGTTTCCAATGCTTCTAGTCTGGGATGGCTCAGGTGGACCACAGCCACCAGGGGCTGTTATT
The DNA here is from genome assembly GCA_023846285.1 of Phrynocephalus versicolor. NCBI lineage: Eukaryota > Metazoa > Chordata > Lepidosauria > Squamata > Agamidae > Phrynocephalus > Phrynocephalus versicolor. The sequence continues at coordinate 35,338,509 of JAHTLZ010000007.1, read as the reverse complement.
TTATTTTATGTGGCATTTTTCTACCAATAGGGGACCAAGGCTCCTCACTACAAGTAAAACTATAACTAGGCAACATTATTAAAAACACATTGAAAACCTCACATTGAAAACATTAAATTGCATTAAGATTAAAATCAAGATTAAAAACACTGTAAAACATATTAAAATCTGTAAATTAATGAAGAAACATCCCTGAGACACTTACTGCTTAAAAGCCAGCCTGAAGAGGCGGGTCTTTCCCTGACAATAAAAGGAAAAGAGGGAGAATTGCAGCCTGTTTTTTTTTTTAAGATGGTGTTTTCCAACAATTGGGAGCAACCACTGAGAAGCCCCTCTCTCGTGTCCTCACCAGATGAGCTTGGGAAAGTGGTAAAACTAAGAGAAGAGTCTCCCTAGAAGATTTTAAGAGCTGAGAAGGCCCATATACAATCGTTGCATGGACCCAAGCCATATAGGGCTTTATAGATAATAACCTATACAGTACTTGGAATTGGACTCAGAAAAGTTCTGGCAACCAGTGAAGTGGTTGTAATAAGGGACTTGTTTGCTCCCTCTAATCAGTGTCAGCTGCAGCTAAATAGTACTGTCTAACTTTGTTACTAGTGTTGTGTCTGTTTTTCAGAAGATGTTTTGATCTGGATCTTTCCTGCTGTGCCCCACATTTGGCTCTTTTTCTGGCATATTGTAGACAACTAAAGCTGTTACTTCACGTCCCTCTCATTGGGACCGGTATGAGGAAATCTTACTGCACGTCCATTGTGTGATGATGGGAGTTCGTCCTGACCACACCCCCTGACTGGGATTAAAGCGTGATGAGCCATATCCCTCCCTGGGCTCGGGAATCTGCTTGTCTCGGTTCTCATTCCGAGACGAATGCCTGTGAGGTAAGGATCATCATGCAACGTGCCATTCTCGATCTAGTGGCAGGAGTGTGAAGTGCCATTTGCCAGAACATTCCCTATGGAGTCAGCAATGCAGTCCAGAGAGATTAAAAGACAAATGCCTCAAACTTAACTCTGTAACGCATTGAAAGCAAAGTTGAGGAGATTCGAAAGATCAAAAAATGGAAGGATGGACAAAACAAACAAACCCAAGAACGAAGACTGAGAACTTCATATGTTGTCACGGGACAAGGACGTGCAGTCATCACGGTACCATCAATTATGCCCATGGGTACATGGGAACAGAGACAGTACCGGGATAAGACCACATGACCACGAGTGACGTGATCACGAAACGAACGTCAACTCGGAACAAGGAAGGATGTGAAGTAACCCTTTTGATGGCTGTTCATCCTGTTGGCAGATTTCTCAGATCAGCCTGGGAAAAAAGAGAGTTCTGCCAGCAGAAGGGCCTTGCTGGTGGCAGAACATATCTCCCAGAGGGGTTGGGCCTAATTCTAATTCTAACCCCTGCAGCCGACACATCTCAACCCACTCCTGCCAAGTCCTCGGATTCAACACACCTTGGACTGGCTGTTGACCATTTGGTTAGTTAGCTTTGTCCTGCTAATCTTGATGCAACCCAAAGATGCTGAGCCGGATGGCTTCCAAAAGGCTCCAACAAACTGGGGGTTGCTGAGAATGTTCTCACCAAGCATTTATGTTTTCTGTTTCTTGCTCCAGTTTAATAGGATGGCATCTGGTAAATGGATGTGCTATCTTCTTTTTTAAGCAACTGAATTATGTGTATTATTGTAATAGAGTATGACTGAATATTAACCACTGTGAAGACTGTTGTTTATGTTTGATTACAGTGCTAATCTGTTTGGGTGAAAATGCAAATTTAGGTCTTTCAAAGGACTTGTGGGAATGTAAACATATATCAGGGAGCATCTGTCCTTTGACGACATGTACATTTGTTAAGGCTCTAAAGCTGCATGATAATGAACTTTTTAATGGGAAGTAAAGAAATAAAACTACTATAAACAATGGAGGGTGGAACGAGACTGCAAAAATTTCTCTTGAAAGAAAACCATGGTTACAATACCAAGCTTTAAAACATTCCACATGCAAATTTCAATTTAGATTATAATATGTATTTAAGAAAATGAAAATTGGGTATAAACAACGGAATTAATTGAACACAGCATAATTTCTTACACTTAGATGTCTCACATAGGGATGGACACAAAGCAAAAAACGAAATGCTGTTTCCTCGTGTAGTTACGTAACAACGTGAAACAAAATGAGGAAGCAACATTTTGTTACAGACGAAACAAAATGGTGGTTGTTTCCATTGAAATGAATCATTTTGTTCTGTCTGTAAACTGGTCCCTTACCTGGTGGTGTCCTGCCACCACCGCTGCAACTGCCCAGCCAAGCCAGAAAGGGTGAGAGCAGGCCTGGCAGGCCAGCCTGGGCCTCCATCTCCTCCTCCTCCTCTATAGCTGCCGCTGCTGTGGTTGCCACTGCAGGGCCCAGCCAGGCTGAGTGGGCCAGCCAGGGCCTCCTCCTGCTCCACCACTACCACCGAAGCCACCGCTGCCATGGGCGCTGCCCCAGGCACTGTCGCAAGGGCCCAGCCAGGCCGAGCAGGCCAGCCTGGCCCTTCTCCTCCTCCTCTGCCACCAACTCCGCACACCCCAGCTGGCCTCAGAGGCTGAGCGGCCCAGCAGTAGACCTCCCCACCACCACTGGAAGCCCTGGCACGGCCCGAGAAGGGAAGCAGCTTGATGGTATGCTGTGACGCCACTGCTGCTGCCACCACCAATGGCCCCTGCCAGCACGAGAGTCCAGGAGGAGCTCTAAGTAGGGACCCTAGAGCAGGAGGAGGGGGTGGGCTGCCTGGGATAATTTTTTTTTTGGTTGAAAAAAATTGTATGAAATGAAACAAAAGGAAATGCAGGCAGGGGGAGAAATGGAATGAAACAAAATGCAATTATTCCATTTTGTGCCCATCTCTAGTCTCACACCCGTTCCCAAACTGGGCAAAACCCCTATATATGTGTCAGATGCTAGAGGTAAACCTAGGTGGGGTTTTTTTTTTTGCCTGTGGCAAATGACACGATGGCTCCGACGGCTCATTCCACATAGAGACGTTAACCAGCCTATCACTGGATTTTACCCGACACTTGTCCTTCACCATTCCTGAGCAAGCAGGAAAATTAAAAAAAAAAAAAAACAAGGACAGGTCTCTTTTCCAAACAGAGTGGATCAAGGGAGTCTTGAGAACAGTCTAGAGAGTAACAGAGTCTAGAGCAACCATTGGTTTCCTTTGTCACCATTTGCCACCCAAGAGGCCATTTCACTTTTATTAAAAATCAAGTCCATTTTGTTTGCATTTTGACTCTAGTCAAAATGTTGTAGTTAGCAAATTTGTATGCCTCTCCCACGTTTTTCACACTCCAAATGGTAAGGTTCATAATTTCTTACCTTGCAATGGTTGATAAGTACTATCATGAGCAAATGTTCTACTCAAGACCAGTATAATTAATTGAAACAAATGGGTTTTGATCATAAGTGCCCTCTCCAGTTCTGCAAAAGCTTGTAGAAAGCACTTAATCCCCAAACAGCCAGAGAGTCTGTAAAAACACTCTTTCTCCTATTCTGTAATAGTGCAGATCCATAACCACATCCAAGTAGACTAACAAAGAAGTGCAATAGGCTGAGGGAAGTAGGGAAGAAGGGCAGTAATGAGAGCAGTGTAGATCCAGTGTGGTTCAAGTACAACTTGTGAACCATACATATCCCTAGATATTGCAGTCTTAAGGGCCACCCCGAATTCCCCAAGAAAAAGAGAGAATTTATTTATTTATTTATTTATTTATTTATTTATTTATTTATTTATTTATTTATTTATTTATTTCTATCCCACTTTTCTCCTTAAAAAGGACTGAAGGTGGCTAACATCACTGGAAAGCAATATTTAAAATCAAAAACAATAAGCATACAACAGTGGTGTACAACATTAAAAGAAAATGTTTAAAGCTACAAACAATATAATGAGACAGCTTACATTATTAAAAGACAATATTAAAACTGAAACAATTCGCATGCAATTGCTGTCTTAAAAAAGAACAAACCAATAACACTTTGAGACATGGCAAACAGAAGTTGTACTAAAGATCCAAACAGGACAATAACAGTCCATCTAGAAGTCACACTCATGTAGGCAGTCACTGAGGGAAGTCTTGCCTCAAGGAAAAGGTCTTTGCCAGCCTGAAGAAGGGCAACAAACTTGGGGCCAGTTTAACCTGTGGGAGCAGAGCCTGCTTACCGGAGAGCCTTTACTTTAGCCCGCTGTTCAGCTATTCCTTCAATGGTTTTAGAAGGGAGATATAAGAAAATTCCCTATGAAGATAGACGTTGCATGTGCTCCCAAAGGGAGGTGGAATCTATGGTGCATATGTTTTTTTGTTGTCCTCTTCACAACCTTTATAGAGAGAGATTCATTCACCCATGCTTAGATAGACTTACAGTAGATCCAAACGAGATGGGTCTGGAAAGACTTTTAAGTGATGAAAACTCTTTTATTACCAAACAAATAGCCAAATTCTGCTTATACCTGATTAAATTCCATTCTAAGAAGGCGGGCTAGTTTTAACTAGAAAACTCTCTACTTTCTTTTACTGGCTTAGTTTCCTTTTTCATTTTAATATTTCTATGTATATTGTTATATCTACACTGTTTTTGTAACTCTACAATTTTGCAACTATGTTTTAATGATTTTAATGACTTTTATGGTTTTATACCGCAATAAAAACCTGACTGACTGAACCTGTGGGAGCAGGAACAGAGAAGGCCCTCTCCTGTGCCCCCATCAGATGCACCTGTGAAGGTGGTGGGGCCAAGAGAAAGGGCTTTCCTGATAATCTTAACATAATTTCCAACCAGAAGGCAAAGTATAAGACATGGGAATCAGGCAGGGTTGCTTGCAATAGAAGGCCGCTTTGAAAAGCAGTGTTGTCTGTAACCTTCTAGACACTGGGAGGGAAGGTGCCAGACACAGTTCAATCAGGAACTAGGGATGGGCACCATGTGAAAAAAGACACACTGTTTCATTGGTCGTAAGGTTTCAAATCATTTCGAAATGAAGCAAAACGGCAGATAACATTTTGTCACAAAATGAAATGAAACACCATTTCCCCCTCAGTCTGGAACAAAATGATTTGTTCTAGAGGAAATGGCAGGGGAGCATCCTCAAGCTCTTCCTTGCAACCCCCCTGAAATTTGGAAAGGTTTGGGGTCCAGGGAGCTAAGTTATGAAGCTCCAAAGGGGGTGCCCCTAGGAAAAAGCCTTTCTAAAAGCCAGGAATGGTTGGAACCACAGCAACGCAGTGCCTCCAACTCCCAACCTGGCTACCCTATCCATGGTTGATGGTGTCAAAAGCTGCTGAGAGGTCCAGGAGTATCAACAGGGTTGCACTCCCCCAGTCTCTCTCTCTGCAACCAAGTCAGGGTGACCAAGTCAGTCTCTGTACCAAAACTTGGCCTTAAACCAGATCCAGGCACCCTGTCCATATCCTTGGGTCTTAATAACTGAAACTCATCCAATAACACTGATCCTAAGCACGGCACACCGGGCACACCCCCTGATTCTGCACCAATAGTGCAGTCCAATTCACTGCGAATCTGAGCAATCTTCCCCTCAAAGTAAACAGCAAACTCATCACAGCGAGCCAACAAGTGGTCCAGAACCTCCAACGTATTTCCCAGTTGAAGAAGATACTGGACCACTGAAACAGCTCTGCCGGACGGCACTCTGAGGAAGCAATATAGTTTGTGAAAACTTGCATAGGCATCTGTAAGATCTGCCTTGACTTCGACTTCTGCACTGAGCAAAGAATTGGACTTGATAGCATATAGGCTGCTTCCAATTCAATTATTCTATGATTATACAAATTTTGTTTACCAGACTAAAGTCCTTTCTTTTCTTTCAAAGAGGACCTCCTCAAAATGCACATAAAGACTGAGCTTTTTGTAGATATTGGTAATTATCCAGAAGTAGATTTAAAAAATTAATCATAGAATTATAGAATCATAGAGTTGGAAGAGCCCGCAAGGGCCATCCAGCCCAACCCCCTGCCATGCAGGAACCCCCATCACAGTATTTTCAACAGGTAGCCATCCAGCCTCTGCTTGTGTGTGTGTGTTGTGTCGTTACAGTCGTGACCGACTCTTCGTGACCCGATGTCCATGGAGTTTTCTTGGCAAGGAATACTGGAGTGGCTTGCCAGTTCCTGCTCCAGGCGCCTACACCACCTGGAGTTCCCTGGTGGTCTCCATCCAAGTATAAAAACCAGCTTCCTAAATCAGGCGAAATTGGAGGTGCTTAGGGCATCTAGGCAACTCAGCCTCTGCTTAAAAACCTCCAAAGAAGGAGACTCCACCACCCTCTGTGGCAGCATATTCCACTCCCGAACAGCTCTAACCGTCAGGAAGTTCTTCCAAATGTTCAAATGGAATCTCTTTTCCTGTCGTTTGTAACCATTGCCCCAAGTCCTAATCTCTGAAGCTAGGGAAAACAAGCCTGTTCCCTCTTCAATATGACATCCTTTCAAATATTTAAACATAGCTATCATATCCCCCCTCAGCCTTCTTTTTGAAAGGCTAAACATTCCCAGTTCCCTAAGCCATTCCTCATAAGACATTTCTTCCAGACCCTCAATCATCCTGGTCGCCCTCCTGTGTACCTGCTCGAGGTTGTCAACATCCTTTTTAAATTGAGGCGCACAGAAGTAGACACAGTACTCCAGGTGGGGTCTGAGCAGAGCAGAATAGAGTGGTACTATCACTTCCCTTGATCTAGATACTATGGTTCTGTTGATACAACCAAGAATTGCATTGGCTTTCCTGGCTACCACATTACACTGCTGACTCATGTTCAATTTGTGATCCACTAAGACTTCCAAATCCCTTTCACATGTACTATTTTCCAGCCAGGTATCTCCCACTTTAAGAACTCACAAGGCATAAAGCAAGATTTATTGCCTTTCAACCTGAACAACTTCAACAATTTTAACAACTTTAAGAAATATACAGGAGAAACACAGGAGAGAGATAGTCTCAATGCCGTGGAATAGAGCTACTCCCTGGTGGTCACAGTGAGTCAGAAAACCAAATTTGACTGGCTTTTTTTTCTACCCCATTCGTTTCCATTTTATCTCTATTTTAACAACTCCAGAAATGGTGGCGCACATAGTTGCTGCAGCCCAGTGCTTTCCATGTCAGTACTTTGTGTGTGTGTTTTGTGTATGAGTTGTTTTTTATTCTGTGTACATTTTGTTCAGCGGACAAACTTTACAATCAGCAAGACCTTCTCAAGATAGGTGTGTGCTACAAGCAGAGTGTCACAGCTGAGTTTCTTAGATTACACAACATCCCAGAGAGCATAGCAAGAACTCCCGGTTCTCCATCGATTGTTATCCCTATGGGGGGAGGTAGAGGCGGCGTAAAGAGAGGAAGCAGAAGCAAGTTTGCAGAGCTGGAGTGTTGACTAGACTACGGAAACAACCACATAAACCACCACTTCCCAGTCTCTCTCTATCTTACAAATGCAAGATCCTTGGCAAATAAGATGGACGAACTAAGGCTTCAGATTGTAAGTAATAATATCATGAAGGATAGCTGCATTTTGTTAATTACAGAGACGTGGCTTCACGAAGGCATTCCAGACTCAGTGGTTGGGTTGTCAGATTACATGGCACAGCGTTAGGACAGAACAAAGGTCTCTGGTAAAAGTAGAGGAGGAGGTCTTTCTGTGTATGTTAACAATAACTGGTGCACAAATACAGCGATCGTGGACAGACACTGCTCTCCAGATCTGGAGTACATGATTGTCAAATGTAGGCCCTTTTATCTACCAAGAGAGTTCTCTGTTGTCATGATTACAGCAGTTTATATTCCACCGGATGCAAACAGTAACTCAGCCATTGGACTCTTATATGATAGTATTAACCATCAACAGAGCACACACCCAAACGCGGTACACATTATAGCAGGGGATTTTAATCATGTGGATTTGAAAACAGCACTCCCCAAACTGTATCAACATGTCAAGTGTGCTACTAGAGAATCTAACATACTGGACAAGGTATATTCAAATATCAGGTTGGGCTACAGAACTAGACCATTAGCACATTTGGGCCAATCTGATCACATGTCCTTGTTTTTGGTTCCTGCATACGTCACCATCAGGAAAACTGCTCCTGCCACTATAAAGACTGTGAGAAGCTGGCCAATTGGTGCATCTCAGCAGCTTCAGGACTGCTTTGACAGGACTTGCTGGGATGTTTTTGAACATCAAGATTTGGAGATTTTCACAGACAGTGTTATGTGTTATATTAGAAACTGCATAGACACTGTTATGGTGAACAAACGTATCCGGATCTACCCAAATCGGAAGCCCTGGATGACTCAGAAAGTCCAGAGACTACTGAAAGAAAGGGATATCACCTTCAGGTCTGGAGATAGGGCTTCTTACAGTATGGCCCAAGCGAACCTGAAGAGAGGAATTAGAGAAGCCAAACTGGACTACAAGAACAGGATTGAGCGGCATCTGGACAGTAATAACAACAGGAAAGTGTAGCAAGGAGTCCAGCATCTTACGAACTACAAGATAAGTAATGGAGTTGTAGCGGGCGATGCAGCATTGGCAGAAGAGTTAAACATCTTTTTTGGACGTTTTGAGGTGGAAGCACCAAAGGAAGCTGCACTACAGTCCCCAGTCCACAGCAGCTTTATCCTTAAAGTAGAGGAGTATGAGGTGAGGCGTATGCTGCGGGCGATCAACCCGAAGAAGGCTGCTGGACCCGATGGAATTCCTGGATGTGTGTTGAAAGACTGTGCTGATCAACTAGCTGGAGTCTTTACCAAGATCTTTAATCAGTCTCTGGCTCAATCTAGGGTTCCATCTTGTTTGAAGTCCTCCACCATAATTCCTGTACCTAAAAAATCTCATATCTCCAGTCTTAATGATTATCGACCAGTTGCACTTACTCCAGTGGTGATGAAATGTTTTGAAAAACTGGTCCGGAATTACATCACTTCACTTCTCCCCCAGAGTTTTGATCCCCACCAGTTTGCATATCGAGCAAATAAATCTGCAGAGGATGCTGTAGCTACAGTCCTTCATGCTGCATTGTTACATCTGGAACAGCGGGGAAGCTATGCAAGACTGCTTTTCGTGGACTTTAGCTCAGCATTTAATACCATCCTCCCTCACAGACTGGTGGTTAAATTAGGGGATTTGGGATTTCCACATTCTATATGTATGTGGATAAATAGTTTTTTGTCCGGACGTAGTCAGAGGGTTAGAGTAGGTCAATGTACATCTACGGATCAGAGTCTTAGTACTGGCTCTCCACAGGGCTGTGTGCTGAGTCCACTGCTCTTTACTCTTTATACTTATGATTGTATTCCCGCCTATCATAACAACATTATAGTTAAGTTTGCGGATGACACCACAGTAGTGGGGCTTATCTCAGCAGGAGATGAGTCTGCTTATAGGGATGAGGTGGAGCGGTTGATTGAGTGGTGCAGAGAGAATAACTTGCTTCTGAACACATTAAAAACTAAGGAGCTCATAATAGATTACAGGAAGAAGAAAACAGATCTTCAACCACTATTCATCAGTGGGGACTGTGTAGAAAGGCTGACCGACTTTCGTTTGTTGGGAGTCCATATTGAGGAGAATTTTTCCTGGAGTGTAAATACCTCTGAGCTGCTGGAAAAGGCCCAACAGAGACTGTACTTTCTGAGAGTGCTCAGGAAGAATAACATCACTCAGAGACTATTGGTGTCTTTTTATCATTGTGTAGTAGAAAGTGTACTGACGTACTGCATATGTGTGTGGTATGCCAGTTGCACGGTGGCTCAGAGGAAACCGCTCCAGAGGGTTATCAATATGGCACAGAAGATCATCGGATGCCCACTCCTCAAATTGGAGGAATTACACAGCTCCCGCTGTCTTAAGAAAGCTCAGAATATTGTAGGAGATATTTCTCATCCTGGACACTCTCTGTTTGTACCATTACCATCAGGCAGAAGGTATAGATCTATTAGAACAAGGACAGAAAGATTCAGAAATAGTTTTTACCCAATAGGAGTAACCATGCTAAATTCTGTTAAAAATTGACAGGTAATATTCGTGTTGAATGTGTTACACATATATTGTATGGGGGATTGTGTATGGCTGTTGTTTTTTAAATTGTAGTTTTTATGGATTGGGTATGAAGGTTGCCAGGTAAAAGAGTGTAGGGCTGTGTGTGTATGTTTGGTTTTTATGTCAGTTTTAAATGAGTGTAAGTGATGTTTGGCATGTGAATGTTGGAGTATGTGTATGGATGGATTGTTCTTAAATTGTAGATTTTACGTCTTGGATTTTTATGCTGGGTTGTGTGACTGACTGACTGGATGGCACTTTTAATCTCGTTGTATTTATACAATGACAATAAATTGCATTCCAATTCTAAATTGCATTGCATTCCATTCCATTCCATTCCATCCTATATCAGTGCAATTCATTCTTTTTACCTAGATGCAGCACCCTACATTTCCCTCTGTTGAAACCCATTCCGTTAGCTTTGGCCCAGCACTCTAATCTTTCAAGGTCCTGAGCTATTCACTTATGCTACTTTTTCATGAATTCTAGAAGAAATGGCTGACATTATCACTGTTCTTTGTTGAAGAACAATTTTAGATCTAATCATGAAGAGATCATTTCATCAGCTGAAGTGGGAGAAGGGGGCAGCTACAGCGAGAGGCCGAAACCTAAATTAATGTGGAGAGAGAGCCCCAGCTGCGTGTGCGAATGAGATGCAGCTGGTTCATGAAATAAGGAAGAAGAGTTCTTGAATTAGCCTTACAGAAATGAAACAGGAAAGCTATAAAAACACACCTGACCCTAAGCGGGTCAAAATCTACTTGTCTCCGGCAGTTGTCATCAGGGTGACTGCTTTAAGGCAGAATGTTGCTATTTTGTGCAAACAATGAGGACAGATGAATTCTGAAGATATCTTGGACAGCCAGAGTCACTAATGTGGCTGTATTACAGTGCATGAATAAAAAGCTAGAAATCCCCAATACAGTAAAGAGAAGAAAATTGCAATATTTCAGACACATAAAGCACAATAAGAAATACCATCCACTGCAGGTTATCCTTCAAGGAAAAATAGACAGTAGAGATGGGCACGAAACGAACAATTTTTTGTTTTTGTTTTTGTTTTTTCATTTTGTTACGTAACAAAACGACAAACAAATTTTGTCTCCAAAATGAAACGAAACGAACCAAAACACCAGAAATTTTGTTGTCCTTTTCGTTTTCGTTACGGCAATACATTGAACTGCTTTAAATTCTAAAAAAATCACAAAAAATTAAAATAAATGGTAACGAAACAATAATGAAACAAAACGAAAACGAAAATGATTTTTTTTGCAAAAATTCACGAAAAACGGAAACAAACCGAAACGAACCCCCTAAACGACAAACGACAAACGAAACACCATTTTTTTATTTGTGCCCATCTCTAATAGACAGGAAGTATACCCCAGGGCGTAGAAGAACATTCTGTCTTAAGAACTTAAGCCAATGGTCCGCAGCGAGCACAGCTGCTCTGTTTAGAACGGTCTTAGATAGAAACCGGTTCAGACTATTGATCACCACCAACATTTGATGAGGACATGGCACTTGAAGAAAAAATGAGAATAACTGGCACAGGGAAGCTGCAGTTAGCATTAACACACATAGAAAAGTGAATGGGACCTAATAGCATTTACATGTGGCGTGGGACTGTAGGAGAACAAGATATGGTGTAGAAGGCAAAATAGTCAACAAGCTAGCCAGATCATGGCCTCAGAATCATGAAATAGTATAGAAAGAGACCTGCTGTATTCCAACACCACCTTTAAGGTGACTCCCAGAAAAGAAACTTCATCTAGCAGAGTTTCGTTTAGCCTTTGGTAATCTTACAAACACAGCCAAAGGTGTTTCAAATGTGTTGCATTAGCTTTCTTCTCTCCCCTCTACAGTGAAGAGTTTGTGTGCGTTTGAAATAGTGTGTGAAAGAGAGTGAAAGAAAGACTAGACTGTATGTTAGTATCA
>JAHTLZ010000007.1:35269901-35303603 GCA_023846285.1 Phrynocephalus versicolor | reverse complement strand
TTCTTTCTTTCTTTCTTTCTTTCTTTCTTTCTTTCTTTCTTTCTTTCGTTTGGAAAGGTACAACATATTGTTTTTTACTTTACTTATTTATACGATCAGAGCTGTCCCGACCAACCCGATCCTCTGTGGCTCTCTCACTTCGGGTGGCCACGCCTAGAGAGGCCTGTAGGGTAGCTACCCGCAAGCACGCCTTCTCAGTGGCTGGCCCAGAACTATGGAACAAACTCCCCAGCGAGATTCGCCAGGCTCCCTCATTGGCAGCTTTTAAGGCTCCAAGGCCTTTCGGCGGGGCCCGGGGGGCAGATTGGAGCAACCCAATTGTTCCCCCCCCCCACGGCTCTGAGGTGCAGATACTGCGATCTCATGATATAGTGGGACCACAGTACCTGAACTGAGCAATGGCGGGGGGGGGGGTGACTGTATAGTAATATATATACTGTATATATATATATATATATACAGTATATAATATGGTAAAACTTTAGTACATTGGTTCTCAACTTTTTTTGTTCAATACACCCTCTAATTTTCATTCCTGCTGCACGGGGCCCTGTTCTGTTTGCATGTTTGATTTAGCGGGGGGGACTTGGTTTGGGGTGTGTGTGAGTATTTTTACCCTGCCTTTCTCCTTTCAAAAGGACCCAAGTTGGCTTACAGTAAGGAGAGACAATACACAGTAGACATAACCAGCTCTCCAGGCCCCCCAGGACCAACACAGGGATTAGAGAATTGCAAAAATTCTGAAAAAGCAAATTCCTTTTAGGTTGGATCAGACCAAAAGTCTGGGCCAAATGCATTTCATTTTATCATGAAATACCTGTTCTTTGCCAACCCTAAATATAGACCTTTGGTCTAAACCAACTAGGTTGGCATGGATTTTTGTGTGTGGAGAGAAGAGAAAGAGAGAGAGAAATTCTGATTGCAGGCAACATTACCCTGAGAAGTTAGAATGTTTTTGATCACTCAGTGACCTAGAAGCAATTTAATTGCACGAAGGGAGAAGTTCTAGGTAGCAAGAGCAAAATTTTACTTCTTCCTTAGGCCCTGGTCACACGAGCAGTTTAATCCTGTTTTTACTTAGAAGTAATGAGGATCAAAAATATGTTTCCCCATGACCACTGAGTTTTCTAAAAAAGAAGACCTGTTAACGTGCCCTTCAGCTTGTTGATCCGAGTTTTCCTTGACCTAGGGGGTGATGTCAGACTTTTTTAACCTGGTTATTAATCCACATTTTTCAACTTCCCATGTATGTGGGGATGTAGTTATAATACAGTTTATTGTTGTTATTTCATTATTCAAGGGCACATTAACCAAAAGTAGCACATATCCAAAAAGAGGATTTAAACTACAAAAAAAGAGAAGAAAATCTCCATTACAGCCTCTTGTTTACAATCTTTTGCTTTTATGGTCTTAATTTCTGTCTCTACTGATTTAAACCTGAGTTCAATGTTCTTTAATGTTGGCTTTGATTTAACTGTTTTTGTCAGCATAACCTTTCCAAATATTTATAACTTGGAAAAATGCATAAGGTGCACAGTCATTATGTGTTTTAATGGTGTACCCTTTTCCTTAATTCCAAATTGTGAGCCTGTCACACCGAATTTTATACCCTTATCACAAGCTATTGGCAAGTAAAATGGCACTCGGTCTGAAGACGGGCACGAACCGCAGTTTGGGGAACACCACATGCTTTCCTCCCATGCCTCCTCTGTGCAATTGCCTGCTTACCGTCAGCTGTGCAATACCATCCTCTGCCTACTCTGGGTGATCACCCACTCAAAGGCAGTGCCATGGTCTTCCTCACCCAGCCTCCTTGTCTGAGGGGGTGACCACCACGGGAGGCAGAGGTGCACACTGTTGCTAGTGAGTTGGTGATTGCCCGAAGGCAGACAAGGAAGGAAGTGCACAGTGCCCATGGAACGTCTGTGGGGGTGCCACGACAAACTGGACCAAAGCACTGAACCACAGTTCGTGCCCATCTCCATTTAGGAAAGGGAAAGATTTTTTTGTTTTGTTCATATCACAGACAAGAATTTCCCCTAGTCCACAAGGTCATCATAAAGCTAATGAAATGAACTTGATTTGTTTAAAAAAAAGGAAAAAAAAAAGAAAATATACTGATGAAAACAAAATCAACAAATTTATCCATCTAGGTAGAAAGGGCTTTGAATTTGTGGGCTTTAAATTCTTGAGTGCTCTGTCACATACTGCGATGCTGAATTTCCAGATTTATTTATTTATTTATTGACAGGCTTCTGGTCTTTAATAGCAACCTGTCAGGCAAGAACTCCAGAATATTGTGCCTGCTGGAAGTAGAAGGGACGTTGCATGATTGAGAATGGTTGAGAATTTCATTCACTTTTGTTTTGACATTAAACTCTAAGTTTGCTAGGAGGAATTTCAGCCTTAGAGTCCAAGGTGAGACTCGAGGCTGGAAAACGAGTGTGGGGAAAAATGAAATTGACAGATTTCTTCCTGCTAACTGAAGTTGATACATATCAATCTACCCTGGTCAATGGCACTGATGGTCCACACTGACCAGAAACTGATCTTGGTCTTTCCTGTTCAGCCAGCATTTTAATTAGATAGTGTTCTTTTATTTGGGTGCATGAACAGCAGGATTTTATTATTTGTATATTGATTGCTTTAATCTGTTTGTTATTTTGATGGTTTTGATATGTTGGATAATTTTAATATATTGTTGTATGCCGCCCAGAGACCACTTGGTCGTGGGGCGGCTATAAAATTCTGTAAATGAAAGAATGAATGCATGAATGAATAAACAAACAGATAAATAAATAAATATAAATGTCTGGAAGCATAGCTGTGTGGGTAGCTCTCTCACCACTGTCTGTAGGGACTTCCCAGGGAGCAGAGACAGAATAAATGATCACATCAAATACGTGACCATCTGGAATGAGATGAATCAATGAGTGTCAAAATCCACACTTCAGATGGAGGTGGCAGTCATTTACAAGAACAGACCTCTTATTTGTCTGTTAATAACACATGTTGTAGGAATTGCAAATGAAAGTAGTGTCACCTTGAAATTAATTAGAATTTATTAGGAAGCAGCTGAGATGCTGAGACCATTTTTCACTGATGAGCAGAATGTTCTTACTTTTTTTCCTTTGGAAGTCTCCTTTCCTACTCTTCTGATGTACAGCAGGACCCCCGTATCCACTGATTCATTATCCATTGATTCAGTTATCCACAGTTGGCAGAGGAAAAAGTTAAATAATTCAGCAGCCACAAAGCAAGCTGTAAAGCAGGCTGTTGTTACAAACAGCAGCTGTAAAGCAAGCTATTGTCACAAATAGCATCTGTAAAGCAAGTTACTGTCACCAACAATGGCCACAAACCAAGCTACTGTCAAGAAACAGCAGTTTGGGGGTGGGAAGGCAGGCATTCTCTCTTATCCATGGTTTTCATTATCCATGGAAAGGCCTGGAACAAATCCCCAGTGGATACTGTGGTCCTACTGTACTTTGTAGACAAAACCATGGTTTGGCAAACTCTGTTACCTAATGGCTAGCTTTGAACAGCAATTCCACACTGCAGCAATTCCACTCTTCTATCTTATAGAATCCTAGAACAGTGAGGTTGGAAGGGGCCTATGAGACTATCAAGTCCAACCTCCGGCTCCATGCAGGAATCTCTGCCCAGGTTTTTCTGTGTTTCTGTGTGTATGCAGACACAGCACAGAGATGCTGGTTAGATACGGAAACCAGTTTGAAGGGGAAGTTGTTATGAATGCTACAGTCCCAGAACAGGAAGCTAATAACAAACAGGCACCTGCAAAAGGAGAGGCGGAAATCTTGCTGCTCGGAAAATAAAATAAACATTTCTGAAGAAATATAACTCCAAGCACTTTCATTCAATGGGGTCTGCTCCTAGGAAGTAGATAATGTAATCAGCAAAGCATAAGGAAGGAATACCTGCCAGGGAAAGAACTAGGAATAGCAGGAAGCATTATTGAGACATCTCCTCCATCCTGCCTTTATCAACCCAAAACTGATTAGAAGTGAAGCCTCTTCTGGTAGCTCACAGCAGTAACCAGATGTCCTGCCATGTCCATTCTATTGTGTGTGGGTGTTTTGCTGCTCATTGGCAGCCCTGGACCATCAGGAAGGAGTATCCAGGTGTGCAAGTCTATGATGAGATCAGAACCAATTGGGAAAGAGGAGATGGATATGTTCTGGCTCACATGGAGCCCAGTTGCTTTAGCAAACCATCTCATGAAAAAGGCACAAGATTGTCATATTTATTCAATCTGTTGTGAGTCTCCATGCTGTTGCCATCTCCGCCTGAAGCTGTCTGCCTTATGTTCCTGAAAGTCTCCAAATAAAGCATTGCTAACCTTTTGTGAGTTAACTTCACTAATGGTTTCAGGTTTCTTAGAGATCAGGCCCAACTGAAGTACCCCTTTCAATCCCCGAATCCAGGATTTAGTCAGATGATGATGATGACGACGGCGACGGCGACGACGATGACAACAACAACGACAATGACAATGAAGACAAAGACAAAGACAAAGACAAAGACAAAGACAAAGACATCCCACCCATCTGGCCAAATGGCCAGATAATACTGCTAGTAGACATGGGCACGGAGCGACGAAATTGTCGTTTCCGTTTTCGGTTATCGTTTCCGTTACGTAACGGAAACGGTAACGATAATTGCGCCGCTCCAGCTCGAACCCGACCCGAAGAAAGAAAAATTGGGTCAGGTTTTTCGTTGTCGTTAATGGCATCACAGCGATCGTGCGATGCCAAGCAGCACAGAAAAACAGTTTTAAAAAGTTTAAAAAAAACCCCGACTCCCGGCCAAAAAAGCAGGAGAAAATATGCCTACCTGAGGACACCTACCAGAGGGATGGTTTCTGGGGGGGGGTCCCCGGCCTTCCCCCCTCTCCTGTCCTGGGCTGCTTGCACCAGGCTGGGGGGGGGTTTCATCCTCGTTGTCTGTCTTGCTTGTCATGCGATGGGGGGGTCCAAAATGGCGACCGCAATTTTTCTTTAGAAATCGTGGTCAGAAAACCCACCAAATCACCACAGAAACATGTGAAATTTATTCATTTTAAATGCCTGATTTTTTATAGTAGCAGCAGTGGGTTTTTAATAGCAATAAAACGTCGCATTGATTTTATTTTATTTTATTTTATTTTTTATTTTTTTAGACCTGCCCATTTGGGCTGGGCATGGGATGGGACCATGCAAATTTTTTGAACCATTCCACCAATGGCATGGCCAGGTTTTGACGGACACTTCTGGATGTGCCAGAGGGCATAAAAAGCCGAGGCACCTTCCAGAAGTCGCAGTCGGGTCTTGGATGTGGAGGGTGGAGGGCTGTGTGGCTGGCTGCTGCTAGCTGATTGGAGGGATGCTGGAGGCTTTAGATTTAAGTTAGGCAGACAGGGAGGGAATTTAATTTAGAAAATAATTTCTTTGATTCTCTGCAGCTTTGTCTGCTGAAGGGAATAGCAGTTTATTCTTTTTTCCCCCTCTGGCAGTTTGTGAGGATTTTTTTTCTGATATTGGGTAAAGGGGGAGGTTCGACTGGGAGGAGGTGTGGATTTGTTTTAAAAATATATTACATTGGGACGTCAAATCGCGCTAAATCACGGTGGAAACAACAAATGACAAACGAAACGATGAAACGACAAATTTTTGAAAATTTTTGCGACAAACGGAAACGACCCGAAACGGACCCGTTCCGACAAACGAAAACTCGAAATGTCATTTTTTTCTGGTTGTGCCCATGTCTAATTGCTAGTAGAGATGGGTTTTTCATTTTGGAAGTGGTCAGCTTCTGAAATGAACCACGGGAGCCCAGCTGGCATTTGGAACCTGAGGAATGAAATCAACCAATCCCTTACCTTGTTCTGGGATTGCGTGGGGTTAAACTCCAACAAGGAAGAAACCTCCGACATGTCATATTTCCTTTTCCCTTGTGCTGGTCAATCAGAAAGCGAGGCAGGATGATGCATTTCTTTGTACAGCTCCTGATTGGCCAGCACCAGGGAGAAGGAAAGATGACACATTGGAGGCTTCTTCCTGGTTGGAGTTTAACCCCATGCAAGCCCAGCACAAGGTAAGGGACTGGTTGATTTCATTCTCTGGTTCCAAACGTCACCTGGGCTCCTGCAATTTGCTTCGGAAGCTGACCACTTCTGAAATCAAAAGCCTATCTCTCGTTGCTAGCCTGTTTTTTGCCTGTTAATTTCTTGGCTCTAGATTTTTAAAAGTGTTCTGCTCTTGGGATCACACTCCAAAATTTAACTTGTCTTTGCATTGCTCAAACTGGAGTTGCAGTTTCTAAAGAAAGGGAATTTCTGTCATTCTAGAAAATGTTTCATGGATGGTGGCTCCTTCTCCTTTGTTTGTGTTAAGACAGATGATTGTGACTAGAGATGGCCCAAATTTTAAAAAAACTAAACTAAAACAAATTGCAAAATTCATCAAAAAATGCCAATTCATTGATTCATATCCATACAAACATATGCCCCCTGATGAATATGAATGAACCATTTTTTCAGCAACTTCTGATTTGTAAATTTGTTGGGCTATAAAATGGACCCCAGGCACCTAAAGACACCAGACTTGCAGAGAAGCTTCCTCTGACTATCCTCTGCTATCTCTCCAAATTTCATGAAGATTGGGTTTCCCCAAGCCCGTTGCTGAAGGACACTTTCCTGGGAGAGGCACTTGATGGCTGTATAACACCAGTTTCTGAAACCCAAACTCGTATGGATTGTAGAAGAGCATCAGCTTCTCTGTATGGCTGATACTTCACGGCCATCTCATTGCTGTTCGCGGTCCCGCTGGGGACCAGAACGAAGAAATTTAACTGCATATCCATTGCGGGATGAGAAGAGTTTGTCCCAACCATGCCCCCTGAACTGCAATTTAAGCGGGACGAGAGATTCCCCTCCCCGGCTTCGGGAATCTGCTCATCACACTTCTCATTCCAAGATGAGTGGCCGTGAGGTAAGGTTTGTCATGCAATGTGCCATTCTTCATCTAATGGCAGGAGTGCAACGTGCCATTCGCCAGTACATTCCCTATGGAGTCAGCAACGCAGTGCAGAGAGATTAAAAGACAAATGCCTCAAACTTAGCTCCATAACGCATTGAACGCAAGGCTTCATAGAATAGAAACATGGAAAAATGGAAGGTCGGGCAGAAAAAAAAGGAGAACAAGGCATGGAATTTGACATCTCATCACAGAACAAGGACGTGCGGAAACACTCATGCCAGTATCATCAATCACGCCCGTGCATACACGGGAACAGGGACAGAACCACAAGAAGACCATGTGACCGCAACCGACATCAACATGCAGTGAACTTCCTCCCAGGATTAGAGTGGATGTGAAGTAACCGTCTATGTTTGCTGTCTCTAAGTGCATAGGGGAACCTTCTTGGGGGAGCCTCTTTGTTGATGTATCAAAACCCAAACTTCACCAAACATGCTGGGCATGTAGAGGAGAGTCAAAGAAAGCTTCCCTACAGTTGGTGTATCTATGTGCCTTTGGGGCATTTTATAGGGCTTTAAAGGGAAAAAACCCATGAATTCATGAACTGATTCATCAGAAAATCATAAATTCATTTATTGTGATTGATCTACCTTGATAAATCATGAATCAAAATGATTCAACTATTTTTCTGATTCATGCAGATATATAATTTTAACAGTTTAGAGTTCCATTAAAGGTGTGACTCAGGACATGTATGAGTTCATGAACGTGTTCTGAGTGTATATCAGGTAACATACAACTCCCATAATCCTCACACTGGCCATATCATGCCATGGGAATTACAGTTGAAAAATGATGTTTCCAAGCTCGGTACAAAAAGGCATTGCACTTGCAGACACCTATACACACACACGGTACGGAATGGCAGGATCGGCACATCCATTCTGGAGACAGATGCTCCCATTCTCAAGGAGAAATATATTTAGTAGTAAAGGAACAAAGAGAGACCTGTTAACATGGCCCAGTGAGCTCTGAGCCTGCCCCAATATTCATGGGATGTGCTTGTGTTTTACTGCTGGTCACTTTTGTCTGATCTGTCTTCAGTACACCCTTGTCTCTTGTTTCCTACCTAGATGCCCTAAAGAGGATACTTCCTCAGCATAATGATGATGATGATGATGATGATGATGATATCTCCTAGGCTCTTGGAAAGATCTCGATCATTGGAGACGACCAACTCCAGCTTAACACCTGGCAGCTGTGTTTGCCAGAAAATAATAATAATTTAGAGAAGACCCCACAGAAATCAATGGAAGCTAGGTTAGCTATCCTTAGATTCCATAGCTTGCGCTGGATGTACTCCAGCGAAAACAGTCTGCTATCAGCATTTGTGTTTCTTGCTAAATTAAAATGGCCCAGCAAAAGCAATTGAAGCCAATGCATTAAAAGCTTCTTGCCTTTCAAGAAACAACATCGTTCTAATTCCAGTCAGTTTCTTGAGAGCGATGAATAGAAAACATCACAGGAATAATAATTTGGAATACCCGTATGCCTCTCTATCCTTAACTGGGGTCTAGTTATCCTATGTATAGAAATCCACGCTGGCAATTGCTGTCCCTAGGAAATATTGGGGAGTGTAGTTCTGTGAAGGAGAAAGGTTCTCTGAATTCTAAGCAACTTTATCAAATGACAACATTCACTTTGGGGAAGCCATGGTATTTAAACATTATTTCAGTTGGTGGCAGATACGTAGCATGGTATTTGAAAGCATTGCCTATATGAAAGATTGCCTAATGCAATTCTAGTCCAAACCAAGGAACTCAAAAGGAAAAGCAAGTGTTTAGAAGTACTAGGCTTCTGTTCTCAGAATCCAATGACTATGGCAGCCAGGATGGATGTGGAATTTGGGGAGTAGTCCGAAAAGCAATGTTTCCTACCTGTATGTTCCTTAGCCTTGGCCATCAAACATAAGTACCTATGTAGCAAATTTGATCAGGCCACCTGGTCCTTCTTTCCCCTTCCATCATGATATATATTCTGTTTCACCTACATTATAACAAAAATAAATTAAAACAAATTTGCACAAAGAAATTAATGCAAGCAACTTTGGGGCAGACCAGTACTCTCTTTTACCCTAGGGCAGTGGTGGCAAACCTTTGGCACCCCAGATGTTTTGGACCACAACTCCCAGAATTCCAAGTCTAGATTGCCAATGACAAAGGATTGTGGGAGTTGTGGTCCAGGACATCTGGAGTGCCTAAGGTTCGCCACCACTGCCCTAGGGATAAGTATTTACCCTATTTGTTGGTCTTGGTTACAGCAAAAAGGGAGTAATACAGTACCTCTGGTGTGTCATCTTCTCTGAAACAAGTTAGGGGGAAAGGAACAAGCACAACCATCACTTCTGATCACTGTGTACAGAATCAACTCTTCTGAGCCACTCTGTTATTGCTGATAGGCAGAAGGGGTTGTTCCCTGGGGTGACATGTACTTCCCATTATCAGATGAGTCAATGAAAATATATGATTAATGTTTTCCAGGAACCCACATTTTGAAGAATAACTTAAGAGCATGGCAGGTATAGCCTTGCCAACGAATAGAGCTTCATAGACATTGTTTTCATTGCTCCGTATAGAGCAATAACAATTCCCTCGTGTTGCCAATTTTAAACATAATTGGGGCAGTGCTAAAGTGCTACAATAATCATTCTTATAAATGACTGCCCTAAATGGCCCCCAGTCAGAATGCAGGAAATTAAACCTATCATACAAACATTAAAGAATAACAAGGCTCCTGGAGAAGATCTCCTACCCCCAGAACTTTTTAAGGAAAGATAGATTGGTGGGCAGCCGTATTAGCCGGACTGTTCACGCATATAAATAACACAGGCTGCATGCCCAAGGGATGGAGCACATGTATAGTGGTCCCATTGTATAAAAAAGGTAATCGAAAAGATCCTAATAACTATAGACCAATCAGCCTAATAGATATTACAGCTAAAATTTATGCTAAATTCATCTTGCAGAAACTAGAAGAATGGGCTGATGAAAATGCCATATTTGCTGAAGAACAGGCAGGTTTTAGATGGGGAAGGAGCACTATCGACAACTGTTTTATTTTACTACACCTGATATCACAATATACCTCGAGGGGCGAACAGATATTTGCGGCTTTTATAGATTTAAGTTCAGCTTTTAACTCTATTAACAGACTTATTTTATGGAGGAAACTCTTAAAGACAAATATTGAGAGAAGGCTTTTGCATCTTATAATGGCTCTATATACAAACACAAATTTACAAGTTAGAACAGGCGCCAATCAGGCCTTAACTAGCAAGATTGCCACATATAAGGGAGTACGCCAAGGTTGTATTTTAGCTCCATTTCTTTTTAATTTTTATATTAATGACATAGTTTCTTGTATGGCTCTGCCGGAATACCATATGCCAAAAATATTAGACAGATCAGTAAACTTGCTTCTCTATGCAGACGATATGATTTTAATGTCTACAACACCAGTTGGGTTGCGTAGACAATTAAGAAAATTTAGTAATTATTGCCAACAAAATGACTTAGTCATTAATAATAGCAAATCAAAAGTTGTGGTATTTGGCAATAAAAGGAAACAATATAAGTGGTTTTTAGAGGGCAAGGAAATGGAACAGACTGGGATATATAATTACCTTGGCATAGTTTTTTCCTCAACAGGTTCCTGGTCTCACCAGATAAAGAAGAATGAAACAAAAGCTTTAGTAGCAGTTAACTCCCTGAACAAGCTACTTAATTATAAATATCCTGGATCCCTCCAACCAGCTATAAAAATATTTAAAGGCAAAGTACTGCCCATGCTATGCTACGGCGCAGAAATATGGAGTCTTGGAAGCAGTAAGAAAGTTGAAAAGGTGCAAAACAAATTTATAAAGGGAATTCTAGGGGTAACAAGAAGTACACCGGCCCATGCGGTCAGAGCAGAACTAGGCTTGGTAACTGTATATGATTTATGTCTTGTTAGAGTATTTAATTATTGGATCAAGCTATGCCAGATGTCTGATGATAGGTTGCCTAAAATGTGTTTATCTGAACAAATGACTAATCCTGTAACTAAATCTTGGTTTAAGAATTTTTCACAAATGCTTACTAATCATGGGTTAAGTGTTGAGGCTCTTAGCCTAAGTAAAGCTAACTGTAAAGTTGCATTCAAACAAAGAGTGTATGATATTAGAGCCCAATCAGATCTGGCTGCCCTGGCCTCAGTGCGATCCCTAAAGTGGTTATCGACATCCAAGACAATTTTCCAGGCAGAAAAATATCTCTTCTTCCCTATGAAAAGACAGTATCGTACTGCATTCACTCACCTTCGTTTCGAGCTAATGGACTCAGCAATGTTACAAGGCAGATATCAAGGTATACCAGTACAAGACAGATTGTGTATTTGTGGGGAGGCTAAAGTGGAAGACTTGGCACACTATGTATTGCACTGCCAACTGTATACTAATATTAGAAATTTCTACTTAAGCCCCTATCCTAGATGCTGGGGGAATTGGGATGATAAAAAGAAACTTGCCTATTTGTTATGTGGGAGAAATAATCATTTAACACATAAAGTTGGAATTTTTGCAGTAAAAGCAGCAATGCTGAGGAAACAGGTGGTTAGTAAAGGTGTGATCTAGTTGGATCAAGATATATACTAAATGTGAATATATCCCTTGTAGCTCTTGAGCAAGAACTATGTGATATTAGCGTTTTAATGCATTGTATTTGTATATTTATTAGTATTTGGATGTGCATGGTTTTTGTTGTTTTAATCTTGTGGCTTTGAAACGGTCTAATCGACTTATTCAATAAAGAATCTTTGAAAGAATCTTTGAATCTTATAAATGGGGTGTATGTATGGGACAGGCAAAAGGAATTGCATGTTACCTAAGGCCACTAACAAGCTGAGATAGGAGTTTCTTTAAGGACTGCCTCCTTGTCCACCAGGTGAATGAGGGTAGTTCTTAAAGATAATCCATGGCTCAACCAGGAAGGTCATGGCTAACGACCAATACTTAATGGGTGTTGAGAAGGGTTGAAAAGGTGGGACCTTCACACACCCCAGGACTCTGCATATCTAATAAACCTATTCAGGCCATTGTATACCTAATAAGCCTATTCAGGCCACTGTCCACCTAACAAGCCTATTCAGACCAGGATGGTATGAATCCAAGCTGAACTATGAATTGGAAACCTCACACCTACTTTCCTTAGACTGACAAAGCTACTTGGATGAGCAGTGAAACATTTCAATCTCACAGGAAAAGAAATGCAGTTGCAATGACTCCTGGATAACTTCACCTGCATCATTGAGAATCTTCACAGACATACTGTGTCATTTTATTTACTATCCCTGCCTAATCTGTAGGGCTCGGGTATGGGGATTTCAGTATATTACCCATGAAAAGTCCATCATATTGTTCTGGGTGATAAGGTCTAGGCCATATAATTACTTTGGAGCTGTAATCTCTAGGCTCCAAAGATGTTTATGCACCAACTTAATATTCTGAGAAACAAGCAAACCTATATCCTATATTTGCATTTCTGCCTGCCACTCTTCTGGCAGCGGACGGTAGTTATGCTCTCCCATAAACTTTGCTGAGAACCTTCTGCATTCAACATCTGGAGAGTTGCTACCATTGACCACTATGGCACTTGTCAAAAAGTTGAACTAAACCTATGTTGGAAACTGAAAGGAAATGCATGCAGCCCTTCCAATGTGTCTGAAAGAGAGAGAGAGAGAGAGAACACAGCTTTTCTCAATGCTTCAGCACACACACCTAACTCTTCCTGTCAATCTATGATTAACCGGAGAGGAGCTCTAATATTTCACTTCTTAATGGCATCCCATTTCCATGTATTGCCAGCAATGCAGAGAGGAAACAGATCTGGTCTGAGCAATGTTTCTGAGGTGTATGAATTGGCCCTAAAATAGTCATTACTCATCATCACAGTTGGCAATAGGATTTTTATTCAGATAAATTGGCTGATAAAAAAAAATTTCTTTGAATGGTGAAGGCTGTAATCCACCCTCAAACACACTCATTTGTGGGTTTCAATGGCTGTTAAGACATTTTAATTTAGCTTTGGATTTCAAATAATTTATGTAAAAATACTAATATATGTTGGCTATTCACACGTGTGTACGTATGCAGCAGCAATTTATGAGCTGCTGTGTCCATTACCTCATCCCATGCCTGGTTGATATGTGACCAGAACACACGGTAATTCTACTTACGCCAGTAGAATTCTGACCAATGGAATTTTAGCTATATTTTACTTATATTGTTAATGAATCTTGGTCCTCTATTAGGAGATAATTGATATTTTAACCAAATAAGCAAGCAAATCTCTGAATGGGGTGCACACAATTAACCATGAGAAAATAAGGAATGGAAATCTACAGCTTACTACGTTGGAGTCAGGCCATAGTCACTAGGCCCTGAAAGCATAGGCAAAAAGCTGTGTTTTTACTGGGCACTAGAATGGGGCTTGCATCATTGCCAATCAGAACTCTAAAGGGTAGGTATTCCACATCTGAAGATAACAATGGACCAAGTCCTCTGCTATGTCTCTACAATGGTTATTTCACGTCCCTCTCATTGTGGTTCGCTGTCCTGCTTGAGACGATACGAAAAAAGGTTACTCCACGTCCATTGTGTGACAGAGGAATCTCGTCCCGACCATGCCCCCTGAACTGAGAACAGAGCGTGATGAGCCATACCTCTCCCTGGCCTTAGGAATTCTCTTGTCTCAGTTCTTGTTTTGAGACAAGTGGCCATGAAGTAACGCTTGTCACGCAACATACACATTCTTCATCTAGTGGCAGGAGTGCAAAGTTGCATTCTCCAGTACAATCCCAATGGTGTAAACAATACATTGCAGAGAGGGAAGAAGGCATGAAACCGGGAGTTTTGCTGCTTAACGCATGAAAGGCAAAGTTACAGAGAATCGAAATATCGAAAAACGAATGGTAGGACCAAAAAAAAAAAAAAAAGGGAAACGTAGGCAGGGAAGTACAGAAATTGTCACGGAACAAGGACGCGAAGTAACAGTTGTCACGATACCATCAATCACGCCTGTGGGTAAACGGAAACAGGGACAGAACCAGGACAAGACCACATGACTGCAAACAACGTTCTCATGAAACTAATGTAAACTTGGAATGAGGAAGGACATGAAGTAAACGCCCACCTTATGTTTCTACTATTGAGAGAAAGAAAAGAGGCATAAGTCCATTGTAAGCACGCTTACATGCATTTCAGTTTTGGAAGAGGCGTGTTCATATGCCTGTTGCTGATACTTATTAGTGCTGCAAAATTCATTAAACATAGAACAAGTGCAAAGTTAGAAATATAACTGTATCTCAGTTAGATCAGGAGCTGCAGGTCAGGTCAGTTTGCTATTTTCTAGCACAGACAGAAAAAAATCTTCCAGCACTCCTGTCCATTACTTTGTGCTAATTCTGGTCTTCCTCTGTGCCATAAGCACTACCATACAATTAGCATATCAAATAGCTTTCACCCAATAACGATTAACACTGAGAGGTA
Source organism: Phrynocephalus versicolor (assembly GCA_023846285.1). Classification (NCBI taxonomy): domain Eukaryota; kingdom Metazoa; phylum Chordata; class Lepidosauria; order Squamata; family Agamidae; genus Phrynocephalus; species Phrynocephalus versicolor. The sequence continues at coordinate 35,289,044 of JAHTLZ010000007.1, read as the reverse complement.
GCACATCTTTCATGGTACACCTCAATGGACATACTGCATAGCATGCTGATCTAGGTGTGAAGTTAACTGTTTTTCTCCACTCTCACAAAGAATTTTTTGGTGCAAAACTCTCCTTGGTCCTGCTTCCTCCAGTCCATAGCCTATGACAGTGGTGACAAACCTTCACCACTCCAGATGTTTTGGACCACAACTCCCACAGGCCTTTGACATTGGCAATCTAGGCTTGGAATTCTGTGAATTGTGGTCTACAACATCTGGAATGCTGAAGGTTCGCCTCCACTGGCCTATGACTTCCAAGTTCTCTAACTGGGGGCTAGACCTGGGGTTCTATGCATTTTAAGAGGTGAGTATGTCTGTGAAGATTTTCAGTCATCCACGTGATGTTATCTTATTGAAGAAGCTACTTGGATGAGTAGTGAAATGTTTTGATCTAAAAAGAAACAAAGTACAGTTGCCATGACTCAACTTCTAGTTGACAAGTGGATAGTTCTTTCCTTCCACATTATAGTCCCGGCATTCTTTGTTGTTTCTTTAGGATTTACAGATATTCCGAAAACAATAATCCTTCCACTGATTATTGATCCACTGGTGTGGGTGGTAACCCAAGGGTTAAAGCACGTTTAGTATAGATGCTTTGAGTCTTGCACTGTGAGCTGCTACCTTTCTTCATGTTTCACTGGGTACAATGCCTTCCATGTAATTGATTTTATGAAAAGAGATTGGCCTTAAAAATCCAGTAATGCTTGTACAATTTCCACTGAGTGCTACATCTGCCTGTTTTGTATGAGATGAACTATACTACTCCAGGCAGATGTATTCAACTGTGGAGTAGCATAGATGTAGTTCTTACTATTTGTGGTTGTGTGCTCCAGCTGGTTTGTGATAACTTTTGAAGGATCTTGTTCCTAGGAGAGATCTTCTGTCTTGGGTATTTATTTATTTATTTATTTATTTATTTATTTATTTATTTATTGGTTTCTTACAGGTCAGTGTGCAATCCAAAGAAACACCCAGGCCTCTGAGGACAGAACATTGATCTCCTTGGATGCTGTTCCAGGTAACCTGCTGAGATACCTGCTTATTTCTCAGTCGAAAGGCACATATTCCCAACTCCAGACAGGGTGGAGTTTAATAATAGTGTCTGTTTAGTTGAGTCATGTAATGTTTTTAACCCTAGTGGGATTTTACAGGAATGAGAGACGTTTCTTGTATTATAACAACTGACTGACTAAATTGTATGCAGCGTATAATTTTAGTTGCTGCGGGTTTTTTTTGTTAGTTTGTGCTCATTGTATTTGAATTGGAAATGGTCTGAAGACTTCTTCAGTAAAGTGACAGTAAAGTACAGCGCGGAGGGGCAGGGAAGGAACTTCCATGGAAAATAAGGACTATGAGCAATCTGAGCATTCTCTGGGCAATGATACCACTAGATATAGGCACGAGCTGCTGTTTCGGTGGTCAGCTCATTTTTTTGCCCAGTGTTCAGCAGTCCCCAGCCCCATCTCTTCCAGCAAGCACTTGGAAGAGGTAGGACAGGGAGGCTGGGGTGTTGCCTCTGAGTGGGCAACCCTGGGAGGAGGCAGGGCTGAAAAGAGCCAAACACCTGTTCGTTCGAAAAACAAACCGGCACAAACCACCAAACTGGCTGTTCTTGAGATTGCACCCTTTTGGCTGAACCTTCTCCAGAAGAAGAACCTCTTTAACTTTTCTCTTCCTGTGAAATGCAGGGTGATAACCTAGCTGTAGACCTTGAAAGAATTCATCTAGACATGCGCTGCTCTGGCTTCTGAACGATGCTGCCTGCCAAGGTGTGAGAGATAAGAGGAGCTTTAACTTAAATAAAAGAAATATCTTTAAGTGAAGAATAAAGTCTGTTCTTAAAACACAGATACAGTTTACTAATAGAAATATTGTTCAGAGCGAGCGATTATACTGAAAATGAGGAGCATTTTAATGTTGCCATTATCACATGGAACATTTTTATTTATTTCTGTGTTATGTTTCTAGTCAACATTCCTCCACTGAGTTCAAGGCACTATGTGCCTCTCGCCTCACCCCCCCCCCATTGTCTCCTCATATGAGCCCTGAGAGGTAGGTCAAGTTGGGGTAGTGTGGCTGGCCCAAGGCCACTTAGTGAGTTTCATTGCCAAAATGGTTTTTGTATTTTCAGCTCCCATCCAACACTCTTAAGTACTGCATCATATCCAGAACATACATCCTAGCTCTTCTCCAGGTTGGCTCGGTATTTGGGAAGTTTGTTCCAATTGCATGTTTAGGAAAAGCAACAATTCCTATTCCTCAGACTCTGGCAGAGATCAACTTCGGTGCTTGCACTTTGACTTGTGCACCTTTCTGCCCCTGCCTTTTTGCATATTTTAAAATGAAAAGCTTAGACTTGGAAGCATCTGTTTTTCAACGTAATTCATCTTAATTAGTTCCTCTTCCTAATGATGAAGCTGCAATTACATTGGATTGTGACTGCAAATGAGCAAACGTTTATCACGTTAAAATTCATAAGAAATGTTTACTCGTCTTGCAGAACACTCATAGAACAAGGTACTCACAATCCACAGTCTTACTGTACAGCATTCCGAAGAGATGCCCATTCTATCGCTGCAAAACTGCTTCTGAACAGCACCACTGACCGAGGCAGTCTATTCTGCTGTGTTACTTCGCCACCTCTGACTTAATGGCTCAAGGTGTCAAAATGATGTTTTTCCCCAGCCTGATATCCTGAGGTGTCAGAGGCTGAGGCTGGAACTTTCCTTTGTTTGTGTCAGAAGGACCACTATAGAATTAATAACTATATCAGAGAATGGTTGACCAGTAACAGGAGAAATCAAGTGCATCTGGGCAGCAAGCATTCAGTCCTCCTTAGAACACGGTGAAGGCACTGACATAGATGTGAAGGTGTCTGTTCTTGACCTTACTGGCCCTAAACTGTGTTAGTACAACCCACCCACCCATTTTGGTACCAGGACTAGACTTTCTATGAGGAAAGCATAAATTCATACCACTGACTACAGTAGGACCCCCAGATCTGTGGGAAAATGGTTTTCTCCCCCCACCCCCAAATGGGCCACTACAAGGTGACCGATATCATGTCATGTATAATACTTTCAGACCACAGATAAGTGAAACCACAGGTGCTGTACTTCAACTTTATCCCAAGGTCATTCCAAGTCATTTTTGCTGAAAGTTTCCAAGACTTTCTAGGGCTCCTTTTCAATCTGGGAAAAAATTGGGAATCTCAGGAGTTTGGGGAGGGGTCTTTCATAGCCAAACATAGTTGGCAGGGATGTTTTTGCTTTTAAAGGCTCCTGACCTCCACATCCTGAGGTTCCCAAGGGTTTCTCCAGGTCAAAAATGACCCTCCGACATTAACAGGTGTCAGGGAGCGTAGGAAGCTTTAAATGAATTCAAATTAAATACAGTGGACCCTTGTATAACAAGCAGTTTGTATAACATAAAATTTGTACAACATAAAAAATTCCGGAGATAGGGTAAATTTGCTTTACATAATCGCCTATGGGGCAAGTCTGTAAAACATAAAAATGGGATCACTCTGTTTTCAATGCATTCCTTAATATAATTTCATTTGGAACAAATTAATTCCTTTATACAAGGTACCACTGTGTTACCATCACATCAGCCTCTTTACACCAGTAAACTCATTTGCATCATCTGATACATGGGGCTTTTCTCAGGAATCAGACCACGAAGGAATATTTGCAGTGCCATTAGGAAGTGAAATCCAAGTGCTTTGCATTAAATTTCCTGTCACTTTAAGACATGCTTAGTAGACAACAACCAAGAAGTGCTTTGGCAGCTGACTGCAAGCAGAAGGCTGCAAAGCAAAACCCATCAATGAATACCTTTTACCAAAACACGCACAACCCTATTTAAGTGCTCTTCGAGCACTTGACCATTTTATAGGACCATTTTGGTTTGGCGGTAATGGTATTTAGGCTATCATCCTGTCCGTTTAGTGCAATGCCTTTCAAACTGATGCATGTCTGACAAATAGCTTTCACAGAGACACCATTTTCAGGTTTGGCCATTTGAGGAAGACAAGCAAATAGAGTCCACCTCCCCCCTTCTTTTTCTTCCAAGAAGGAGCTCTGTGTTTCTCCTGGATGCTCCTGGAGCAGAACAGATTTGGGGATTAATTATTTACTGGTCATTTATGAGCATGGATTTGCAAACAACAGTGCAGTGGCTTAGAAAACGACACAGCAGCGCCAATTTTGCATTGGTTCCACATTGTTTTTCTTTTGTTTCGGTGGGACGACTATTATTATCAGAACTGGGAATGGAATTTCTTTGTCTGTAACACCCTTGGGGTAGGAAGTTGGCTTCAGTCTGTTTTTAATAAGAATTACTTAAAATTTATACATTTCTTCAGATAGAAAAATATGATATGTAATGTCCATAAGGTCTCATAGTGGAGATTAGAGATGGGCACGACTCAAAAAAATAATTTTTCGTTTTTTGTTTTTCGGTAAGGGGTCCGTTTTGGTTCGTTTTCGTTTTTTTGGGTTTTTTTGCGCATTTTTCGTTTTTGTTTTCGTTATGAAACGAAACAAAAAAACAAAACAAAAACGAAAAATTTTAGTTTTCGTTAGCATTCTTTTCATTGTGATGTGTCTGCCATAACGAAAACGAAAAACACAGCAAAATTTTTTGTTATGTTTTCGTTTTCGTTTTGTTTTCTGGAACATTTTTGTTTTCGTTTTCATTGCGTAATGAAAACGAAAAATGAAAACAAAAACGAAAATTTCGCTGAGTCGTGCCCATCTCTAGTGGAGATGTTAATTATATTATACATTGAGATTAGTGTACAGAGAAACTACAGTCATATAAATGACTGTCTACTGAAGCAGGCTTAGTCACTGATGACTCAATTAAGGCAAAGACGTGGTACACAAATCAGGGGAAATGTGATGGAAATACATTATACCAGATCCCTTCTAAAACATGTTGGTTTGTTGGTTTGTTTGAATGGTTTTTTTTTGTTTTTCCGTTCATTTGTTTATTAATTCAATTTATACAACGCCCATCTGGCAGTATATAAATTACAACAAACCAAAAACAGTACAATAATCAAATATATTGAATTATAATCCATCCATTCCATAAACCTTTAAGGGCATTAAAGAATTATTCATAAACAACAAAACAATAAAATAATATGGCTTATTTATTTACAAAAATAACAAGACTGCCATTCTACAGATTGGGTGGGGGAGAGAATAGAATAGCCCCTTAAAGTTAAAGTGGACTTGCACATTGGGAATTGATACAGTATGCCTAGGTGCAAGGGAGATTGTATTGCAAATAGAGACATCCACTAAATCTGAAGGATATTTTACATTATCATTTGGTGGTGCATTCTGCAATTGTAAATAAAGACCTGTGGGTAAATTCCCCAAGTACACATGCCATTATGTATTAAAAAGAGGGCAAGAGTTGAACAATGTGCTAACCCAGTACGCCATCAGAAATATTACCCCAAGAATTTGTGCAATTGTAACACCAAGGGAGCCATGGTCAATGGCCAACACCCATCTGAAGGAATATATGCCGCAGGACTGCTAGAGGTGTGAGACTGAGAATATAGGAGTAAAAAAAGCTGTATTAGGAACAGAAAAGTTCAGCCCCTGGAAATGCAGCTCGCTCATCAGCAGTTCACATCACAATGAGAAGGACTCAACATTTTAGCCTCTGGAGAAGATCCATGGCCAAAGGGCACAATTATATTTCAGACTGAGAAGTGAACTGTTTTGTCCTCTGCAGGTCTCAAGAAATAACAGTAAGTGAATAGATCTACATGGCACAAGTCTCTCTCTCTCTCTCTCTCTCTCTCTCTCTCTCTCTCTCTCTCTCTCTCTCTCTCTCTCTCTGTGTGTGTGTGTGTGTGTGTGTGTGCAGGGCCGGCACTAGGGCTTTTTGCGCCCTAGGCGAGGGGCGTGGCGTGGTGGGGGGCAGAGAGCAGCAGGCTCACCAGCACCCCCTGTCCATTTTGGCATCCTAGGCAACTGCCTAGTTCACCTTAATGGATCTGCCGGCCCTGTCTCATTCTCTCTCTCTCTCTCTCTCTCTCTCTCTCTCTCTCTCTCTCTCTCTCTCTCTCTCTGTGTCAGGTGTTCTTGGCATACGTTTTTGGGAACAGCCACACCCCATGGCTCTTAAAGGGTATCAAACCACTATATCTGTAGAGCTTAGATACAGTACATGTATGTTCTGTGGTCACCATGTGCAGATTCACTCTTGTGTTGCCAGTTGTAATTCTTGCTTCTCTTATTGTTTACACTTGATGAGAAGCAGAAAAACTGAAGTGTCTGACTACTATCCATTGGAGTCTGTAATAAAACAAAGGTGCCACAAGAGGACAGAGAGTCCAAAGTGGATGACAGATGGCAGATGTTATCTTCTACGTTCAGGCCATGAGGTGGTAAAGTGCCGAGTAATCCCCATAGATTTGGAGACTAGTTGGAAACTGTCACAGGAAGCTTCCTGGGAGCTTGCCAAGACATTTAATTTGAAGACAAAGGATAGCTTTCTCTAACTGCCCTGCTGTAGCTAGGAGAGGCTGGATAAAAGTTTAGGTCAGTGGTGGCCAAATGTCAGTCCTCCAGAAGTTTTGGACCACAATTTCCACAGTCCTTTGTCATTGGCAATACAGGCTTGGAATCCTGGGAGTTGTGGTCCAAAACATCTGGAGGGCTGAAGTATGGCCACTCCTGGTCTAGGTAATAGTGGTATCTTTGAATATGTGGCAGCTGCCTTTGTTCTTGTTGTGGCGAGCATCAAACCTTCCCACATTCAGTCTCCAAATGATCAACCTTGCATTATTGATCAACCTTCAACTGACTAAATGGAGAAGTCCTGTTCAGGTATCAGTGCAACATAAATGAAAGGTTATTTTAATAAAAGTAGCTGGTAATTTCATGTATACATGTATATTTTAAGCACTGGAAGAAAAATTACCATTGGCTCATGATGCTCAGAATCTTGTTATGAACTGATGTGTGCCTTTAGGGAAATCACACAAAAATTTGGCAGCATCCGTTACAAAGGTGCTGCTTCCATTGCTGGCACATGCCAAGCCATGGTCAGGAACATGGCTTGCCCATCTCTAAAGATCAGCCACTGGCTGGTACAACTTGCATGATTTCCTTCCTGCAGGAATAAATTGGCAATAAGATCCTGGCCAGTTTCACTTATCAAGTAATGCTTCATTTTCCCATTTCTCAAATGTAATTACAATGTTATCTTATTAGGTGCTATGGCCACATTTATAGTCCAAAGGATGTTTTTTTCACCCACTTCAGTTTTTTGCCCAAGCATCCATATGCTTGCTTTGTAAACAAATTACATCTCTTTTGTTGCAGTTTCACCATTAGCTAGCATGGTGCCTCCAAACCCAGATTCTAGAAATAATGATTACAGTAAATCAAGTTGCATAAATATGTTATATGGTTGGGTATTTACTGTAAATCTAGCCTGCTTTTATAAATTAGCAGTGACCATGGAAGATAGAACCATCTCATTTTATTATTATTTTTAATTAAGCTGCTTCTAAAATTTTGCATGCTGTTTCCAGTCTCTCTGGGGTTTGTACAAAAACAGAGAAATTAGTATAACTTATCAACATACCAAGAAAAAGGGGGATATTCTTAGATCTAATCAGTAAGAAGAAGAATATATAAAGAGAAGAGCAATTGATATAACAAAGGAAAGTCAACATCCAGGAAGAGGTCAGATGAGTAAGAAGCAGACGGAGAAATACATATAAAGCAAAGTGTTTTGCTTATATACTGCCCCATACCACTTCAAGTAGACTCTGGGCGGTTTACAGTTTTAATTATAGTATGCAGGCTACACATTACCCTCCCCCAAGCAAACTGGGTACTCATTTTACTGACCTCGGAAGGATGGAAGGCTGAGTCAACCATGAGCCGGCTACTTGGGATTGAACCCCAGGTCGCGTGAGCACAGTTTTACCTGCAGTACAGGCATTTAACCACTGTGCCAGACCAGTGGTTAGTTACCAACTAAATAGTTTTCTAGTTCAAACTAACAATCAGCTCAGCATATCTGTACCCTTTGATGAAAGCTGTGGTTATGGTCTTCAGTTGCAGCCTCATGATGCAGTGGTTAAATGCCTCTCTCTCTCTCTCTCTCTCTCTCTCTCTCTCTCTCTCTCTCTCTCTCTGTGTGTGTGTGTGTGTGTGTGTGTGTGTGTGTGTGTGTGTGTGGTGTTACCAGTCATGACCAGCCTTCGTGACTCCACATCCATGGAATTTTCTTGGCAGGAATACTGGAGTGGTTTGCCAGTTTCTAATGGCAAACCAGTACTGCCTGTCCTGCAGCTAAAATGGTGCTCATGACCTGGGGTTCAATCCCAGGTAGCTGACTCGTGGTTGACTCAGCCTTCCATCTTTCTGAGGTCAGTAAAATGACTACCCAGCTTTCTGGGTGTGTGTGTGTGGGGGGGATGTTTAGCCTGAAAACTGTAATTAAACTGTAAACCGCCCAGAGACTACTTGAAGTGGTATGGGGTGGTATATAAGCAGAACACTTTGTATTGTGTATGAGGGATCAAACTGCACATCCTCTCTTCCTACCCTATACAATATATATTGGGCACAGTGTCATCATCCTTGCTTCCAGACAGAGTTCAGGTTTGATTTGATCTAGGACCCACTTGTTTATTTTTCTTATGGTCCTTGGTATCCACAAGGCTCTCCTCCGACGCCCTATTTTAAATAAACCAATTCTTTCCCCCCCACCCAAGTTTTCTTCACCACCCAGCATTCATATAGTAATTATACAGTAAAAAGGAATACAGTAGTGTGGAGGATGTTGGCCTCCACATTAAGTAAGTAAATACTACTTAGGGTGAAGGATGTGACCTCACAACCTCATAATTTAGATGCCATTTCTTGAAATCAAATGCCATTTCCTAAACAAACATCTGAAGACTCTCATAACAGGGTCAAACTAGATAATCATCATCATCAGTAACAACATGTGCTGTCAAGTCCATTCTGTCTCATGGTAACTCTTTTCACCTTAAGCATATTCTTGGAAGAGGAGCTCCTGCAAGTGGGGAAAGATCCCTGTCATAGCAAATGATCTTCTTCAATGATGTCTTGCATTTAGCATGGCTTGTCTGTGATTGGCTATCAGAAGGTTAAACATGGGCTTAAATTGCAAGTTTAGATTGTTCAATCCCATTGAGGGGAGGGAAAACTAAATAAATCCAGAAAACACACATTCCCTTTAAAGGCTATTTTGATTTTCGTATTGTATGTATGGGCCCTGATTTCCCACCCCACCGAGATTTTCCCCAACCTAAGTTCACTGTTTAATGTGTGCTCATGCCTGTAAACTGAGTATGAAGAGCCCAAACTAGCATTGCATCTGTTGACATCTCCATTCCCCAGTTCACTCAAATCTGGGAATGATGCAAGCACTTGTACACTCTGATTATAGGTTGGTCTGCATTACATGGATCAATGTAATGGATCCCCTACCCCCTCCATGCATTCATTCTAAATGGAAGAACAGTACAAAGGAGTACAATGGACTTTGGCAAACGGCATGCTATTTTAATTCATGTCCCTTGCACCCCATTCCCTCTGGTTCATTTTTGTTACCTTCCGCTAAATCCCCTTCAACTAGTCTATAACTTTCTGATAGCTTGGTGACCGAGACACAATGAGATTTCAAAGGTTGCTCGAGGCAAACATGATAGATTGTCATGGATTGTTGTAACTGAACCATCTTGACTTCATTCCATATAACTATCCTAAAGCCATCTATGCACAATCAATAGGAAAGGTGTTATTTGTTTTACAAAGACTTTGCTTTGGGAAAGAAGAGGAGGACGTATGTATGTATACCATTTTGCTTTACTTTTTCATTGCCAAAGTCCATGCGTGTGAATACTTTTTGACAGACAATTTGTCACAACCGCTCGTTCCACATATAAAGCAGTGGGAAAACATTAACAGTTTAACTTTTATTAAGAAAATAAATTACTCTGGAAGATAGTTCAGAGTACCTCTGAAGGAAAACATCAATCATCACCTCACTCTGAGGAGGGCAGTGCTGAGGAGAGAGAAAAAGGAGCAAAACACAATGGATGGGAGAAAAATCCAGATTTAAGAACGTGCTGTGATCTAAGCTTATGGATTTCTAGGCAATAGGATATGGCCTGGAAGCAGATAGGGGAGGTGAAAAGCAGAATTGGGGGTCAGTCTAATCCAGGCATGTCCAAATTTTGGTCCCCCAGATATTTTGGACTGCAACTCCCACAGTCCTTTGGCATTGGCAATCTAAGCTTAGAATTCTGGGAGGTGTGGTCCAAAACATCAGGAGGGTCTAATCCCTGCATCCCTTCAAATTCTATAGCATAACAGGTGTTTAAAGAGAGATAGGCCGTTACTTCATGAGCCGCTCGCTTCGTGGCAAGCCGTCATTTCTGTGCGAACCGATCGCTTCAGTCCGCACGCTCCTCCTTTTTGACTGCGACGTCACCCCGACCACGCCCCCTTTACCATGCTCCAACCGGGGTGAGTGATTCCCCTGCCAAGGGCCGGGAATCTTTTCGCTTCGCATCTCGCTTCGCTCCCAACGTCACGTGTGGTCTCGGTTTTTGGCTTTTATTTCAAGTTTTTTTAAAAAATATTCAAACAGGGATATTGATGCATCGCTATATCGTTTCATCGCTTTGCGCTGTTACTTCCTCGCTTGAGTAGCGGCGGCGGCGGTGGCGGCGGGAGCAGGAGGAGCCGCTGCCGCCTCGCCCGGCCAGAGCAGGGCACCCGGGGCAGGCAGCGTGCAAGCGGCGGAGGGCGGGCGGCTGTGCCATGCAGGGCTCCCCCCCGAGTAGCGGCGGCGGCGGGGGGGGCTGCCAATGATGCCAGGAAACAATGGACAAAACAATATAAATTAGGAGCAGAAAACACAGGATCGTACAGTAACCACTCATGAATGACAGCCAAGCATTGATGCATCGATAAGCCGAGTAATTTTTTTTTTAAATAAAAGGAGAGTGGAACCGGACGTTGCAAATCAGCTTTCTAATGCAAAGGGAGCACGTGAGGTAGTAATCGATTCGGTCCCAAAAATGCCCCGCGTGAGTACAGAGAAACGGGGGTGGGAGCGAAGGGAGACCACGTGACCACCACGTGACCGCCTCCGAATTCAAATCGAAGGCAAGGTCGAGTCGAAGCGAGGCACCTCGTGAAGTAACGACCATAGATCTTAATGGGTGGGGGGGGGCCTCAGGAAGGAAAGATGAAAAAGCCATCTGTGGATTTACCAGGAGAAACATGTTTTAGTGCCAGCAGTGCATTAGTTGCTGTTAAAAATAAATATATAAGTAAATTACCGATTGTCTTCTGGTGTTGTGTCCATATAGGAAGATTCATTACACATTTAGTGCAATAGGTCAGAGTCATTATTTATTGGCTGCATTGTTGTCCACTAAGCAATAGAAGCGCACCCCTGTCTTGGTCAGATCATTACATGTCCTCATGTGCTTGTTGGTTTTAACTGGACATCCTAAAGTTTTTGGCCTCTTAAATCCTGAATTTGTGTAGTTGGTTTTCCATCCTCTTCCTTTACACTCTAAATTGCCTCTGATTTTGCCAAATTCTTCATTAATGTGCAAACAACACATAGTTTTATTCAGAGTTACCATAGAGCTGCATTATTTCCTCATACATAAGATAGAACAAATTTAAGACTGTGGGAAATAAAGCAGATTTTGGAGAATACAGAACATACTGATGTCAGATTCCATTGAAGCAAGAGTTGTTTTTTATTTTTTTATTTAAACTTGCCCTTTGTCTTTAAAAAAAAGGACCCAAGATAGCTTGCAACAATTAAAAGACAGTATTTAAGCTAAGAACAGTGAGTATGCAATACTAAAAGGAACACATTAATCCAATACCCAACAAACAAACAAACAAACAAACAGCACCAAAAATGCAATACCTGCAATAAGGTACAGTGCAACAATCACACCACTTGGCAGCCAGTCACTCGTGGAAAGCTTGCCTGAAGAGAAAGGTCTTCACCTGTTGCCAAAAAATATTTAAGATGGGATAAGTCTAAACCCTTGTGGGAAGGAGTTCCAAAGCCTGGGAGTAACAACAGAGAAGGTCCTCTTCTGTGTACCCACCTGTTATGCAGGTGAGACTGAGAGAAAGGTCTCACAAAGTAGGCTCATAAAGGGGACATAAGAAGAGCCATGCTGAATCAGGCCAAGGGCCCATCTAGTCCAGCTTCCTGTATCTCACAGTGGCCCCACCAGATGCCCCTAGGAGTACATGAGACTAGATATCTGTCTCCTGATGCCACTCCCCTGCATCTGGCCCTTGAAGTACTCTGTTTTTAAGCTTGGAGATTACACCTCTCCATCATGTAACCTGTGATGGACCTTTCCCCCAGGAATCTGTCCAATCCCTTTTTAAAGGCATCCAGGCTAGAGAGAGATGTGGTTCTTGAGGCCAAAGCTGGTCAGGGCTTTATAGTTTAGAACCAGCTCCAGGTTAGGGCTTTATAGGTTAGAATCAGCCAATATCAGCCCCAAAATGGACTAGCAGCCTATGAAGCTCCTGTAATGGTGAGTGGGAGGAGGGAGTAATTGTCTGATTCCTGTCTCTAGTCCCAGTTGGCAATCTAGCTGCTGTGATTTGGACCTGAAGTTGTCTGATACTTTTCACTGGTGGCCCCACATAGAGTGTTTTACAGTAATCCACCCAGAATTGTAACTACGGCATGTGTCTTGGTGGCCTGTTTCTACATATGCAGAGACTCTAACAACCCAGCTGGAGTCTCTGCATATGCAGTTAAATCTGTGGTCCTGAACTGGGGTTTCTACTTTTTGTTTTCTAACAGGCCTCTCATCTTTGAGAGCAACCTAGCAGGCAACATCAAAACACTCCCCTGTAAATGAGAAATTAGTGTTTATATTGAATTGAGATCATGAATATGGGCATGGACGTCACATAATTTTTTTTCATAAGAACCTTCCAAACTTTTTATATTTCTGCACAGAGGAAGAAAGGAAGGGTAGAAGAAATGCAATTTAAGATTAAATAAGAGTGAGGGGGAAGAGTCCTAGTGATAAATCTACCCATACCTAATATTTTAAGATTAATAAGGGGGGATGATCAATCCCCAGGCTTTGTTATAAGTGGGGGCGGGGGGCAAAATAAGTATCCCCAAATGAAGCAGCTGATTTTTTAAAAAAATCATTTAAATCATGTCTTCCTTTCTTACCATATATCTTCCTCCCAGTGTTTGAAGATGAAACCTTGTAAGTCAAGAAAGAACAAAAGCAAATAAGAACAATGCAAATAGGAGAACATGTCATCAAATGTGTTTGGACACAGTTTTGAATGCAAATTAACTAGTCAACATTCCTTCTTTCATTCAACTGAAAAGGCAGTGCATCTGCCTTTACAGGCAGTGCTTTACAATGGGAGCTGAGTTTTCAGAACAATTCAGATATGGTTTGCAATATGAAACATAGTGCCATTGTGGCTTTGCAGCAAGGAAATTGCCCACAAATAGACAAATGTCCAACTGCCCACATTTGGGAACAGTGTTTTGCTATTATTAACATTTTATTTCCTTCCCTTGAAAATGCTTGAAAATTTCTGCCATTTATAAATAATTTTAGAACTGGAGGCTCAGTGTGGGATTGATCTCCCAACCTCTGCCATTACAGCCTAATTCCTAAACTACTGAGCCAGCCAACAATTTCCCCAAAACAAGACAGTACTGCATATAAACACACATCTCTGAAAAGGTTGGAAGGAATGCATCAAACATAATGGCGTTGTTGCCACATGTTACACTTGAAATAACAAGGAGCAATGCCATTGTATCTTTAATGTCCGAACAACAGAGTGATAAACCAAATAAAGCTGCTTTTGCAAGGAAATTTGCACCCATGTTAAAAACTGTTTTTAGATCAGGTGTGAGTGATTTATGGAGGTCTGCAGAGCAAATTCTTTTCATCCAAGAGTATGCATTCCCATGAGGAACTTGCTGGAACATTGACAGAACAATTTTCAGTAACAGTAGCAGTGGTTTGTCTACACAATGCAGCTTTCTGCCTAATATTAGAATTAAATCGATTAGCAGCTTACAGAGAGATGCCTGATCACTCCATCCCCCCTTTTCTTATGAAGAGGGATTTTTTATTATTCCCCATCTTAAAAAGTACCGTATATACTCAAAGATAAGTCAAGTTTTTCAGCCCTAATTTTGGGCTGAAAAAAGAGACCCTCGACTTATACTCAGGTTAATATGGTAGGTTGATGGGGGTAGAAGCGGTGGTTTTTAAAACCTTTTATCTCTCTCCTGAAGAAAGCCCCAATGTCCACCATGTGTGCTTGCTTTGGGAGAGGAAAAAAGTTTAAAAAACCCACTGCTTCTCCCTCTCTGTGCCCAGTGGTGGTGGTGGGGAGAAGTGGTTTTTTTTTTTTTTTTAAAACCCTTTTCCCCTCCCAAAACAAGTACCAATGTCATAAGAACATAAGAACATAAGAAGAGCCATGCTGGATCAGGCCAAAGGCCCATCTAGTCCAGCTTCCTGTATCTCACAGTGGCCCCACCAAATGCCTCTGGGCGCGCACGGGACTAGATTTTTGTCTCCTGATACCACTCCCCTGCCTCTGGCCCTTGAACTACCCCGGTTTTAAGCCTGGAGATTACACATCTCCATCATGGTTTGTAACCTGTGATGGACTTTTCTTCCAGGAATCTGTCCAATCCCCTTTTGAAGGCATCCAGGCCAGATGCCATCACCACATCCTGTGGCAGGGAGTTCCATAGACTTACAACGCGCTGGGTGAAAAAATATTTTCTTTTGTCTCTTCTTACTCTCCCAGCCCTCAATTTGAGTGGATGTCCCCTAGTTCTGGTATTTTGTGAGAGGGTGAAGAGCTTCCCTCTATCCACTTTACTCATGCCCTGCATTATTTTGTACATCTCAATCATATCCCCCCTCAGGCACCTTTTTTCCAGACTAAAGAGCTCCCTTTCCTCATAAGGGAGGTGCCCCAGCCCATTAATCATTTTGGTCGCTCTCCTCTGCACCTTTCCAGTTCCACTATGGTACTTGCTTTGGGAGAGAGATGAAAGTTTAAAACCCCCCACCTTCCCCCCCCCACCATCAGGCGCATAGAGGGAGAAGGGGTAGGTTTTTAAAACTTTTTTTCTCTCCCAAGGAAGTATCAATGTCCACCATTGGTGCTTGCTTTGGGAGAGAGAAAAAGTTTTAAAAACCTGCCACTTCTCTCCCCCCCCCCCATTGGAGGGGGAGGAGGAGGAGGAGGAGGAGGAGGAATGTAAGACGAACCACTGTGGTGGTGGCAGCAGCCACTGCTGCCAGCACCAGCTTGGGGAAGGCAGCGGAGGGAAATCTTTACTCGGGTTATACGTGAGTCAATCAGTTTTCTCACTTTTAAAAGGCAAAATCTGAGGCCTCGACTTATACTCGGGTCGACTTATACTCGGCTATATGCAATGCGGGTAAATCAAATTATGCCAAAAATACCTTCTACGTTCCCCTCATATTCTCAGCAAAGGTATCTTGCAGTTATTAAACAACTCACTGGTGGGCAGATTCTGCTAAAGATCTAAAAATCATTGTTCTACTGAAGCAACTCACCTCCTCTGTCCAAATATATTGATTTTAAATTAATTCCCCTTGAATCAAAGAAGGGGAAGGAAAAACCCCTTCACTTCTAATACAGAGTGAAGGGTCCTGGTGTACGTTTACATTCATGAGATGTTTCAGGGGCTGAAATGTTAACTCATTTGGAAGTAATGCATCTAGTCATTCTAGCTGTGTGTTCCCATGTTGGACGGACTGCTTCAGAGGCTTTATGAACCTTAATAATAATAATCAGGTGCCATCAAGTCAATACTGACTAACAGCAACCATTTTCATGGTTTTGCAGGAATTGTTTACTATTCCCATCTTCTCTGGGCACCCAAGGACTACCCGAGGTCATAGGATGGCTCATTTCCTAGGAGGCATAGTGGGGAATCGAACACCTAACCTTTGCCTCCCCAGCCAGCTACCTAAACTACTGAACTATTTCCCTCCCCTCTCGCCCATTCTGGTGTGCCTTACCTCATCAGTTACCAAAGCACATTATTTGGTACTACCTAGTAGTAGTTGTGAACAGCAAAGAAAGAATGCTAAAAGAATGCTAAAATGTTGACAAGAGAAAGGGGAACCTATAGTGCAGGGGTCCTCAACCTAAGGCCCCAGGGCCGGATGCGGCCCCCCAAGGTCCTGAATCCGGCCCCTGGGACCAATTGTAATCCCCCCCCACATACCCCCTGTTTTGTGAACAAGCCAGCCTCCGCAACTGCTTTTGGACTGTGATCCGCCCCCCAGTGGTGTCTGGGTGGTGGTGGACCGGCCCGCTGTTTGAAAACTTTGAGGACCCCTTCTATAGTGCAACACGCTGTGCACAATGTCCTATCTAAATAAAATAGAGTAAGGGATGTTAAATGTCTAGGGAACCACATTGACCCTACATTTAACAACCATTCTGGATCCTCACGAAGCTCCACACCCAAGACTCTGGAGATGTCACTTCCAGTTTGTTAAAAAAAATTCTATTTGCAGGTATTTTGAAATTCAGGAGCCAAAATAGAAATTAAATGCTGGCGTGCACCTCCTTGAATCTTCTGAAGATGTGATTCTTGATTTCTGCCTTTTCCTTCTGTAGTGGTGGGGTGTTTGTTGCACAAAAAAGCCCAGTGCTGCATGTGGCCCATGGAACATGTAAATGCTACTTTATTCATATTCTTCTCTTACCAGTGGTTGGATGTCATCATGGCTACTCTACTTTTGGACTCTAAAAAACGGTCTATGGTTCTTGTAAATCAAGTCTCCAAGATTCCTCTTCCATGATGTCCTCACATTTACCCCACTTTTTTTTTTACCTTGCATGACCAACCACAATGGAAATCCATATTTTTCATTTCTTTTTATGCGAAAAAATATTCTTGCTTTCTGCATCCTATGAGCTTCTTTCTTCATTCAGTTTGATACTTCTCCACTAGCCAACCTCTCAACCCAAGAGATTATTTACATCCTGGCATAAATCCACATTTCTGATGTTTCTACATTTTTAATGGCCACCTGGATTAAAACGCACAATCCAGAGGGGGCATCAGTTCAGCCATAATAGGTGATGGCTCATCTCTGAGCGAGGGTGAGTGATGCAATGCTGGAGGCTTTCAAGAGGAATGTAGACAACTGCCAGTCATGTCTGTTTTGACTTAAGCCACGGTCTCGCCAGCGTTTTCTGTACATTTTTGCTGTGGAGAATTGTGCAGTAAAAGATCGTGTCTTAACCACGAAGGGAAGTAATTTGTTGCCCCAACTGACCACACCCCCGGAAGTGCAGTTTCACCAAAGTTTTTTAAACCACCACTAGGGGTTGGTTTAAAAAACATCCCTTAAAGATGCACAGTTCTTTGCTACTCTAATGAGGTGCGATCCCAGAAAATATGCAGTAATTAACTTCATACCCCTTTTCCTGCCACTTCCTGTGGGTCCGGCAATGAAGACGTAGAAAAACGACCCAGGAAAAAGGAGAAAGATGTGCAGTAAGCAAGTAGAGACAGGCACAGAGCAGTAAAATACTACCCTGTTGACAGGACACTAACTGCGCACCAAACACCATGTGACTGCCCCCCCCAAAAAACTATGCATCAAATTAAGATGCGCAGAAGATTTTAGTGAGACCGCAGCCTTAGATTCCTGCACTGAGCTGGAGGGTATGCTCAACGGACTGGTAGGCCCCTTTCAACTTCGTGATTCTATGATATTTCTGTTAATGTGCCCCTAAAGCAGCTTTTGCCCTCTTTTTGCAACATCACATACTCAGCTTTTGATTTACATCAATTCCAGGATCCTTCTCACTCATAACATTACTGAGCCAAGTATCCACACATCTTGTAACTGTGCCGTGGTTTTTGCCCCCTACAAAGGGGTAGAACTTTGCACTTCACCCTGTTAAGTGTCATCCTGTTGTTTTTAGCCCAGTGCTCAAGCCTATCAAGAACTTTTTTGTAATTTTGTTCCTGCCGAATGAGTCACAGCAAAGGGCTGCAGAGACAGAGGTTGGGAGTTTGATTCCCCATTGTGCCTTGTGAAAGAATAGCCAGCATGGAGCAAACTGCACATGGTCTCAAAGCAGCTTCAGAAAAAGGGAATCCTTAATCGCTTTTGAGTATCCTACACTTAGGAAATCTTGGAAAGGACTGTCATAAATCAGAATTGATAACATTATTTGCACATACTTAATTGACACATAGTTAATGAAATATGAGTGAAAATTTAATCGCTGCCTTGTGCTTGCATAACTGTTATAAGATGTTCGGGGAAATGACGTTCATAAATGAGGAGCAGGTTATGTACCTGGCCACACAACTGACCACATGAGATGTGGTACACATCTAGAAACGCAGCCAGAACTTGATTAATAAGAGGCAATTAGGCCATTTGTTGTGTCATTACAGTTGTGACCGACTCTTCGTGACCCCATGACCATGGAGTTTTCTTGGCAGGAATACCGGAGTGGTTTACCAATATGCAAATATAATTGGATAAGCCGGCAATAATTTTAGATTACACCTCATACAATTAATCAGCTAAGAGCTCGTCAGCTATGTCAACAGGTCTATGATTATTAATAGGGAACTTCGCCAAAGAATAGTCAGATCATTCATGTGTTCTGAAGATGGATGACAATTTTGCCGTTGCTGAGTTGTTGTTGTTTTCAGCTTCATATATGCCAGCTGAGCCTCCTTACCATCATTTCTGCTATAACATCATCTGCCTATTCTGTCTCTAAATAGAGATGTTAAAAAAGGTGGACAAAACAGTGACACCCCCATGGCACTCTGTTGTCAAAGTCAGAGCAAAGCACTGAGGTTCATCAATATTCATCAACACTTGTTTATTTCTTTCAATCCGCTCTTCGATTCTGTGGCACACTCCCTATCGGAGGCGGCTTGAATGAAGCTTGAAAACAGCAGGTCACGAGATGCTTTTAAGAAACACTTAAATAAGGGGCCCAGTAA
>JAHTLZ010000007.1:35253802-35266185 GCA_023846285.1 Phrynocephalus versicolor | reverse complement strand
GACTGGGCTGTGAAACCCAATGCTCTGCTTCTGGTGCAGCTTGACAACAACAGTCCAGCTGCCTCCAGCCTCATCCAAGAAGTGCCTGGCATAAATCATCTTTCCAAGAACTTTACATTTAAGATTCACCTCCTGACTAGAGATGGGCACGAATTTAAAAAAAAAATGATGTTTTGTTTGTCGTTTGTCGTTTGGAGGGTCCGTTTCAGTTTGTTTCCATTTTTTTTTTGCAGATTTTTGCAAAAAATTCTTTTTCATTTTCATTCGTTTTGTTACCGTTTTGTTACCATTTATTTCAATTTTTGTGATTTTTTTAGCATTTAAAGCAGTTCACTGTATTGCAGTAACAAAAACGAAAGGCACAACAAAATTTCCAGTGTTTCTGTTCGTTTCGTTTCATTTTGGAGACAAAATTCATTTGCGTAACGAAACGAAAAAACAAAAACGGAAATGAAAAATTGTTCATTTCGTGCCCATCTCTACTCCTGACAAACCCCATCTTGCCATGTCTGGACTTTCGGTGCCTGCCTTGGAGAAGTGGAATTTATTCATAGAACCTTGCAGTGGTTTATTATTATTTTCAGTAGCCTACTGTATAAAGGTATCACCTGTAGCCTCTTCTTGCATTTCTATTTTGTAATGGCCACGGGGCTCCCCTCCCCCAGTTTTATTTCAACGAGATTCCTGCCGATACAGCATTTCAAACTGCTGCCGGGACCTTGTCTGGAAAATAAATTCTAATAAATCATTGTAAATCTACCTCCTAGCTGCCACTTCTTTTGTCAGTTTTAAAGGCTAATTAATGAGATCACAAAAGGCTTCCAGCTGGGATAGTCAGACTCAGAATGTAACTCGGGAGAGTCAGGTCTACAGTGATAACTTAGCACTGCTAGAAAGCCCCATGAAAAATCATATAGCTCTCCTAGGAAAATCATAAAAGCCTGGAAGGCAAGGGGAAAAGGCATGAATCTCAACAAACTGAGCCATCTGGTCAGAAGGAAAAAAAATCCCACAAGGAACAATGCTGAATCAAACTCTTTTGTTTCCATGAATCAAGTACTTCTGCTTCCATCTGACCCCCTTGGTTTTGTTTCAGCAGCAGGAGCAACAACAACAAAAACAACAAAAACAGCAGCAGCAGCGGCACCACCACCACCAGCAGCAGCAGCAGCAGCAGCAGCAGCAGCAGCAGCAGCAGCAGCAACAACAACAACAACAACAACAACAACAACAACAACAACAACAAAGTACTGTGGCGCATTTAGGACTTGTTTTCATGGATCATCTACTTCTTCAGACAGATATCAGTAGGCATTCTCAATAGTCTGGTACTATATGTATAAGACAATCATAATTATAGACAATACAGATGTTTTTCACTTGTTGTCTGACAAATGTATCACTACAGATGTCATACAGCCTCTTTCTCCTTACTAAGCCTCGGGCAATGGCACAAAGTAATTAACTGGCTAAAACTCCTGGGAGTTTGAGCGAGCGAAATATATTTTTGCATGCCTTGAGACCTGAGAGTGGCTGAGTGGCTTTCATCAAAGGTTCCCTGTTTGTTTGGGTATTTCTTGAAACACACTGCATTAGAGTCTCAGCTATCCTCATCTGCCTTCAGATTTCAGAAATGCACACACTGCATTAACAATGAGAAACAAAGACAATAAATTCATCTGCCAGAGATCCGAGGGAAAGCTTGCCAAATGAGCCAATTTGATCTGGAAGTCACAGGAATAGAGAACAAGATGACCCAGGAAATAAATCTAATACAAAATGGCAGATTTCCAGAGTTGACTTATCTAAGTGGTGTCACATTTCATGCTGAGTGATTAGCTCCTTGCTCAGCAGAAATTGCCATAGGTTTCACTGACCTTGGCAGCATTACTGGGGTTACATTTGCATACTTATTTACATGCATGACTGTAGCCTAAATTTTCTGGCACATTAAACACAGAAATGCCTCTCTTCCTTGTGTTCATGCATGAGCATCTCCTTTGCCGCATGCATTTCAAGAAATGAAAACTGGAGGTTGCATTGATATTTGAATTTTCTGGTCCGTCTTCCAGTCAAAGGCAATAAAATCCTCAAGCCGATGCACCTAAAAACTCCAGAGCCAGAGAAATATCTGCCATACAGAGGAAGGAGAAGCTCTCTTTGTTCAGGAGTGAAGCAAGTTGGACAAACATACCAGGGAGCAGAGGTATGTGTACTAAGTCCTCTTCCAAAAGAATCATTTCCAGCATTCTCCAACATGAATTGGGTGACTTTGACGGTTACTTCACATCCATTCTCGTCCCGGGAGGAAGTTCGTTGCATTTTGATGTCGATCGCTGCAAAAATGCCTCTAGGGTGCACAAGAAGCCCATAAGAGACTATTATTTGGCCACATTGTGTGTGTGTTGCATCATTACAGTCGTGACCGACTCTTCGTGACCCCGTGTCCATGGAGTTTTCTTGGTAGGAATACTGGAGTGGTTTGCCAGTTCCTACTCCAGGCACCTGACAGCACCTGGGATTCCCTGGTGGTTGCCCATCCAAGTATTAACCAGGACCAACCCTACTTAGCTTCTGAAATCAGTCAAGATTGGATGTGCTTAGGGCATCTAGGCAGCTATTTGGCCACATTTGGTTTGCAGTAATGAAGACCAAAACTTTTTTGCTCTGTTCTCTGCCAACTGAGGGGCCATTTTGTGCTCCATTCTAATTACAGCTACAGGATGCCTGAGACAGCTACCAGTGGTGCATGCTCACCAATAGCTATGGAATTTGATCCCCTCCCACCACCAAGGAGAAGCGCCAGCCTGTTTAGCCTTGGACAAGCTGCACCATCCCATGGCACTCCCAGAAGATGAGAATGGTTGAAGATCCCTGAAAGGGATCATTATTATTTATTATTAATGGTCAGCAGCACAGCTGCTCCTGTGTGCTGCTTTGATACGTTAAAATATTGCTGCTAGTGAAATAAAATTCAGAGAATAGCTGAGAAGATGGATAGATAGACAGAAAAGAAGAGAAGAGAAGAGAAGAGAAAAGAATGTGAAAATCTTTAAACTCAACCGCAATAAACATTCAGCACAGTACTAAAAATACATTGCTCTATTGTAGTTGTTTCTTTCCGAAGTAAACAAAGAGAAGAACACTGGAGCACTGTTTAAATGGAAACCTCTTTTAAATGAAGTGGCTGGAAGGAAGACACAGCCGTGGGAAACCTGATGTGGAAACTTCTATTATTAGGTACAAAAATGCTCCTGCTGTGCTTATATGACAAAAAGAGACACCACTGCACAAACATCTAAAGAATCAGATAAACCAAAAGCTGTTTAAAACTATGCCACTTTCATGTCTCTGCTGTCTTTCCGGAAGCAGGCAAAGACCTTCCTCCTCAGGCAAGCTTTCCCTGAATGAGGGGCACCCTATTATGTAACTTTATATGGATTACCATACATGATTGCATTGACTTATTTCATTAGAGCACTTGTGTTTTCCATGTTGCTTTTCACCTCTCATAATGTGTTTTTCCTTTCTTCTTGCATGCTCTTTGCAGCTCTAATGTTACCTTTTAATGTTCTGAGATGCATCTTCAAATTCCCTGTTCTCAACTTGATTATGTCTTCAATGTTCTGGACTGTATATTGTCCCTCATTATTGCAAACCACCTTGGGTCCTTTTCCAAGGAGAAAGGTGGGGTAAACAAATATTCTAAATAAATAAATAAATAAATAAAATGTATCTCCTAGCCAGGCAACCTAATGCTCAGTTCCACTGGCAATGTTTTCATCTTTTTTTAAGCCAAGGAACTCCCTCCCATGGGAGACCCGGCTGGCACCATCTTTGTTGCCCTTCCACAGGCAGGCAAAGACAGGCCTTTTCCCAGTAACTGGCTGTCGAAGGGTTTGGCTACTCGTTTGTTTTGTTTTGCTTTTGTTTTCTCCCCTCCTCTTCCAGTTTTCATATTCTTTGTTCTTAACATTGTTTATGTGCCTTGAGTCCCCTTAAGGAGAAATGCAGGTTATAACTATTTCAAATAAAAAAAAAAACAATAAAGACATTATTGAGACATTATTGTGCTACATACTAACAGAATCCTCTGCTCCTCCGTAGAAGCTGCTATTTAGAAGTGGACCTCTGCTGTCAGTCTGGGTAGACGCTTTTATCTACTCCCTTTATGACTGATGAAGTGGTTTGGATGAGCCGTGAAACGTTTCTATCTCTCAAGAAAGAGAAGTCCAGTAGCCATGACTCAACTTCCAGATAAACTCACCTGGATGACTGAGAATCTTCACAGACATACTCCCTTTATGTTTTCTGTAAAAGATGATAAAGCGTGCGAACTGCTCTCAGAGATCCCACATACACACACCTAAATCACCCACACAAGTAGCAGCCTATGAACACCAGCAATTTTTAAAAATTATAGACATCAATTAACAACCACTTCAACTCTAATATTTACTTTGTTAACAGGGATGGGCATAAACAAACAAAAGAGTGGTTCATGATGGTTTGGGGTTCATGGCTACAGGCAAACCACAAACCACTGTGAGCCCCCAGAAAACTGAACCAGGTTGCAGGTTGTGTTTTTCAGTTCATGCCTGCAGTGTGAGGAACCTCCTGCATCTATTCCCTCTGCTGTCTGCCTGCCCCTTTCCCACGGCCCCCACTGTCTCCCTAACCTGGTCCTTCCACATCTTTTGCCTCCCTCTTTTGCACTGCCACCATCTACAGAAACAGCTGCATCTGCACATAAACATGCCTCTCAGCTGATAGGCATGCTCATGCACAGATATTGTAAGACCACCTCTCAGAAGGGAAGCTGGGCCATTATCTTTGGAGATGGAGAAGGAGGGGGTGAGGCATTACCAGGTAGGGAAGTGATGGAGGCAGCCAAAGCAAAAAGTGTTCTGCTTACATACCGCCCCATACCACTTCAAGTAGTCTCTGGGCAGTTTACAGTTTTTAATTACAGTATGCAGGCTACACATTGCCCCCCCCCCCAAGCAAGCTGGGTACTCATTTTACTGACCTCAGAAGGATGGAAGGCTGAGTCAACCATGAGCCTGCTACCTGGGATTGAACCCCATGTCGTGAGCACAGTTTTAGCTGCAGTGCAGCTGTTTAACCACTGCACCACGAGGCTCAGGTGGAGGGCGGGGATCTGGTTTGGTAAAGGAAAACAAAGTGCCAAGTAAAGATGGGCACGACCAGGAAAAATGACGTTTCGAGTTGTCGTGTGTCGGAGCCGTCCCGTTTCGGCTCATTCCCGTTCTTCGCGAGATTTCTCAAAAATTTGTCGTTTCGTTTGTCATTTTTTCGTCTGTCATTAGTACTGGTTTGGGGGGGTGCGGGCTCCTGGAGGCACCTCTCTGGGGTGAGTGCCTCCTCTGGCCCGCTATGAAGGGAAAGCGGGCTCCTGGAGGCACCTCTCTGGGGTGGGTGCCTCCTCTGGCCCGCTATGAAGGGAAAGCGGGCTCCTGGAGGCACCTCTCTGGGGTGGGTGCCTCCTCTGGCCCGCTACAAAAGGGTACGCATAGCCAATTGGATATGCATACCAAGTTGCAGTGGCAGGCAGAGTCACCTCTTTTGGGTGCCTCTACTCCGACTCACTAAAAAGGACAGCATACTGGCATACTGGCAGCATACGGTGCACTTAGGCTGGGAAGCGAAGCCTCTGGGCGCTCTATGGCTCACCAAGAAGGGAAGTGTACTTGCGTGTAGTGCAGTGCGAGTACACAGATCTGGCTTAGGGTTAGGGATAGCGCAAGGGCTAGGCTTAGGGTTACGGGTAAGGTTAGGGTGAGTTAGTGGGGTGCACCTCTGGGTGCCTCTCTGACCCACTAAGAAGGACAGTGTACTGGAGTATGGGTTAGGCTTAGGGTTCGGGTTCGGGTTCGGGTTCGGATTAGTGGGCTTTTTATGCCCAACTGGCCCATCCCAGAAGTCTCGGTCAAAACCTGGTCAAGTGGCCATGCGATTGGTGGAATGGCTCCAAAAATTTACATGGTCCACTCCCATGGCCAGCCCATCATTGCGCAGGTGTAAAAAAATAAAAATAAAAATAAAATAAAATAAAATCAATGGAGACATTTTGTTGCAAGAAAAACCCACTGCTGCTACTGTAAAAGTTCAGGCAGTTTTAAAATAGCTATTTTCACATGTTTCTGTGGTGCTCTGGTGTGTTTTTGGACCACGATTTCAAAATAAATATTGCGGTCGCCCCATTTTGGATCCCCCGCCCGCATGGCATGGCATGGCGAGTTGGTGAGACGACGAGGATGCCCCCCACCAGAGCAGCCCAGGACAGGAGAGGGGGGAGGCTGGGGACCCCCCCCCCCAGAAACCACCCCTCTGGTAGGTGCCCTCACTCAGGCAGGCATATTTTCGCCTGCTTTTTTGGCCGGGAATCGGGTTTTTTTTAATTTTTAAAACTTATTTCTGTGCCGCTTGGCATCGCGCGATCGCTGCGATGCCAGGAACGACAACGACAAATCAGACCCAATTTTTCTTTTATCGGTTCGAGTTCGAGTTCTGGCGGAGTAATTGTCGTTCTTCGTTCTGTTGCGTAACGGAAACGAGGAACGGAAATGGAAACGAGAATTTCGCCAAGTCGTGCCCATGTCTAGTGCCAAGCAATATGTCTGTGAAGATTCTCAGACATCCAAATGAGATTATCTTGAAACTGAGTCATGGCAAGTAAACCATGGCAACGAAGCCACTTGCCATGACTCAACTTCCAGAAAAAAAAGGGGGGGAAGTCCAGTGCTTCCTTTTATTTCAGCAAAAGTGACTGCATGAATCAAACTATGAATCTGCTGGTTGTGTATGTGGGGGAGGGGAGGGTTGTTTGTTTTGTTTTGTTTCATGTTCCTAGATCAGGAAAATAAAGATCTTTATTTGTTGGCATATACATATCAATTCCTTTAGCTTTCTTTAGTGGCTGGGCTTAATGAAAGGATTTGCAATCCAAGAAGTGAAAATGACTTTTTAAAAAAATGACCAGCTGAATATTGGGTTTTTTTAAATAATAAATTAGTTTGAGCAAAGCAATTACTTTGCATTCAATAATTAAACCCTCTAATATTTCTAAAACTCAGATATATTTTAAGCATTATGCAATTTAATAGCACTCTCATTCTTGGTACTGGAAGTGCCTAGGCAATATTATTGTTAATTAAAGGGTTGCACATGATCATAACACAGACATTTCATTTAGGAAGGAGAAAACAGTGTTACAAATTTTGTTGATATGTCAGGCACTGAACCTCTACTAGACAGAGAGATTTTGTTGGTTCTAGTGGCATTAAGCTATTGTGTTCTTTTTATTGTTATTTTGGAATTTGAAGCCAAGAAGTTGCAGCTTACCTATATGTGGCATATCCTTTCTTTAATAGAGCCCTAAATAACAGTTTGGGTGTGGGTGGGGTTTCACTGTCCATTAGGTGGGTCACACAGGATTGGCATATATGGAAGACGATGGAGAAACACCTGGGTTAGGCCATGTGAGACCATGTTGGTTCCATGCAGATGCAACCTCCTTTGTGATTTCTCCTGTCTGAAGAGGGATGGCTGGAGACAATATATAGTCAGGGGAACACCCAGCTGCACCTATTTCTACCTTCTAAATTTCAGTGCCCTGGTACAAAACCTCAGTGACACTTTGTTATGCCTATAAGCAGTCCACTTTGACTAAGCTTCTGAAATAAAATGAGGGGTGGTGGGTTTGTTACAGAAATATCTCCCATGTCAAAGAAACATGTGGAGAAAAATTTACACATTGGGAGCTGAATTTACCAAGAAGGCATTATATTAGGGCAGGGGGAAGTCTGGTAGACTGGGGGAAAGGTGCATACAAATATGGCCATAGTAGTGGAAAATGTGCAGAAAAAATATGCACAAATGTAATGTAGAATTTCAATTCATTTTTTTCATACTCACAAATATATGTGGATACAGGCAAAATAGATTTTGCAGCTGGAAAAATGAGA
The DNA here is from genome assembly GCA_023846285.1 of Phrynocephalus versicolor. Lineage (NCBI taxonomy): Eukaryota > Metazoa > Chordata > Lepidosauria > Squamata > Agamidae > Phrynocephalus > Phrynocephalus versicolor. The sequence goes on along the minus strand of JAHTLZ010000007.1, from coordinate 35,258,197 downwards.
AGCGAGGCCAAAGCAAAATTCATAATAATACATTTCACTAGAAAAACTTGAAAATGATTGTCTTATGTTTAAACTCTCTTGATAGCACACAATTGTTATTATAAAATCTTAAAACATCAGATGGTTTTTTTTGGAGAGAAATTATTATAAACCAAAATATTTTTCCTCAAGCCTAGTAGACCATAATAAAGTGTTCTGCTTCTGCTTATATACCGCCCCATACCACTACAAGTGGTCTCTGGGCGGTTTACAATTTTAATTACAGTGTGCAGGCTACACATTGCCCCCCCCCCAGCAAGCTGGGTACTCATTTTACCGACCTCGGAAGGATGGAAGGCTGAGTGAACCTTGAGCCTGCTACCGGGGATTGAACCCAGGTCGTGAGCACAGTTTTACCTGCAGTACAGGCATTTAACCACTGCGCCACGAGGCTCCTTTAAATAATTTCACATCTATGAGAAATGTTGTGAGGCACCATACAGACCTATGAATCTCCCCACACACGTGTGTGTGTGTGCTGTGTCGTTACAGTTGTGACCGACCCTTCGTGACTCCATGTCCATGGGGTTTTCTTGGCAGGAATACTGGAGTGGTTTGCCAGTTCCTACTCCAGGCGCCTACAGCACCTGGTATTTCCTGGTGGTCTCCCATCCAAGTACCAACCAGGCCCAACCCTGCTTAGCTTCCGAAATCAGGCGAGATCAGATACACTCCACACATACACAGTCTGTTTTTGTACAAGCCAGTTTTATCACACAATCTGTTAAATGAGAAGGCTAGCTTTTTGTTATCAGAATCACCATCTTATTGGATCCTCAAGTACAGCTCTTGTTAAGGAGGAACAGTGAGGAATTGAACTCCCAGTCTCTGGTGGCTCCATAGACAGATGCCTCAACCACTGAGTTTATGAAAGCAGACTCTAAAAATCACACAGAGAAAAATTGTATTCTTCCTCATCACGGTAGGTCAAACTATGGTGAGTCAGCCAAGTATTTGGAACAAAAGTATCAGTTTTACTACAACCCTGTGTGGTCTCTTTTTTATTTTATGTCATCCCTGTGCTTTTATAACTTTAGAAAGGATGTGCATTAGACCTGTAATGTGCAAGGCAGAGGATAACGCACTGGATCTTCAAGGCTTTTATTTTTAGCTGCTCTCTCTCTTTTTCTGTGTGAGTTTCCTAAAGGATGTGCAAATTGCAGTGAGATTAAATATGCCCTTGATATGTGACAGTCACCAAATGGCCTACTGTGTTCCAGCCGAAAGGGTGACAGAGGACACTTCTGTATTTCAAGGTCTGTCTGTCCTAAATCTAGCTTAATGATAAACACAAATTACAAGAGAAAGAGAGAGAGAGAGAGACTGGGAACCCTAATTTTTCCCATTGATAGTTAGGACCTGGGAAGCAGACTGAGCAGGAACCATACAAGTCACTTGGCTACAAATTTCCTGCCATGTTACTATATAATACTAGTCACAGAGTTCCCCACCCACTATAGTAAGATAGTGAAATTGGTTCCATAATGCTACCATACCATCATACATAAGAGCTGGCCCTATCATTAGGCAAAGTGAAGTAACTGCCTGTAGCAACAGATGTCAAAGGATGGTTTTGGCCACTGAGAGTTAAAAGACAGAAGCCCATGTGTGCCTGTGCTAGCCGGCTGCCCCCAAAGTTTGGTATAGGAAATCTTATTGTAAAAATGAAATAAAATTGACCATCCACTCTAGTTAGGCTGTGAAAAAGGCATATTTTCCCTTTAGAAGGCAATTTTTTTCAAGTCACTACTGATGAGAAAGAGGAAGGGCCCTAAAACCATTTTTGTTTTCATTTTACTAAGGAGAAGAAGGGAGGAACTGCAAAGCATTAGAAGAAGGAATTATGCCAAGCAATAAACAGTCTAGCTTTGTTTACTGTATTAAAATTTAATTTCTAGCATTTTGTATGCACTGTGGTATTTTCTAATTTTCTCTGTTCCCCACACAATACATGAATCAGTATATATTATGATTGGAGATTGTGGCTTTTCATTTTATTACACAGGATGATTAACATTTTAGCATCTTATTTTGTGGATCTGTTGTTTACACAGCACTGAGAAAGTATTTCAAAAACCTGCCCAGCTGTATTTATTTCAAAGTTCTTCTTCACATTTCAGATGTCATTTTATGTAGTCTTGTTTATAATTTGCATTACACAGTCGAAAGGGTACAGTTATAACCCGTTAAATACATAAAAGCAATACTCAATATTCAAACATTTGGTGGAAATTGTATGTTATCCCAATTCCCATTTTCTGAACAAAAACATATCTTCCACCCCCATTTTCATGAGAAAAAAATGATATATTTCCCCCCTGTAAGAATAAAGACAGAATTGAGACAGAAATATATTTTAGAGTACAAAAAAGAATCTTAACCTTTCCTTTAAAAACTTGGTTTGGCAGGAAATAAGTATGATTTCATACTTAAGGAAAGTGGTGAATTTGGACTTACATTTATATTGTAGAAAATTGTAAGGCTACTCCTTCAGAGCAAATTAAAACTTCAATATAGGTTTTTCTCTTCACCACATTTTTAATGTCAGGGGTTACAACAAGCCTATGGGGTGAAATCTTTTTCAGATCACATACCATACAGGGGCAGGATGTAAGGATGGAAAATATAATTGCTAAGTGCCTGGTTCTCATCATTTCAATTGTCCTGAGAAGACAAGGCACCTCAAGGAGAAATTTTAAAAGCCATCTTGCTTGGCGCCAGGCAGGTGAATTCGAGCAGTAGCGTCAGGTAAGCCAAAATCAAGCCTCAAAAAGTCAAGTTAAAGTCAAATTGTGCACACTACACATGCAGCCTGCAGACAGGTCTGCTAAGGAGAATGCATGACTGAATTTGGAAAACAACACTAAGGTCCTTGCAGATAATTAAGCAATCTAGATGTGGAGGATTCAAAATTACATATGGGGATGTGCCACTTAAAAACACACACACACATATAGAACAGGAATTAAATTGTGTCAGGAATATATGGTGCGGTATGCAATGTATGGAGTTTTGAAGATGAAATGACACCTTTGCAATAATTTCAAATAAATATATTTACTGCAGGTTAGTTATAAATATACACGAACACACACCTTGTTTTCATATATGCTTTTTTCCCCTGTACCTATCAGCTGCTGCCAGCTCCCATTTCATGTTGTTGCATTTCCACCCTTCACTCCCCAGCCTCCCCCTTTTTCATATTTTGAGGGCTATACATACAAGCTGGAGGAGAAACATGCACATTGACACCATTTTAAAACCACAGTAAGAACTGGTGTCATGTGAAATGATGGGAGTCATTGCAAATTCCATCCAGTTTTTCTGGAGTGTCATTTCAGACTGGGCCTGACTTTTCTGGCTGAGGTATGTTAAGTGCAAGCCTCTGCACCCTTAGTCGAGAAAGACAACAAGATCTGTCTCAAAGTATAACATATATGTAGTGTCCTTTCTCCTTGAGAAGTGGAGCATGCAGACACGTCAAGTAGGGCAGGGCTGTCTGATGGTTAATAAAGGCACACAAAGTCCATCCAGTGTTTTAATTTCTTTAATAAATCCGAAATCAGCCTTATTTTTTTATAATTTACACAGTTCTCCAATTATGAAGAAAAGGGACGGCAAGCCTTCTTACTGATGTTGGGACTCTATGAAGAACTCTATTTTCTTGTTGAAAATAGCTGGCATCAAACATTTACAAAGTAATACGAAGCAAAAGAAAATGCCCCAAAGCTGGCTCCTTTTCTTTTCATCAATTAAACATTTCTGACCTACATACAAAGCAACTGTCAGGGCTGTTTTTCAATAAATACGAATGGTATTGAATACAAGAGGGTAGACCATCTTGACTGGTGCCATTGGTGGTGTCAACATTCAGGCTGCCTTTTGCTTGGTAAAGGTTGGCATCCTTCTTTCTCCTGGCAACACAGGCATGATATTGTGCAGCGACATCAAGCATCTTGTGGTGTTTTGCATCATGCACAGCATTCCACCGCCATAAACTGGAGATTCTTTGAAGAACTGATTTCTTCACAGCGATGAGAAAATGTAATGAAAATGGCAGTGGAACATTTTCACTGGGAAGAAACTACCACCAGTTCATAAAGTATTTGAAACATTTGAGATAATTATCTAGCTCCTTGTTCCTTGTCAAAACAGTACTACAATTAGACACCCTGATCTGTTCACTTGAACAGTTATTTAATAGAAAGGGAAGAGAAGCCATGAGGAAATACAGTTCCACCAAGAGGTAATTAGCTGTAGAACAATTCCTTTCAAGAGACCAAATTCTGGTTATATCAGATTTCTTCAGTTGTCCAATTATGCAGATAGTCTTATGGAAATGTTTCTTTTTTAAAA
>JAHTLZ010000007.1:35230475-35244615 GCA_023846285.1 Phrynocephalus versicolor | reverse complement strand
CAACAACAACAACAACAACAACAACAACAACAACAACAACAACAACATTGTCATTGAGCATCTGTGTTTATTTTTTGTCACCAGCATTCCAGTGTAGTGGCCACTAGATCAGCAGGGTATAAATTCATGAAATAAACATATATTTTATTATAGTTGTTGTGAGTTTTTCAGGCTATTTGGCCGTGTTCTGGAAATTTTTCTTTCTGACGTTTCGTCAGACTCTGTGGCTGGCATATGTGGTGAGTTGGCAGGTGCAAATGGAGGGAGAATTATGTTTCAGTTTGATTTTTGAAGCCAGTGAAAGAACAGGAGCCCTCAGTCATCGTGTATCTGTGATTTGAGCAGCTGAACATTCACAAGGAAACATTAGTCCATCTGCTCTCTTTCATCATGTGTAGGTGGGATAATGTAGAATCTATCCATGGACCAGAGATGGAGGATCTCCAGATGTGTTGGAGGAACACATCCATGCCAGTGACCCAACTCATTTTTTTCCCTCTGTACAAAATGGAGGGATAATGAAAATGCTCCTGCACCCCCTAGTGGCAAATAAATAAATAAATGAGGGATTTAGCTGGCAGGGTCCCTCAAAGCATTGGAGATGGTGATATAGGAATTTTGGAAAGGTCTGCTGAAGTTACCTGAGGGGATTCACAAAGACAGCTGGTCTTCACTTTATGTGAGCCATCAAAAGTGTTGATCTCTTTTAACAAAATTGTGACTTTTAACAAAATTTGACGGTATTTAAGCAGAGGCTGGATGGCCATCTGTCGGAAATATTGTGAAGGGGTTCCTGCTTGGCAGGGGGTTGGACTCGATGGCCCATGAGGTCTCTTCCAACTCTATGATTCTATGATTCTATGATTCTATGACTTACCAAGACACCTCCGACAGTGGGACATTTTGCAACACATTCCGCAGAAACGGCACAAAAATGGAACCAAATTATGGGCTTAATTGCCCGGGCTCAGCCTCACTTATAAACAGGAAGCTGCACGGTGTTCACTCTGTTGGACAGAACAGGCGAGCACCCTACCTGCCCACCCTAGTAGCAATGAGCATGAGTTTATCTGGTCGCTTTGGGGCTGGATGGGAATTTTTGACTATCCATCTGATTAGCTTTTGGTGGCTAGTACATCCAATTCTCTTACTCCCTAAACAAGGCAATTCACCTATTACATGGCCACAACAGCAGGTAGTGCAAGTCATGGCAGCAGGTGAGCTCATGGTAAGTTTACAGTACCAAGATGGGGTACTGTAGGTTAGTGTTAATAGGTTAGGTTAGGTTAACCTAACCTATTAACTAACCTGTTAGGTTAGTGTTAATAGTTCAATTTGTGTTGTGTTGTGTCGTTACAGTCGTGACCGACTCTACGTGACTCCATGTCCATGGAGTATTCTTGGCAGGAGTACTGGAGTGGCTTGCCAGTTCCTACTCCAGGCGCCTACAGCACCTGGTATTCCCTGGTGGTTGCCCATCCAAGTACTAACCAGGGCCGACCCTGCTTAGCTTCCAAAATCAAGCGAGATCAGATGTGCTTAGGGCATCTAGGCCATAATAGTTCAATTTAGAATTTGATTAATTATAATAAGAGAGCAGGTTTTTTAGCAATGTGGCTTATGGCTGTCCCAGGAAATTTGGTATTGTTAAAAGGAAAATAGGTTGTTTAAGTACAACATCTGGAACAGCTGGTGATAAATTATGAGCTCACCATTAATTGATAGTGTTAATTGGGTTAAGCACTACAGGAAGGACCCCCTCTTTCTAAATTGAAGTTAAATTAATAGCGAACGAGTGAATAAAATTGTGGCCCAATTTAAACTGCAGCAATTTTATGTCATCTCTTTATTATGGGGCTGCGATTGCAAGGGTTAAACACTATATGCAATTACTAAAAAAAAGTGCAGATTAAAAGCTATCTCTGAACCTGTAATCACCAACCGCCACAGGGTCCGGTGTGATTCTTCTTGTATTTTTACATATATTGAAAATTTGGTAAATAATTCATATAAATTCACACAAGTCATCCCATTATATCCCAGAAGCAGCTATGTCTGGAACAGCCTTATAACTCTCCCTTCTTGAACTTTTGTTGATTTTTCTGGAACTTTCTGGAAGCAACATGCAGCAGGAGAAGCTTTAAATTTTTAAGCTGGAGCATTTTATAGAACATTTTCAGATTTCTTTGGCATCATTGTGCTTTTCATCATGGTAGGGTAACTTAGCATGGGGTTGTTTCTAGAATCACATCTTGACATTTACAAATGCTAATCAACAGATAGATTGTGAAACATACATTCAAATATAGAACAGCACAATATATTTCTGACTAAGAAAAACAACTACTTGGAAGCAATCCAATATTTCCTACCCATAAAGAAAACAGCACAATGCATCCCTGACATAGATAATCTAAACCTCTGTCCACTCCCTTGTGATGTAATGATAGTCTAGGTGCCATTGCAATTGGTAGAATGTGGTAAACATATGGCATGCAGTGAGTGGAGGACACAAGGCGTTTCTCTCTCTCTTCATGATTGCTGGGCATGTTGTCTCTGAAGGGGTGGATGATCATTAGAGATGGGCATGAATAAAAAAGATTGCTAAAGTCATTCAAATATCACTAATCTGTCAATATGCTTTTAATAAATAAGCTGTGGACCCTGTCCCTTAGGGGGAGTGCAACCCCGTCCAGGACAGGGGAATGGCCATCTAACCTGTCAGGCGAAACACCCACCAACAGCACTTCTAACTTGTCTGGACTAACCTTCAGTTTATTGACCCAAATCCAGTCCATTATCGAGTTCAAGCATGAGTTCAGAACAGAGACCACCACACCTGGATTGGTGGAAAAATTGAGGTACAGCTGAGTATCATCAGCATATTGTTGGCTCCTTAGCCCAAACCTCCTAACGACCTCTCCCAGAGGTTTCTTGTATATATTAAATAGCATGGGGAACCCCATGATGTAACCACCATGAGCCAGAGCATCCATCCCCCAGTACCACCTTCTGGACCTGGTCAGCTAGGTAGGAGGGGAACCACCATAAAACAGTGCCTCCAATTCCCATCCCAGTCAATCTGTCCAGAAGAACACCATGGTCGAAGGTGCCGAAAGCCTCTGAGAGGTCCAGAAGGATCAACAGGGACACACTCCCCCTGCCTCTCTCCCAGCACAGGTCGCCATACAGGGTGACCAAGGCAGTATCTATTCCAAAACATGGTCTAAAACCTGATTGAAATGGATACAGATAATCCGTTTCCTCCAGGGGAGCCTGAAATTGCTCAGCCACCACACACTTGCCCAAATAAGGGAGATTTGCCACCTGGCGATAATTAACCACCAGCACTGGGTCCAGGTTAGGATTTTTCTTTAGGAGTGGCCGAATCACCATCTCCTTTAACAAGGCAGGGACCACTCGCTCTCTTAATGAGGAGTTGATGGCCTCCTGGGCCTAGGTGTGACACACACCCCCGGCAGATTGCTTTATTAGCCATGATCAGCAAGGGTCAAGTTGTGTAGTGGTGGCATGGATAGATCCAAGCAACCCATCCACATCATTGGATTTGCAACAACTAAAACTTATCCAATAAACATAATCCCAGAGCAATGGACATAACCATGGACTCAGTATCAACAATGTCTAACTCCCTGTGAATCTGAGCAATTTTCCCCTCAAAGTGGGTAGGAAATTTGTCACAATGAGCCACTGAGTGGTCTGGGCCATCCACAGGATTACCTGGTTGAAGAAGATCCCAGACCACTCGAAATAGCTCTCTCTACAACTGGAGAAATACTGCCATTTTGCCAGCCATATCGCCACATAATAGGCCTGATAATGGGCTCTAAGCTGTGTTCTGTCAGTTTCACAGTGACATTTTCTCCACCTGTGCTCAAGTTGTATCCCCACCAGCTTCATTCATTGCCTGAAGCTCCTCTGTATACCATGGAGCCTTATAGACTCTGTGGGTTGGGAGGGGATGGTTAGATGTGATTGTGTCAACCGCCCAGGCCATCTCTTTGTTCATCAAGGTGACCTGGACTTCGACAGAAGCACAGACCATATCACCTAGAAACTCCCCCAGAGCATTCAGGAAACCTTCAGGAACCATAAGTCTCTGGGGATGGATCGTTTTAATTGATCCCCCACCTCTGCAGAGGGCAGCAGTGGCAAAGAGTCTAAACTTTACCAGGAAATGGTTCGACCATGACAAAGGGGTCAAGGTTAAACCCTCCACATCCAGACCACCATCCCCCTGTCCCGTTGAAAACACTAGGGTGAGCATATGGCCTTTCTCATGTGCTGGGCCGATGACATGTTGAGACAACCCCATGGTTGTCATGGCGGCCATGAAGTCCTGAGCCATCCCAGACAAGGCGGCCTTGGCATGGAGGTTGAGGTCCCCAGCTCCAAAACCACCACCACCAACAGCAGCAGCAGCAGCAGCAGCAGCAGCAGCAATAGCAATAGCAACAGCAACAGCTACTACTACTACTGCTGCTGCTGCTGCTTCTACTACTACTACTACTACTACTACTACTACTACTACTACTACTACTACTACTACTACTACTACTACTACTACCACCACCACCACCACCACCTTTGCATTGCAGAACTAGATGGGACTCTATGGATCATTAAATCAAGGAAGCAAGAACTCCCAATCTTTGACTCTGCAGCCAGAGACCAAAGCCACTGAGATATCCAACAGTTATGAAAGGAAATATATTCTAGCTTTAATTCTAAGTAACTAAAATGACAACTGGCCTCTTCCCTGTGTACTGCCTGCTGTCCTCTTACTAGTGCGAGAAGTAAGGAAATGAACAGGAAATGAGAAGTCATATTTCGGAGAGTGATCCAGCTGTGGCTTCTCTTGCTTTCTCAAGCATTTCAGAATTTGAGGGAATGATTCACTGCTGTTACCGTAAAGTATAATTTGACCTTCTATTGTTAAATTCAAGTATACAGTACCTTCCGTGCACATTCTGTTGGGTGAAATCTTGGCCAATGTCAGAAGTCAGATATTTGTTCCAAAGGCAGATAAAGCTGCAGTTTAAGATGGTGAAGCAGCTGCATAAGCAGAGACATCAAATGATCTCAGTTCAAGTAATACAGCTTGCGGAGATCAAAAATCCATCCACATCGTTAAAGCCATGTGAGATGTCTCCAAAGAGGAAATCAGCTGCAGTTTTATTAAACTTGATTTAAAAACAAACTTTTCAGAGTTTTCAAACTTTTCAGTGCCCCAGTTGTCCAGGTAGTATTCTGGAGCCAGAATATATGTATTCTGTGGCTCAGAAACAATCAAGCCCCCCTTCTCCTTGTGTAACTTATGTTGCGGGTAAAGGATGCACCGAGGTGCAAAACTAGGGCAAACAAATTCTTTTCATGGTACTCTTGAAACAGAAGTCAGTGTCAGGTTTTTAATGCATAATATGGATATATTAGTTCATATTTTGCTATGAGTCCAGAACCATAAACTTAATGCTTGCAATCCTTTTGGTGTTGCTTTCGTAAGTGGCCTTTATTATCATGTGTTGCTGATAGATAGCACTATTCTTTTTAGAGATGGGCACTTCATTTCATTATTTGGTTTTGGGTCATTAAAAATGAAACATTTTTTTAAAAAAAAATCATTTCGTTTTTCATTTGCTTTGTTTTTTGTTTTTTGTTTTTTTGTTTTTATCTTGTGCTGACCAGCTGGCTTGCAGGCCGGGTCAGCACTTTTTTTGGTATTTTTTACCTATTGTGCTGCCCAGCTGGCCCATGGGCCAGGTCAGTGCATTTATTTATTTATTTATTTTACCTATAGTGCCAACCAGCTGGCCCGTGGGCCAGGTCAGCGCGTTTATTTCTTTTTACCTATTGCTCTGACCAGCTGGCCTGCAGACCAGGTCAGCTTTTTTTTTAACCTATTGTGCTAACCAGCTTGCCCACCGGCCGGGACAGTGCTTTTTATTAACCTATCACGCTGACCAGCAGGCTGGGTTGGCACATTTTTACATTAATTAATTAATTAATTTTTACCTATTGTGCCAACCAGTTGCCCCGCAGGCTGGGTTGGCATGTTTTTAATTAATTTTTTAAAACCTATCGCACTGATCCGCTGGCCTGTGGGCTGGGTCGGTACTTTTTTTTTTAATCCTACACTCAATCGCACCCGATCAGGTGGGGGAAAGGGTGAGATTTTAAAACTTTTTTTTCCTGTTGAAGCCCCGCACTACAGCTGATTGGGGGTGGATTCGGGGGGGGGGGGGCTGCTGGCGGTTACCCATAGGAATACATTGCTTCAATGCATTCCTATGGGAAAATGAAAAATGAAGCGAATGAAATGGAAATTTCTGTTTTGTTTCATTTTGCTTTTCTTTGATGGGTCTGTTCATTATTCATTTTGTCCCATAAAGAAATGAATAACAAATAATGAAACAAATTAAAAATTCATTTTCTGCCCATCTCTACTAATTTTTAATTGCTTTGATAGATCAGATTTATTGTTACCATAGCGACTAGACCCAGAAGAGTGTCTACACAGTGATTGTTCCCAGGTTATGGAATGCTCTCCCTCATGAGCCTAGGCTGGTCCCTTCTCTCCTGTCCTTTTGACAAGTAAATATCTTTCCCCTCAGGCAGGTTTTTAGTATCCAGTTCAAACACTGAATACAGATGCCCAGCAGTTGCTGTTTTTACTTTCTATTAATGTCTTTTTAATGGCCTTAGGGTTTCAAAACTGATTTTAGATACCCTTTTAAAAATATTATCATGTTTCATAGTTCTCAAAAGTGGTTGCTGCATTGTTTTCATTTTATTGGCTTTAATGTTTATTTGTTTATTTTTTATTTATTCCTTTATTTGATTTATATGCTGCCTATCTGGCTACTAAGATCACTTTTTTGGTAATGTCGTGTGAAGTGCCTTAAGACCCTTCACCAGGAGAAGGGCCTCATGAAAATTCATTAGTAAATAAACACTCAAATTTTATCTTGGGCATATCTTGAGACTGTGCTTCCTCATGGCATCAGGGAGATGTAGAAATAGATGGGAAAGAAAGCAATGGGAGGAAAACAAGCACACAAACAAACCTATTCAGGCCATTATTCATCTTAAGAGCCTATTTCAGACTCTTAAGAGGTCAAAGCTGACTATAAGATGGAGGACTTGCACTAGCTGTAATCAGACGGATGAAGCTGTTTGGATGACCAGTGAAACGTTTCTGTCTCTCAAGAAAAAGAAGTCCAGTAGCCATGACTCAACTTCCAGATAAACTCACCTGGATGACTGAGAATCTTCACAGACACAAACAAGAATTTTGCACTCAAGTCTGATTTTGTGTACTTTCCAGAATTCAGGCATTTCTGTCAATGCTTTTGTGTTCACACCCAGAGAGAAAACTGGGAGTTTCATGAGACAGGCTTCCCAAAAGTAGTTCCTGTAATGCTACAGGCCATACAAGACACTACACAGGTAACCACTCTGATATTATAAGTACATTAATCTCCATCCTTTTCCTCTTCATGGAAATCCCAGCCTTTGAACATAAGCCTTATTGAGTTTGTATGCCAGAACTGTGCCGTTTGTCTCTCCACATAATTTAAGATATGCAGATGGTGCTGTCTTACTGGCAGAAAGCAGCAATGAGCTGAAATGTCTCATAGGCATCTATCACATGACCGCTAAATGTGATGGTAATAAAATGCACACTTTCTCTGAGAGTGGTCATGTGACATTAGGTGCACAGTTACCGCCCCCACAGTAGAATTTTTAAACCTCTTTTTTGTGTGTCCCCATTTGCCAAATGCACATCAAAGTGCTGTTTTGAAGAGCTGTTTGTGGCAAAATGGGCGAAACCTGAAGAAGATGCAGCTTTTTGGAGTTTCCACAACTTTTGCTTTGCATCAAAATTTGTATCAGCAAGCAGAGTAATTTGATCAAGCCCCTAGCAGTGGTGCAGGAACATGTGCTTGAGCTGTGCTTCAGGGGGCATCGCCGAGAGGGGTGTTCAGAAGATGAGGCTGGGCCTCATCTTTAGATGCAAATTCAGTTTTTTTAAAAAAGGTGCATTTAAGTGGTTGTGTAATAGAGGCATTAGTGAAAGAAGAAAGTGAGTAAGCAGGACTGGAATTGAACAGTAAGAAGATAAAAATCATGACTGCAGAAAAAACTACCCCATTTTGATAGAGACAAAGGGCGTTTATACACGACCCCTAAACTCCGGGGCAAATGGCTCCCAGCTCCGGAGCTTAAAAATCTTTCCCCACCAGCTCCAGAGTTTACAGGAAATTAAGTGCAACCACGCCCACTTTAGCGCGTCCCAGCGCACCTTTCAAGTACCTGCTCTCTGGAGGTGGAAATTCCTTGATGCAGTGTAACAATAGTGAGTGCAGGGCTCTCCTCACTTCTGTTTGTTGTTTTTTTGGCTCCCGCCCCTTTAAGAGCTACTTTACAGAGACAGGAATGTTGCCGCGGGAAGAGCGAGAGGCAGAACGGAGGTGAGCCAGGTTCTTTCTTCCTTTTTTTTCTCCCTCCCCTCATGCAGACAGGAGCAAGGAAGTGCGGAGGGGTGGGGACACAGGAAGAGCGACAAGCCCCTAAGATTTCTGGTCTGAATTTATGTGGCCAGCGGATCTTAGGGGTCGTGTAAAAGCGCCCAAAGAGAAACTGAAATAGTGAAAGGTTTTGTCTGCCTAGGTTCAGTCACCCATCCAAATGGAGAGTGCAGCCAAAAATTAGAAAAAGACTGAGACTCAGGAGGGCAGCAACAGAGGAACTGGAAAAGAGGATCAAGTGTAAGAGTGTATCACTGGAGACCAAGACCATCTACACTCTTGTGTTCCTGAGCACCTTATATGGGTATGAGAGCTGGAAAGATAAAAAGCTGATTGAGAAAAAATGATTTATTTGCAATATGGCATCGGATGAGAGGTTTGTGGATATCCGGACTGCCCAAAAGATGAAAAAGTGGGTCCCAGGCCAAGACAAGCCTGAACTATTACTGGAAGCAAAAATAATGAAACTGAGGCTTTCCTAGGGCACATTGGGAAAAGGTAGGATTCTCTGGAATAGACAATAATGCTGGGAAAGGTGGAAGGCAGTGCAGAAAGAGGAAGATCAAGTGGTGAAGAAGGCCAATTTCATGCTAGGGATCATCAAAACAGGGGGACAGAATATAAAACAGCCAACATTATAATGCCATTGTTTAAAACGATAGTAAGGCCACACCTGGAGGATTGCATACAGTTCTGATCCCTGCATCTAAAAACAACAACAAAGAAACAAAAAACAAAACAAAAAACATACTGGAACTGGGAAAGGTGCAGAAGAGAGTGACTAAAATGATTATTGGACTGGGGCACTTCCCTTATGTGGAAAGGCTAATACATTTGGGGCTCTTTAATCTGGAAAAAAGGCACCTGAGGGGGGGATATGATTGAGATGTACAAAATAATGCAGGACATGAGTAAAGTGGATAGATGGAAACTCTTCTCCCTCTCACAAAATTCCAGAATAGGGGACATCCATTCAAATTCCTCAATTTGAGAGGGAAAACAGACAAAATAAAATACTTCTTTACCCAGTGTGTTGTTAGTCTGTGGAACTCCCTGCCACAAGACATGATGATGGCATCTGGCCTGGATGCTTTCAAAAGGGGATTGGGCAGATTCCTCGAGGAAAAGGCCATCACAGGTTACAAACCATGATGGGGATGTTTCATCTCCTGGCTTAAAACCAGGGTACTTCAAGGGCCAGATGCAGGGGAGTGGTATCAGGAGACAGATATCAAGTCTTGTGTGCTCCCAGAGGCATTTGGTGGGGCCACTGCGAGCTACAGGAAACTGGACTAGATGGGCCTTTGGCCTGATCCAGCATGGCTCTTCTTATGTTCTAAGAAGGATTGACACCCCCCCCCGCCCCAAAGGAAGCCATAGGCATGAGTTTACAGGGACTGAGCAGCAGGACTGTGGAAGACAGGGCACCTGGAAGATCAGCATAGGGTCGTCACAAGGGAGAGGTTACTTGCCAATATGTGACACTAGGGATGGTCACGAAATGAAAAATAATGTTTTGTTTTGTTACCTCCCTCCCACAATTTTTTCATTTTGTTTTATATGATTTCCCCACCACCACCATAGCGCCAATCAGATGGTAGGCGGGGCTTGGGGGAGGGGTAAAGTTTTTTTAAACAGCCCAGAGTTTTTTTTTTAAAAAAATGTTTCCCTCCCCGCAAGTGGCTTACAGACACAGCAAAATGGTTTGTTTAAAAAAACAAAACAAAAAAAACCCCACAATTTTGTTACGGGTCTGTAAGGAAATGTTACTTCCTCGAGTCGTTTTGCTTCATTTCTTTTTTTTACATAATGACACAACAAAACAGCATTTCGTTTTTCATTTTGTGCCCATCCCTATGTTACAATAATGATATAGTTGGTAGTTGGCTGAATAACTCAGTGAGTGAGATAGAGGTTGGGAGTTCTGCTCCTATTGTGTGCGATTTGTTTATTTTTCAGACTGCCAATAAAATCAGCAAAAGATCTAAAAGTGATTTTTAAAACATAAACCTCTACATTTTTATAGGCAGCGAAATAAGTCAAAAACTTAAAAAACACCCATCCTCTGTCGTCTTAAGGAGTCATATCCCACACTAGATATGTCAGTGGCATCCTTTTATGAAGTGAGGCAGACTGTAGGGCTTGTCCTGGGAAATGATCCAAAATTACTAGATAGATCTGGGGTGAAAATAACAATTTTGGATGTAAGGTGTTAACTAGGAACCCCAAAAGGATCTGTTAACAACATCATCACAAGGATAAAGAGAGACATTTTTGCAAAACACATTTGAAGGCCTTCGACATTAGTTTTTGAGAGTGCACGGTGAAGAGACCTAGTTTCCCCTCCCAAATCCTCCCAAAAGGAGCCCTCTCACCAAATGTCATATCCTAAGAATTAGATGGTGAATTGTAGAGCCATTTTGACCCGGCCCTGAGTAGAACTCGGGATCACCCATGTCATGTAAAAAAATCTGCCCATGTAGAAGTTGCTACGGGCCATTAGATGCTGCAGTAATCAAGTGATGAATGTGCAGGTAGGAGTGAGCCGTCTGCCATCAAGAAGCAGGGGTTCCTTTTAGAATCAGCTTAATGGCTTCCAGCAAGCACATTATGAGGGACTTGAAGGGGAACAGAATTTTCTCAGGAAGAAACTGTGACGGGAAGCCTTAACACAGCAGAGTAACTACAGCAGGGTTTGCTCAATAAAAGGTTTGCATAAAATATGCAGAGCAGATAAATTACTCTTCTCAAACAAGAATTCTTAGGAATGCAGGTCCCCCGCTGTTCACTCTGTGAGAAGCCAGAAGAACTGTGTGAATGTGTATTACCGTTTACCTTACAACAAGAGGGAAATAATTAAAAGAATAATTTGCAACTCCGGGAGAAATAACCATCTATTCTTTAAAACCACAACTTTAATTTTAATAGAGTACATAGAAATCCAGGTGATGGACGGTATCTGTAGAAAAAAAAAGTGTATTTCTCAATATAAGAACTGACAAGCATCTCCACAGGAATTTTACACGTAGCAATGTAATAGATGGCTTCAGTTCCCAGTGTGTAATGTAATGCATAGCTTAGCTTGTAGTACAAGAAAAAAATGTTTCAAAATTCTGATTTTACCAAAGGAAACCAAACCTGCATAGTATCATGACAACAAATTTTGTGTGCATAACTTGTGCTACTACAACACAATGCATCTGCCTATGTATATTAAAATAATAAATATAGGCGTCTAGTTTCACACTAGCTAACCCCCAGCACCCATGATAATTATTCTGTACTATGCTGCCCAGTTAACATTTTATGGAGGGGTGTGTGTGTGTGTGTGGAAGAGAAACATTGCATTAATTGCTTGTAGAGATGGGCATGACTAGGGAAAATGACGTTTTCGAGTTGTCGTGTGTTGGAGGCAGCCCGTGTTGGCTTGTTTCCGTTTTTCGCGAAACTTCGCAAAAATTAGTCGGTTCGTTTTTTCGTTTTTTCGTTGTCGTTATACTGTTTTTTTGGGGGGGGGTAGCGGGCTCCTGGAGGCACCTCTGTGGGGTGGGTGCCTCCTCTGGCCCGCTATAAAGGGAAAGTGGGCTCCTGGAGGCACCCGTGGGTGCCTCCTATCCTCACCCACTAGGAAGGGGCAGCAGCAGGCTCCAAGAGACCCCTCAACATGGGGGTCTCCCCTCCTCACCTGCTGCTGCAAAATGGCATGCATAACCATATATGGATATGCATACCATTTGCAGACAGTGAGACCACCTGGTCCATTGGTACGACCCTCCGAGGAGTGGGTCGCACCTGCCATGTCCCACAAAGAAGGGAATCGTACTTGCGTGTAGTGCAATGCAAGTAGATCTGGCTATGGGTTAAGGTGGGTTAGTGCAAGGGCTAGGGTTAGGCTACTGACGGGTAAGGTTACGGTGGGCTATTGGGTTGCACCTCTGGGTGCCTCTCTGACCCACTAAGAAGACAGTCTGTGACGTATGGGTAGGAGTCAAGGATTAGGGTTAGGGGGTTAGGGGGCTAGGGCAGGTTTTAGGGGGCTTTTTGGCACATCCCAGAAGTCTCCATGGCCAAGTGGCCATGCGATTGGTGGGATGGCTCCAAAAATTTGCATGGTCATCCCCTCCCACATGGCTGGCCAGGCCACTGGGCCAGCCCATCAATGCGCACTGCGCAGGTGTAAATAAAATAAAATAAAATAAAATCAATGGAGGACAGAGGAGAGGAGAGACATTTTGTTGCAAGAAAAAACCCACTGCTACTGTGAAAAATCTGGCAGTTTATAAATTTCCGCATGTTTCTGTTGTGCTTGTGTGTTTTTGGACCACGATTTCAAAAACAATATTGCGTTCGCCGCCCCATTTTGGATCCCCCGCCCGCACCGCATGGAATGGCGAGTCCAGCTGCCCAGGACGGGGGGAGGCGGGACCCCCCCTCCAGACCAGAACCCCCCCTCCGGTAGGTGCCCTGAGGCACGGCAGGCATTTTTCCGCCTGCTTTTTGGCCCGGGAATGGGTGGGGGGAGAGTTTAAAAGTTTTTTCCTGTGCCGTCCGTGCCGCTTGAGCCGGCGGCGAGACTCGTGCCGTGCGGCTTGTTGCTGCTGCGAGCCTGCGGCAAGTCCCACCAGAGCAGCCCAGGACAGAGGGGGGGGAGGCCGGGACCCCCCCTCCAGACCAGAAACCCCCCCTCCGGTAGGTGCCCTGCGCCCTTAGTTAAGCAGGCATTTTTCTGCCTGCTTTTTCGCCCGGGAATGGGTGGGGGGAGAGTTTAAAAGTTTTTTCCTGTGCCGTCCGTGCCGCTTGAGCCGGCGGTGAAACTCGTGCCGTGCGGCTTGTTGCTGCTGCGAGCCTGCGGCGAGTCCCACCAGAGCAGCCCAGGAGGGAGGAGGGGGGAGGCCGGGGACCTCCAGAAACCACCCCTCTGGTAGGTGCCCTGACTGAGGCACCAGGACGGAGGAGGGGGGGAGGCCGGGGACCTCCAGAAACCACCCCTCTGGTAGGTGCCCTGAGGCACGGCAGGAATATTTCTGCCTGCTTTTTGGCCGGGAACCGGTTTTTTTAACTTTTAAAAACTTTTTTTCTGTGCCGCGTGGCATTGCGCAATCGCACGATGCAAGTAACGAGCACGACAAATCAGACCAAAATTGTTCGTTCGTCGGTTCGAGCTCGAAGTCTGGCGGAGTAATTCCCGTTACCGTTTCCGTAGAGTAACGGAACCGAGTAACGGAAACGGAAACGGGAATACCGCTAAGTCGTGCCCATCTCTAATTGCTTGTAGTTGCCCAATCATTCCTTTAGTGGCCCCTGCACATTCTCCAATGAATGTGTTTATGTATTGCATCAGATCATTGTGGCTTTGTATAAATTAGGACTAAGATGTGTTGCTAAGTATGAGATAGTCTGTGAATAGCCGGTATATACCTAACATGGAACTGGACATTAACATAGAATACGTCTGTGAAGATTCTCAGTCATCCAGGTGCGTTTATCTGGGAGTTGAGTCATGGCTACTGGACTTCTTTTTGAGAGATAGAAACGTTTCGCTGTTCATCCAAACAGCTTCATCAGTCTGAATACAGCTAGTGCAAATCCTC
>JAHTLZ010000007.1:35219113-35230435 GCA_023846285.1 Phrynocephalus versicolor | reverse complement strand
AACTTTTTTTCTGTGCCGCGTGGCATTGCGCAATCGCACGATGCAAGTAACGAGCACGACAAATCAGACCAAAATTGTTCGTTCGTCGGTTCGAGCTCGAAGTCTGGCCGAGTAATTCCCGTTACCGTTTCCGTAGAGTAACGGAACCGAGTAACGGAAACGGAAACGGGAATACCGCTAAGTCGTGCCCATCTCTAATTGCTTGTAGTTGCCCAATCATTCCTTTAGTGGCCCCTGCACATTCTCCAATGAATGTGTTTATGTATTGCATCAGATCATTGTGGCTTTGTATAAATTAGGACTAAGATGTGTTGCTAAGTATGAGATAGTCTGTGAATAGCCGGTATATACCTAACATGGAACTGGACATTAACATGGAATTGTTATTGGGCAGTATGCACATTCTTTATTGCTTGGAACTCCCAGCAGCCACTGGGGCAGCTTCTTTTTCCAACAGGAAACCAGACCCATGTTTGCTATGTTCTTCTTGGCTTTCAGGTCCGCCAGCCCAAACTGCTTTCAAATGAGTATACTTTAGGTGTCTGTCTGGCAGGTGGAACTTCCAGAATGGAGAATTGTGGGATCTGGAATCCCAAATGAAAACAAATCAGATCCCTAACATGAATACTCCCCATCTAAGGACTTTGTCACCCAGGGCGACCATGGATTCCACACACGCCCAGCAGGAGAGGCACAAAATAGTACAAAATACAAATATTTTGTCATTTTGGCATACCCCCTGGCACGGCACCCAGGATACATTCTCCATTTGCCCTCCCCCTCAGTTCCTGCCCTTTGGATACTTGCTCTTCACTAGAATATCTTGCCAGCCCTGTTACATAAATACCCATGTTTCCCTGAAAATAAGACACTAGGGCTTATTTTCAGGGGATGTCATATAAGTATAATATGCTTGAATGTCAGCCCTGAGCACAACCAAAGCCTTTGCTCTTCTGTCAGCAATCCATTCAAAGATTATGTTTTCCAGCTCAGGAAATAAATGTTGCTGACCTGAACCACACTTGCGCTTCTTAGCATTTCCTCTGTCCACATGTAGACTGAGGTTATTGTATTCTGCCTGCCATTTTTGGATCATTCAGATATCCAACGTCTTCTCTTTGCAGAAAGCTGTAAGATTCTTGCCCTGGGAGTCCTCAACAGTTCCTTTCTTGTACTCAACAGAATAGCTGTTTCTTTTTGCACTCACATTGTCTGGGAGTACAGATACTCAGGAAAAGCAGGCCCACAGACTTACTGGTCGGTGGGGTGGTGTAGTGATGCGTGAACTCCTTTCCCCTAGTTATTTGCATGTGCGCAATAGGATGCCTGCGACCATGGTTACCACATGCACACATGCATGTGCGAATGGCTAGGAGAAAGGAGTGATGTGGTTGCCACCTGTGCAAGTGCGAATGGCTCAGAGAAAGGAGCTGTGACAGATAAAAGGTATTCCAATCTTCCTTACTGGTCTGTGCCAAAATGCATGCCATGCTTATGCAGTGTATCTGCATAGCCACGCCCATCACTATGTCTTATTATCGGGGTAGGACTTATATTTAACAAATGCATAGAAATCCTGCTAGGGCTTATTTTTTGGGGAGGCCTTATTTTTGGGGAAACAGGGTATATGGTCATATATTATATCAGACCCGGGGCTTTGTGGGCACAGAGGAACGTTTCCAGGCATTACTGAAGTCTCTGCTCTAACTTAGATTTATACATCTAAACTTCAGTGAATCAAGAGTAAACCTGGTATGCACCTACTTATCGAAGTTAACAGATAGGTGGTGGCAGTTAATAACTGTTAATCCTTTTGAGTTAATACTAAGAAGATGCCACTCCAGGGCACCCCATACTGCACAACACACAGCAGCAGAGTCATTGAATTGATTCTATCTCGATGCATTCAAGAGGCATAAAGGAACTTAAACCTTTGCTAAGCAGCACTGGTTCCCAATATATCCGCAGAGATCAATTGTACGACATCATGGCAACGACTTTGCCTGGTGTGCTCAGTGCAACGTTCAGACCAAGCAGGAAACAAACCTTCTCACCAAAGCAGCTGTGTCTATTAGCGTTTGGGCCAATTGTTTCAGGGAAGGTGCAGCTGAAATACAAACAAAGTCATATAGCTCTGGATAACTCCCTCTAACAATCCCAGTGACGGACATCAAAACGTTGCTGAGGCTGAAGGCATATAATTCAAGGCAATTGTAAAAATGACCTGCAGTTCCAGAAAACCAGACACAAAGGGAAGTAGTCTTCAGAAATACCGGGGTGTAATCTTTGGGAGATGAAGAGGGAGAGAACAGCAAAAAGCTTGGCAATACCTATAATAGCTATGATACAAAGGAAAAATGAGTCAGGTAAGACTTGTGGTGCTGTAACTTACCAGCTAAACACTTTGTTTTTCATATTCTGTGAAGTATGGAGCAATTTTAATAAAATTACAGATACAGTAGACTGAGAAATAGTGGCAAGAGATAGGAAAGGAAATACTAGCCAAAATCCTGTTGTATAATTTTGCTGGTAGCAGAGTCATAGAATAGCCTGCAGCAGAAAATATCTCAACTAGCATGCAAAGTGAGCAATCCACTCAGGATCAAACCATTTAATTTCTTCCCCTGATTCAGGTTGCAGGAAGAATATGGCAGAATGAGTTCAAACAAAAAAGTTTCAGTTTATAGTGTGACAGTCAAGGGCAGTCTGACAAACCATAAAGCAGCTTGGTCAGGATGGATCATGTGGATGATGCAGAAACTTGTTGTCATGTGACCTGCCACCAGCATGACGTATGTCCCAATTTAGGAATATGGCAACAATATGGTGGAAGCATTGTGCCAATAGAGGTTTGCATGTTGACTTCAGAAACAAACACAGCTCTGGATCTATGTGTGGGTGAGATGTGGGGCTAGTGGAGCTGCATGACTGCCTGTAATTCCATGATTTCCATGTAGTAGGTTGTGGAAAATTTGGTTCATCAGATTAGCAAGGAAATCACCTGCAGTCCTAGATCACTGGTACCCAACCTTGGGTCCCCAGATGTTCCTGGATTACAACGCTCAGAAATCTTGTCCAGCACAACTAGTAATGAAACTTTCTGAGAATTTTAACTGAAGAACATTTAAGGACCCAAGGTTGAAAACCATCTACACAATGTATTTCAGCCCAAATAGTCTACAGCTTTCTGTGTGGAATGTTTAGAAAAAACCAAGGCACACTAGATATGAATCCTAGAAAGAATGGTAGAAACCACTGCAAACAATGGGACATACTCAGTCCCCCTAATGCAGGCATGTCCAAACTTCAGCCCTCCTGATGTTTTGGACCACAACTCCCAGAATTCTAGGTTTAGATTGCCAGTGGCAAAGGACTGTGGGAGTTGTGGTCCAAAACATCTGGTGGGCTAAAGTCTGGACATGTCTGCCCTAATGTGTCACCACAGTCTGGACCCTAGTATCTGGATTCTCTTGTGCCTAATTTCACATCGGCTTGACCCAGAAGCAGTTTCACTTCATTTGTCATCTCTGTAATATCACAAGGATCTTCCCCCAGCCCTGAAGTCTAAAAGAATACACTTCAGGGCTGGAGAACCAACCTAACAACGCCATTCCACACACAAATTAACTAGGGCCTGGTTCTTCTCACAATGGACAGAAATTACAAGCGTCAAGCCTTGTGTGTTTTCAACAGCAGTAGGCCAATACCATGATGGTTACTTCATGTACATTCTCATCCCGGGAGGAAGTTTGTTGCATGTTGATGTTGGTCACTGTCACATGGTCTTCTTCCGGTTCTGTCCCTGTTTCCGTGTTCACACGGGCGTAATTGATGATACCGGCATGACTGTTTCCGCACGTCCTCGTTCCATGATGAGATGTGAAATTCCATGCCGTTGTTCTCCATTTTTTTTTCTGGCCCCAACCTTCCGTTTTTCGATGTTTCGATTCTCCAAAGCCTTGCCTTCAATGCGTTATGGAGTTAAGTTTGAGGCATTTGTCTTTTACTCTCTCTGCCTGCATTGCTGACTCCATAGGGAATGTACTGGTGAATCGTACATCACACTCTTTCCAATAGATGGAGAATGGCACATTGTGTGATGAGCCTTACCTCACGGCCACTCGTCTCGGAACGAGAAGTGTGATGAGCAGATTCCCGAGGCCAAGGAGGGGAATCTCTCATCCCACTTAAATCACAGTTCAGGGGACGTGCTCGGGATGAACTCTCCTCATCCCGCAATGGATGTGCGGTTAGATTACTTCGTACCGGTCCCAAGCGGGACCATGAACAGCGATGAGATGGATGAAAGTATCAGCCCATGTCGACGTCAAAGTACAGTACAACGTCCATAGCTATGGAATTGGTATCTGTGGGATTGATATCCACAGTTCCACTTACTGTGATCTTAAAATATTAAAACTATTAAAAGAAAAACCTCTGTAATATGTACAGTATATCCACAATGTAATGACCATAATTGGCCTCTAAAGGCAACCAGAGACCATTTCATGTGGACAGTACCCAGCACTAGATTCAGGGATGAATGGTTGAATGACCTGGTCAAATAAATTACTAATGGACATTAGTCTATCGGCACTCCACATAGAAGCCATGTCAGTCATGTTCAGTCAGAAGGCCGTCACAAGTCATTCAGTGGAATCTACTTGAGTACAGTCTTTGTTGATCTGGAGGTGATTTACACTGACAGGACCATGGATTGAAATCTGAAGCTACGTTTTTCCATGTGCGGAAAATTATCTGCTCATTGTCTTGCAGGAGAAGAGAACCATCAGAGGAGGTACCATAGCACCACAGGAACCTTTGTATAAATCTTTCTGGAAGAGCATCATTAGCTATTTTACCTCGCTGCACAGTTCTTCAGATTCAACTAATTATTGTTTTTTAAACTTGATACTTGATATTATAAAGTCTGACGGGAGCAACGGAAAGTACCTGCTGAAGTGTTTTATTGCATAATTAGCAGCTATCTCTATCAATTCTTGCCAAAAACTTTTTTGTTGTTATGGCTACAGCCAATAATGATGCCATGGAATTAGTTATGAGAGAGACACTGTCTTATTAAGTGAAAGAATCTGAGTGGAATCACAAGCTGAACAGAAGTATTTGTAGTAGGAGGTGCAAATATGCAGTCTTCTTTAATTAGGGACCAGAACACTGCTTGGCTGGCCCCAAGATCAGAGGGCAGAATAAATCATATAATCAGTCCAGGCTGCAGGCACAGCCCTATTTCCTGGGAGAAGAACCACATGAGAATAGACTTACAAACTTCTCCACCTGCCTTGTGGGCATATCAAAAAGAGAGATGATTGTTTTCATGGGAACGCGTATTTGTCTGACATGATATCAGGAATGGGGCTCAGCATTAAGCAGCAGTAGCACACTGTTTATTCCCACACACTGCTGTTGCTAGACCCAGGAAGCACCAGCCATGTTGACAGCCTCACCACCATTTTGCTTTCTTCACACTATACCCCTGGCACAATGTCCTTCTGAGACACAATGGAAGGAAATGGTGGTGACCATCACAGATTGGAGGGGAGTGTTCAGGGGAAAATCCTGTGAAGTATCTTCTTTTCCTGTGGAAAAGAGAAGGAGAAATCTCACAACTCTTCCTAGCAGATTGCCTTCTCGGCATTTTCATCATAGCACTTAAGAACATAAGAACATAAGAAGAGCCATGCTGGATCAGGCCAAAGGCCCATCTAGTCCAGCTTCCTGTATCTCACAGTGTCCCCACCAAATGTGTCCCAGAGTGCACAAGACTAGATCTCTGTCTCTTCCTACCACTCCCCTGCATCTGGTCCTTGAAGTACCCCAGTTTTAAGCCTGGAGATTACACATCTCCATCATGGTTTGTAACCTGTGATGGACTTCTCCAGGAATCTGCCCAATCCCCTTTTGAAGGCATCCAGGTTAGGTGCCATCACCACATCTTGTGGCAAGGAGTTCCACAGACTAACAACACTCTGGGTAACTTGTATGGAAGGGCCAGCCTGAATCAAATCAAGCAGTGCTGGGAAGGTGTACCCACAAACCCTCTGAAAGGTATGTATTGAAGATACTATCAGCCTCTTCAAGGCCAGGATATTCATTCTCTACTCAGAGGTTTTTCAGACAAATTGTTTGCATTGGCTTGTGCTACTTTCACTGAAACAGCCAGGGATTTACAAGGATTTGCATGTAAACTATAGTGCAATGATGACTGGTGAATTCTGGGAACATCCAATATATTATGAAACACCAAGCAGTTCAACTGTTAGTACAGACAAGGGGGAAAGTATAATTTCTAAAGTTTTCCAGCCTTCATAAAAACACAGAATAATGAAGTTGAAAGGGATCCATAAGTTCACCACCCCTACACACACACCTCAATGCAGGAATATTTTTCCATTTATTAGACTATATTTCTGTCTAAAATTGTCAGACTAAAAATTGAGGGCCGTCTTACAGACAGAAATAAGCCGAGGAGTTAACCACATGGTTGCGAGACTGTCATTTTAGGATGAAAAAGTGGGGGTTGTCTTATACATAGGGGCATCTTATAGATGAAGAAATATGGTAAATCAAAGGATATGTGCCCGGTAGTATTCTAAAAAATATTGACTACCTCTCAGGGTAATTAGCCCCATTGTCATACTCCTCCAAGAGTTAGGAAGTTTTCCCTGATATCCAACCAAAACCTGGCTTCCTGTAACTTGAGGCCTCTGTTGTGTGTCCTGCATGCTGGGTTCATCAAGAACAGATCGTGCCCCACTTCTGTGTGATTTTTCAAGTATTTTTTTTAAAAAACTACAGTCATATCTCCCCTTCACAAACATCATACTTCAAGGCAACTCACAAGAATAGCTTAGCTAATGGTTTCAAATGTTCGTGAGAGGGCTAGAGGAATCAACGGGATCACATTCCCTTAACTAATTCTTGCCCGAAAGCAACCAATAAGGCAGTGGTGGCCAAACTTTGGCCCTCCAGAAGTTTTGAACTACAGCTCCCACAGTTCTTTGTCATTCGCAATACAGGCTTGGAATTCTGGGAGTTGTGGTCCAAATCATCTAGAGGGCCAAAGTTTGGCCACTACTGCAATAAGGCATGGGAGCGGGTAGTTGTTACATGTGCACCAGGGCCCCTCCAAGTCTCTTTTGAAGCCCTCATCTGCCACCACCAACCTCC
Source organism: Phrynocephalus versicolor (assembly GCA_023846285.1). NCBI lineage: Eukaryota > Metazoa > Chordata > Lepidosauria > Squamata > Agamidae > Phrynocephalus > Phrynocephalus versicolor. The sequence goes on along the minus strand of JAHTLZ010000007.1, from coordinate 35,223,247 downwards.
CAAATAGATTTCCCAGCAAGTCTTCAGGTAGCCTTTTCCTTCCTTAATGCTTAAGGTCCAGTCACGGCCCACAAAATCCTGGAGGCACATCATTGGCCCCTAAACCTGCCAATGTTGCCCACCTCTGTTGCCGGGGAACCAACACAGCATCTAACACAAAACTGAGAAAGCAACTGGACTGAAAGAGTCAAAGACTGGAAGAACATTACAATGCCATGATATGGTTGAACAACGTGACCAAGAATGGAAAATATAAAAATCAGTAAACAGTTAAGCATTGTGCCATGCAGGAGGCCAACTCCATCTTGGTTACCTAAATTCACCCAGGGGGGCGAAGGTTAAGCACGTGATCCTACTCCATACTTTTAATTGTGCACCAAATAGCTGTCACACCACAGTGGCTCTCCTTCACATCCTTAAGTTTGCAGAAGCTCAAAGGTCATTGTGATAAAAATGAGTGTGAGATGCAAGCAGAATCCTAATATTTACCCTTACCACAGTAAGGTTTCTCTTTCTTGTGTGTGAATAGCAGTGAATTCTGCAGGCTTAAAAAAGAAATCAGAGCAGATGTTCATCCCTATGTGGGGCTTTCAAACATGCCAGTGTTACATCTTTGAGCATACTTTATCACTTTCTGAAGAGAAAGAATCAACCTTGATTGGCACTTTTGCTTTAGAAACGTGTAAAACTATTCAGAGAAAGCATGCCATTAACACCTACAGCTGAACTAGAAAACACTCAATGTGTTCAATAAGGCAGTTACATGAGCATTATTTGCACGTGGAGAAGACAAAAGAAACAGGTGTATTTCATGCTTTGAGGTTCCAAGGATTTTTGCCCACATTGGTACAATCTTTGAAGAGCATCAAATATAAGCCCATGTAGCTTTCATTTGCTGGCACTCTTCTTCTTCTTTTTTTCATTTAAGTCATTTGCTGGCACTCTTCAGTGAAATCCGCATTCACAATGTGTCTCTTGAAAGTCAAGCTGCAGACTGCTTTCCAATATTTTTACGAGAGTGTTTTTTTAAAAAAGAAACATTTTTTAAAAATGACTGAAAATGCTAAATGCTCAAAGAATCATCCATAACAAGTGAGGAATACACAGCAGAGCCTACAAATATTATCATCAATATTTAACTCCTCTTTGCCATATATTGCTCTTGAAGGTCAAAAATAGACTGCTGTGCCACTGTGACAGCATCCGATCATGCCTGATTTCAGAACCGAAGCCAAGTCAGAACACTTAAGTTCTTGGATAAGAGATGACCAAGAAATATGGGAAATATGTCCCTATGGGAAAGTCAGTGCAGTCTATATGTGAAAACAAACAAACAAACAAACAAACAAACAAACAGATAAATAAATAAATAAATAAATAAATAAATAAATAAATAAATAAATAAATAAATAAATAAATAAATATGCAGGAAATCCAGATAGGGCTGGGAAATAATGCGGGGAAATAAGCAGATAGGGCATGGAAAGAGCATGTTTCCTTCCTGAAATCCCAGAAACGTGTTGGTAGCCAATATTAACAATAAGTCGGCCAAGGGTCTGCCTTACTCTGACATCTTCCTAGGTTATTTTTGTGAGTTCTTTGTAAATTCATTGGCTAAAATGCAATGTGTTTCAATGAATGCAGTAATTGGCACATTCCTTGATTTATACCCACGGGACAAGGAGAGGCGTGCTGTTGTGTCTGTTAAACTAGGGCAATTTCAGATGACATCACCATCTCACTGCAAACTTGCCCTCGAGTAAGAATGCAGTAATGCTTATGATTCTGTATAAGGGAGGAAATGAAGACTAAAAGTCTCCACACTACAGGTAAAGAACAGAGAACCCAGAACTGGGGACACTTTTGCAGGGTAGAGATGCTGGCGTCGGTCTCACGAGTCAGAAACAAAAATCAAATGTTTGGCACTTGTAAAAACAAAGAACAAGATCTCAACTTTTCTGGTCTAGCCCAGGTCAAAAATCCAATCCATGACAGAAACACAGAATCCTGGAGTTGGAAGGGGCCTATACGGTTATCCATTCCAGTCCATCCCTCTGATCAATGAAGGAACCATAAGCAAAGTAGATTTGACAGAAGATTGTCGATGTCGAATTGTCCCTTGAACACCTTCAAAGCAGAAGCAAAACAAAGTGTTCTGCCTATATACTTCCCCATAGCACTTCCAGTACTCTTTGGGTGGTTTACAATTTAATCATGCAGGCTACAATTACTTCCTGAGGTGATTAGTTCCATTGTCATACTGCTCTAACAGTTAGGAAGTTTGTCCTGATATTCAGCCTAAATATGTCTTCCTGAAGCTTGTGCCCATTATTATGTGATCTGCACTCTGGTATTGTCAACCTTGCTGTCTCCAACTCCTTCCTCACAGCCATCACCAGAAAGCCCCCACCGTTCTTCTTTCCTTACATGTAGGCAGAAGCAGCATGGGAAACAAAAGGCAAAAGTCACAGAATGACGCGATGATAAGGATATTTCCCTGTCATCTCTCTTTACTGTCCTGGCTCTTGACTCAAGGTAGCCACTTCATTAGCCTTTTGAACATATTAAGGACAGGTATCTTGATCTGGTTCTTTCCCCTGTCATAAAGAAGAAAATATGCATGCATACACACATATAAGGATACATATCTTTTCAGCATGAGATAGTGATATTTTTTATTTATTACACTTTATTTTGTCAGCTTTGGAGATAATTTGTACAATTGAAGAACTGGCTTTGTATAAATGTGCAAAATTTAAAGCTACACTGACCACTGACATGTTGTGCAGGAGTTGAACCACTGTTTGCTTGCTTGTTTGTTTGTTTGTTCCTAACTGTTAGAGCACTAGGCACTAGCCACTGATCCCAACCCCACCTCCACCGCCATCCCTGCTGCCATTCCTGCCCCCTGCTGCCATCGATGACCGACCCTGCCACTGCCCCATCACCCTTGATGCCCTCACCCCCCCCTGCCGCCCCCCTGCCGCCAATCCTGAGCCCTCTGCTACTCCCACCATCCCCATCTCCATCGCCCTTGGTGCCCCTGCCACTACCGATTCTGCCGCCGCCTCCGCTGCCATCACCGCTGCCATCCGGACCCCCATCACTGCCGATGACCCTGACCCCGCTGCCCTCACTGCCATTGCCCCCCTGCCCCCCCCCCCGCGCCCCGCGCTGCCGCCAATCCCCCCCCCACCGCCGGCGGCACTCGCTGTCAAAAAGGTTTGCCATCCCTGGTATATATTATGCTGTTCCTCTTGTGTTTAGGTGTCTGTGGCTTGACTCTGGTTCAGATTAAATATTTTATCATAGCATCATAGAGTAATTGAGCTGGAAGAGGCCAATAAGGCCATTTTTTTAAAAAAAAAATTAATCATAGACACAATTTTGAAATGCAGCACACTGAGCAGGCAATGTTTGGCGTGCATTTTTGGAATATGTATATTTTCTGGATCTTTGAGTTGTAAATCCATGCTCAGTGCATCCCCCCAATATGCTGCCTCATTCCACTTGCTGCCTGCGCTGCATAATGCCATTTATTTTGCAGCATTCTGTTAATAACGGATAATGAGATACCATAGTATGGCGTTATAACTTATGAGCAAGCTGAGGCTTGCAAAACTAAACAACCCAGTCACCACAACAGAAACAACCCCCTTATCTCTATAATTTTATTTTCAGCTATAAGGTAATTTTTTTTTTTAAAAAAAGTGGAGAGTACTATGATTGGAACATGACACACCATCTGTCTCATAATGCTGACTAATTGATCACTCTGTTCATCAGATCAATAACACCAGCTACTGTCTGTACATAATAAACAAGGAAGCTTTTTCCTGAGACTTAATATTTACATTTATCATTGTGCTTTAGGAGACACTTCATAACAGTCAACAACTGATGTATTACCCAAATTATTAGTGTACTATCTACATGTACCCTTCTTAACAAGTTCTTCCTTTCATTTTGCTATTTCCTGACCTATACTGCTATGGATTCTGGGGACAGTAGCCCAAAGAAGTGTCTTTTCCAATCTATAGTGATAAGACAATATTATTCCTGAGCAAGTTAAAAATGCATTAATAATAATAATAATAATAATAATAATAATAATAATAATAATAATAATAATAA
>JAHTLZ010000007.1:35190355-35218571 GCA_023846285.1 Phrynocephalus versicolor | reverse complement strand
TAATAATAATAATAATAATAATAATAATAATAATAATAATAATAATAATAATAATAATAATAATAATAATAATAATAATAATAATAGCATCAAAGGAAGTTGTAGAAAGAGTCTGTTGTTATTACGTGCTGTGAAGTCACCTCTGACTTACTGAATAAGTGACCTCCAAAATGCCTTATCATTAACAGCACTGGTCAGCCCTTGCAAACTCAAGGTCTAATATGCAAAGAGGAACACAGCTAGCCTTCATTCTGTGCATACATATTAGGGAACTATCTGTAGAAAAGTGCATTCATTAGGGAAAGTTATGCAATAAATTTGGAACCATTGGCCAAGCTGCCTGGAGGATCCTGGGGGTTGCAGCCAAAATAAAAAAAAACAACCCCAAAAAACCAACCCAAACTTTCCAAAGCCCTGCAGAAACTCACATGTTAGAGGATATTGCATACAAATACATGCAAAACTAAATGCATAATTTAAGCAATACAAAATACCAGGGGCATCATTAAGAAAAACAGATTTATTCAGCATACATTTTTGTAAGGGAAGAAACCAAAAATTTAAAGAAGTGCATTGAACTCCATGAAGCCTTATAAAGTAATAGATCTGTTAGTCAGTTGGACAAACTGCACATTAAATAAACTTTTAAAACTTGGTTTTTAAATTACAAATGAAGACTAATGTGCAAATTGGATGCAACTGATTTACAACAGAATACGTGTGAAGCTGAAGGAAGCCAGAAACAGATTTGCTTACTCCAAACTTCTCTGAAGCCATGATATAGACATACGTCAATGCCTTACTTGCCCTGAAAGCTTTGATGACTGCTGTGAAGTAAAGATTTAAAGAAAAATCACTAATTTTTGTGCTCATCAATGCAATGACTTGACAAGATATCCCAAGGAGGATTTATCAAGCTAAGATTCTTTGTCTGTAATCAAGACAAGGATGGCTGTTTCCCCCCTATTCATGGTCTTTGCAATTTACAAAAACTGGTTCCATAAAAAAAAAAAAAAACATAGCTTTTCCCTCTTAGAAGCACAGCATGCTCAACCAGCAAGCACAGAATGTCTAGATGATTTTTATAGGTGATGTAATGTAAGCAACCCATCTGATGCTTCTAAACTAGCCACCTTGGCCCTTTTGTGTAATTTGTATTGTTTCCATTGCTGCTGATATAACTTGTACAGGTTTGCTTAATTGGTGAGGAAAAAAAAATCAATCTCTTCTTGAGTTCCTTTCCTGTCAAGAGCACATGTAACCACTATGAAACATTGGTTCAACACAAAGGGTTGAGAATACGAAGGAGCAGGTCTTTGAGTACAAAATTTGAATCAGACAGTGTGGGAGAGCTGAAGAGGCTGAGCTACTGTTGCCACTTAGGCTGTTACTTCATGTCCTGTTCGTCCCTCCTTGCTGTCCCACTTGGGACCGGTACAAAAAAACCTTACTTCATATCCATAGCGTGACAGCAAAACGTTGTTTCCACCAAGCCTCCAGAACTGGGAACACAGAGTGACGAGCCGAGCCTGTTCCTGGGCTGGGGAATTATTTTGTCTCTGTTTCTGTTCTGGGACAAGGTCCTGTGAGGTAACAACTATCACACAATGAAGGCAATCTTCCGCTCGTGAACTTGTGTCCGTCCATTTCTCTCATACTTTTGAGTGCTGTGGATCGACATTTTGAATAGACAAAGCACAGGGGGGGTCGTGCCCTTTATTTTTATGGTTTTTCCCCCCAAAAAAGCAGATCTTGTCACGAAACAAGGCTGTGAAGTAACACTTGTTGCAAGACAAGTTATGACGACTGTGAGTAAATGGAAACAGGGACTGAACAGAGACAAAACAACGTGACCAAGAACAACACTGTCACGGTACAAACATAATTGTGGAAAAAGGTAGGACGTGAAGTAACCGCCTTAGCCCGCTAAAGCCCTTGCCAGATATACCGTAGTCCTCCTGATATATTGGAACCAACATACTGAATTCATGCATATAATAGTTGAAAATTGATATTTTATTCTACGTTTTTGAAGATTGTGGATGTGGTGCTGACTCTTATGGATACCAATTTGAGGAAGATATCTTGGATTTTTGTCTGAATTTGAATTCAAAAAGACACTTGATCTTCGCAGTTCTAAAGGCAACTTCTGTTTTGGTGTTGTTGGCAAGCTCTTGGGTGCTCATATTGTGGCATTTTGTTATTCTTATTGTCATAACTGCTCAAGGCTGTCTGTTATATCACTCTGAATAAGATACTCAGTTTGTAAAATTGTGTTTGTGAAATTGATCAGCAGATATTTAGATAAACAAATGATTCCATAGAGCTCAAAAGTGTTGCACACACACAAATATTTTGCGTTCTGGAAGTGCTAAGAGAATAATGCTGTTATTCCTTATTCTTCTCTTTAAAAACCAGAGAAAGAAGGATTTATGTGTCTATGTTGAAGTACATCACCAGGCCATCTGTCTAAGACTCTGTTTATGGGTGATTTCTTCTGAACTATGTCAAACAATTTCTGCAAATAGAATCTACTTTTCTTCTCTGATATTGAAGAACACTTCAATTGCTTAACAGTTCACTTGCTAAACAGCTTTCCCACAATTGCTGGCTGAATGACATGGGTACAGAAAATTCTAGCTTTCTGGAGCAGGTGGTAATACTCCAGTGTGCACACAAGCCTTTAGTTACTAAGCATGCTCACCCATAAAAAAGATCAGAGCAAAATCTTAGGGAAATAGCCACACACTCCGCTCCCTTGTTTGCCAAACATTTGCTCCCATATTTTGATCTGACTCCAGACTGAGCAGAGGGAAGCTTGCCTATCAGCAAAATTAATTTTCTTCCTTGCTGGACTAGAGGCATTTACATTTTAACAATGAGGTTGCAAAAATCTCGACAGCTTCTAAAGCTCGTCCTTGTTAAATCAAACCCAATGTCACAAATGTTTACATAACCAAGGGTAATTAATACATCTGTAATCACTTTTGCTGGCAGTCTTTGAAAGGAAAACTATGCTTCAACTCCAGCCTTCTAATCTAAAGAACAGAATAAGCCTGTATTATACAATCAAAGCTGCGAATATTAAACACTGAATTACCAATAGGGTTAGAACCCAAGGGCCCAGAGAAATGGAAAAATCTCACTGTTTTTCCATTTTCTTTTATACTTATTAACCACTGGCTGCCTTTGTCCATTTATTCTCAGTTTTTAAGTGAACATGCTCTTTATTTCCCCTAATGGTCTGCATTAAAACCAATTAGCTCTCCTGGAATCGATTAGCAACAAAACTCCCCATAGATACACATAGGGATGGAAACTCTTTCAGATCATAAGTTCTTACTATCTTGACTATGAAGGAATTGGCAAATTGTGGAGACTTCCTATCAAACCAAAACAAACCAAAATTGCCACCCACCTCTGTGGTTCATGGCCGCTGCCGCCACCAGCTCCAACTTTACATTTCTGCAAACACTGGAGCTTCTCCAGACTCACATAAAAGTCCTTTGATATAAAGCTGATTTGCTGATTACGTAGTTCAAATCAGTTGGAGCTGTGAGATAGGAGGAAGTTGGACTTGCTTGTGTAGAAATAAAAGGGCAGTGTGTGGTGAAAGAATGAGATGGCAGGGCAATGGACTGTTTCAGAGGAAACAGACACATGGGTGCAGGAGTCTGCCCCAGTGCCAGCCTAGCACTTGGGTTTTCTATAAGAAAGGTGTAGATGGGCAGAGGCTGTGCCTGGATCCCATCAGCTGCTGTGACCAGTAGAGATGGGCATGAATTAAAAAATGGCATTTCATTTGTCGTGTGTCGTTTGGAGGGTCCGTTTCAGTTTGTTTCCATTTTTTGTGAATTTTTGCAAAAAAATCATTTTTTATTCGTTTCGTTACCATTTTGTTACCATTTATTTCATTTTTTGTGATTTTTTAGGATTTTAAGCAATTCACTCATATTGCAGTAACGGAGGGATCGCACAGTCAAACTGTTACAAAGCAATTCATGGCCAATAATGCAGGGCATGAGTAAAGTGGATAGAGGGATGCTCTTCTCCCTCTCACAAAATACCAGAAGTAGGGGACATACACTCAAATTGAGGGCTGGGAGAGTAAAACCAGACAAAAGAATTTTTTTTTTTTACCCAGCGTGTTGTTATTCTATGGAACTCCCTGCCACAGGATGTGATGATGGCATCTGGCCTGGATGCCTTCAAAAGGGGATTGGACAGATTCCTGGAGGAAAAGTCCATCCCAGGTTACAATCTAGGATGGAGATGTGTAATCTCCAGGCTTAAAACTAGGGTACTTCAAGGTCCAGATGCAGGGGAGTGATATCAGGAAACAGATATCTAGTCTCATGCACTCCCAGACGCATCTGGTGGGGCCACTGTGAGATACAGAAAGGTAGACTAGATGGGCCTTTGGCCTGATCCAGCATGGCTCTTCTTAAGTTCTTATGTTCTTATGTTTTCTACTCAAGACTTAAACCAGGCATGTCCAAACTTCAGCCCTCCAGATGTTTTGGACCACAACTCCCACAGCCCTTTGCCACTGGAAATACAGGTTTGGAATTCTGGGAGTTGTTGTCCAAAACATCAGGAGGGCTGACGTTTGGACAGCCCTGACTTAAACTGTTTCCTTGTCTGATATCCTGCTTTTCCTCCCAGCAATTTGTGCCAATGTAAAGAAAAGTTGCTGCCATCCATTTGCAGCAAGTGGCCCATTTTCACTGAGCAAATCTGGTGACTGACTGAGGATTTGAACCCAGGTCTTCCCAGCCCTAGTCCAGCTTTTTATACCACACTGGTGATCTGACTATCTGAAGAGGATATTGGCCCTGCTAATCTCCCCATTCAGTCCAACAGTCGAGAATTACAAAACATGTCGTCTTCCAAATATAAGAGAGGAGTGCCAATAAACTATAACGATCCATCTTAAAGTCTTTGCCGTTAAATCGGTGACTTTGTATTAGCTCTTTAAACTAAACCCGTTTTTTTCTACCTCCCTTGTGGAAGAATTGTGTGTTAAATAGGATTGTTGTTTTGTAAGCTTCTCTTCCTACTTCCTTTCCTCCTTCCTACTGAGAAGCTATGATGCTGCAAGGAAAACAAATGATGGAAGCCTTCTTTTTCATTTTTCTAGATATGATATTCCATTCACACAAAGCAGGTGAGCCATTAGATGGCTATCTCAGTAACTGTGAGATTTAAATTTCACAGCTTCCTGGCTGTGCAATGCCTAGAGGGAATTATTTTCATGTATGTGGAAAACTGACCTCTGCTTTCATCTTTTTTCTTTTACATTGCCCAGACCAACTGTGCAGCTGTGCCTAAGAGGGTGGTGTAGAAGAATTTGTATAAATGAGAGTAGCATAGAAACAGATTAAAACAGAGAATGAATAGGATTAAATTAAATATTAAAACAAATTAAAAGAAAGATGTCTGATATCCTAGATCAGTGGTTCCCAAACATTTTTAGTCACAACCATGCTGTATAATAGCTCAGTAACCTGCAACACCCCCACATACACACTATATTTGCATAAAAAGGCCATTGTCCTCATCCCCCACCACAGCAATGCTGTCAATGATTCTGCTGCCAGCTCTGTTCAGACCCATCAAGTGTCACGGTTTGGCCAGGACACTGCCGTTTTTTCAGCCTTTGTCCCACTGCCTTTCTGGAACATTTATTTTCCTGGAAATGTCCCGAGTGGCAGCAGTTGACAAGGAGGCTTTTTGTGGAACCACCGAGCAGGGGAACATGGGCAATGGGATATTTGAGGGAACTTACCAAGGAGGACATCCTGTTGAGTGGTGGGAAGTTCCACGCACATCTGCGGTGCTGGATGGAGGAAGCGGGGCTCTCTGTGGCCACCACCACCACCACCCCCCGTGTGCTATTGTCTCCGACACACATGGCATGTCCGGCAGAGTGAGTCCCCATAGCCGACTTCCCCCACCACCCCTGTTTCCCTTGCCTGCCTGCAGTCTGTTTGCTGGTGGGAGAGGCGGAGGCAGAGCTGGGTGGGCAAAAGGCCAGTGTGGCTCCAGGCAGGAACGGGCTTGCCTGTAGGGGGCGGCCCTCCTAGAAAGAAGTGCTGTTATCTGCCCTGCTGTGCCTTGCACACACACAAGTGGGAAAGGCGGTGTAGGCACAGAGCCAGTGGCAGGTGGCAGGCAACAGCAGGTGATGCGGCAGCAGCAGGCACATCTTTCATCTTTCGCGCACCCCTTGATTGGGTAGAGAGGGGACTGAGGCTCGCTGTGGTGGGAGGGGGAGCGGTGCACACACACAATGCACCTCTCTCCTCTCGTCCTGGCCAGTGCCCGGGAAACTTGACAGCTATGGCTCTGTTCCTGCTGCCACCACTTCAAGGCTGTAAACAGCCGGGGGTGGGGGGAGTTAAAGATGGGGAGAAGAGAAGCCTGCAAAGATGGGCAAAGTGGCAGAAGGATGTTGTGGTACTCCAGAGAGAGGGTAAAACCTTTGTGCCACCTCCTCCAAAACCAACTCACAGCTTCTCTTGCACTCACTACAGAAGAGGAGGGCTGTTTTTTTTTTGTCCCTCTCCTGGAGGTTTGTTATTATTTATTTGTTTGTTTGTTTGTTATATTTCTAGACCGCCCATCTTCCAGACGGAACTCTGGGCGGTTTACAATTAAAACAATACAACAAAGACAACGGAGAATATATATATATAAAGGGGGATGGGTGGGTCTTCTTTCTCCTTTTCTTCCCCTTCTTTAGGCTCTCCTGAAGGGACGTGTCATTCTTAAAACCCCTTTCTTGCAGAAGCAGCAGCAATTAAATCTTTCTGCTGGCATTTCTTTTCTTGTAAAACACAGTCCAGGTCATGCCTTCTCAGAAAGGAGAGGCCTAATGGCCTATTTCTCATGCATTAGACACCAACTTTAATATCCCACTCCAAAAAGTCAAGGAAGAAATTATTTAATAAGGGCTACAACAAATATATTAGGAGACACCCCCCCCCAATCCCAGCCTCTGATTCCAGCTGATTCCATAGCTGAGGGGTGACCACTAAGAATGCTCTATTTCTTGTTTTAGCTTTAGGAGCTCCCCTCGGGGCCAGAACCCTCAGATGTCCAGCCTGGGATGAATGAGTGATCTGAGCTGTTCTCTAGGGAAGAAGTTGCTCTGAAAAGTATTGAGGTCTTATGAGTTTTGTATGCTATCCTCAGAACTTTGAAATCAGTGTGGAAGCAAACTGGTAGCCACATCTCAAACTCTGCTTCCAGTAAAGCATAGTCCAATTATCTTGACATTTTAATTAGGTTTTGACTTTGTATTTCATATGCATCCATGATTTTGAATTGTGCAACACTTGAAAGAAAGGAAGGAAGGAAGGAAGGAAGGAAGGAAGAAAGAAAGAAAGGAAGGAAGGAAGGAAGGAAGGAAGGATGGATGGATGGATGGATGGATGAAAGAAAGAAAGAAAGAAAGAAAGAAAGAAAGAAAGAAAGAAAGAAAGAAAGAAAGAAAGAAAAAGAAAGAAAGAGAAATTTCAAGCCATAGCTAGATGAAGTATTTTGCCCAAGTTTCAGGTGCTCTGCCATTCACTAATTAATTCTGCTTGGATTACATGATCAAATCAATTTGTGTAGTGTTAGCATAAGTATTTCCAGGATCCAGCATTTGATTTGGCCAGTAGAAGAAGCCAAATGGTATATTCTTGATTTTTTTTTTCCGGGAGTGCTGGCAATATCAACACAATGTGCTATTTGCCCAACATGCAATAAATTGCTTTTTGGCCTCACACTGCCCATCATTTTGCTCTAGAGTTTGTTTCTATAATGCTGCAAATTACCTCTGTGGTACACCAAGCAAAGAGAGAGCCAGTGTAGTGCTGCGGACTGAGTGATGGGCTAGGACTCAGAGTATCTGGCTACAAATCCTATTCAGTCATGGAAATTCAGTAATGGATTTAATTGCAGCTAGTGGCCATGGTAAAACCACTTCTGAAATACAGAAGAATCTCAACACCTGGCAGACTACATCTTTTGCCATTAATGTATTTTGGTACAATGCTTTGATAAAGATGGCCTGCCACACCCTTCTTTTCTTTCATTTGTTTTGAAAGGCTTGTTGAGAATCTGTTCAATGAGAAAAGAGACCCCCTTGTTGCTTCCTCCTGCCTGTTCCTGCTCCCAGGCGGATGTTTTCCATTTTAAAACTCTTTTTATAAATGTTGCAGCACATCTGCAATGGCCTAACAGAGTTTTATTGTGGTGGTCCAGCGCCCAAGCCCTGTTGTTTGTTAAACCCACAGAGTACTCCAACACTCTTGAATTTATGGGGGAAATTGTGGAGGCCACAGCTTTATTGGTATGGTTACAATCTGCAGTAATCTGGCCAGGCACTGGGTCGGATCCAATACCATCGGGGAACCCGCCTGTCCCCCGATGTGCATGGTGGCGCCGCCAGGTGGCAGCACTCTTTGTTACTCAGCTTCCGGAAACCCCCGTGGGTGCAGACTCCTTTGAGATTTCCTTCCCGAGCTGAGCAGAGAGGCCGTCTGATGTCCCCCCCCCCCCGAGCCGGGACACTTGCAGCTCTCTCTTGGGTCCGCCGTTACCACCTGAAGATTCCATGCCGTGCAGGCTCCGTCCTGCAGCCACCTCCGCCTGGATCTGGTCCCAATGCCACCAAACCACCAAGGCTGTGACAAAACAACAAGAAGACAAATTAACAACACCAGCATACATAAAATAGGTTCCCTGCTCGAAGGGTGGGTGGGTGGAAAACGCTGCCACCGCTGGGACCAAATGGCGGCATACAGAGACTGCAAGACCCTTTTAAAGGGGCAGGTGCTGGCACGTCCCCTGCGCCTGCGTGGGCTGGCCAGTGCCCAGATGCCCGCGGCTGCAGAGCCTGCTGGGCGCCCGTGATTGGCCCTGGCGCCCGCCGCGGCATGGACGGCTCCACGTGGGTGGCCCCTGGCTGACGCCATCTTTTGCCCCCTCTGGGGTCCGGCTGGGCAGCGGACCACAACTCTGGACCCGGTAAGTCGGGTCCGCTATTTGTTTTCCGCTTCTTGTGCACCTTCACAAGTCCAGCATCTTGTCTTCAGCACACACCTTTGCTACATATTTTGTATTTCCTTTTAGAACAAAATTGGTGACCATAAGCATGTGATGTGTGATGTGCAAAGTTCCCCTTACTAAATTGCTGTTCACTTTTCTGAAACTTTTCAGCTTCAATCAGAATTCCACAGATATGTTGCCTGAGCACTTCTTTTATTTTTTGTTTTTTATTAGAGATGGGAATGAAATGAATTTTTAATTATTCATTATTCATTTCATTAGCTAACGAAATGAATAACAATCCAACCCATCAAAGGAAAATGAAATGAAACGAAACGGAAATTTCTGTTTCATTTCATTTCATTTCATTTTTCGTCCTATCCCCCTTCTCCTCACCGCCAGCCTCCTCACCTGAAACTCTGGCAGCGGGCCAAGAGGGGGGGAAAAGCCCCACATCGGGGACATTTAAAAATAAATAAAATAAAAAACAAAATAACAAAAACATTAAAAGTCCCTCTGCCCTGTGGGCCAGCCGGTTTGGCCCGCAAGCCAGTGGGCCAGGAGAAAAAAAATAAAAAAAAATAAATCCGGGGCTTGCGACAGCTAGCACCTCTCAGCTGTGGAAAAAAGCCCCCAGCATCAGGGACTTTTTAAAATAAAAAATAAAATAAATAAATAAATAAAATAAAAAAGCACTGACCCCGGCCCTTGGGCCATGTGACCAGTGCTTTAAATTTAAAATAATAATAATAATTTAAAAAGTGCTGACCCAGCTCCTGGGGCCACATGGTTGGCATTGTAAAAATTAAAAATAAAATAAAAAAGTGCCGACCTAGTCCATGGAGCTGTGTGGTCGGCGCTGTAAAAATAAAAAATTAAATAAATAAATAAATAAATAAGTGCTGGGCCTCTGGAGGCAGCAGCGGGGCAGTCTACCACCACCCAGCACAGCCGCATCTGGGTCTCCGGAGGCGGTGGTGAGGCCTCCTACTGCCCGATGCAGCTGCTGCTGGGCTTCCGGCAGTGGAGATGCGGTGGGCCACTGCCGCCCGGCTTGGCCAATCATGGGGCTCTGGAGGCAGCAGTGAGGCCTCCCGATGCCCGGCGAGGCCTCCAGTCATCCAGCACATCTGCTCCAAGGGCCTTCCGGGCTGCCTTCAGGATTGCCACCGCTGCCACCATCATACAAACCGAACCAAACCAAACTGAGGCTGGGCCCGAAACAGAATGAACACAACCATCGGTTTTCTGTTTCGTGCCCACTTCTATTTTTAATTTCTGTGGTTATTTCTCATTTTTATAAATAAATTTTTAAAAAATTATTGTAATTCCACTGAGTAGTGTTTCTTTATTTCTTACCATCTCTTTTCATGGTACGTACTTTAAACTAATGTTATTTGCTGTAAAAGAGAAAAGAGAACAGAGAAAAGGCGAGGTATGCAGGGGTGCAAAAGCGAAACCAATCCTTGGAATGTATTATTGAACTCTTTCACGGCCAGGATCTGATAGCAGTTGTGAGTTTTTCGGGCTGTTTGGCTGTGTTCTGGAAGTTTCTCTTCCTGACGTTTCACCAGTCTCTGTAGCTGGCACCTTCAGAGGGCAAGGAGCTCAGCAAACTAGGAGTTGTCTCTGTGCTCTGGGGAATAGAATGAGTGAGATCGTGGGTTTTTACAGTTGTAGGAGAATATGTAGTCATTGTATTGTGATGTGGAGGGATTAAGAGGGATTGGCACCCAGCCAGCCCTGATTGCAGTAAAGTTTTCCCTTTCCCACAACTTTAAAAACCCACACTCTCACTTATTCTATACCCCAGAGCACAGAGAGAACTCCTAGTTCCATGAGCTCCTTGTCCTCTGAAGATGCTGGCCTCAGAGACTGGTGAAACATCAAGAAGAAAAACATCCAGAACACAGCCAAACAGCCCGAAAAATTCACAACAGCAATCCTTGGTGACTAGAGGAGTCACAGGTCTGAATAGGAGCTTATAAACCCGAAGGAGAGAAATCCACTCCTATTTTTGTTGTCACCAAAAGCAGAGCAGGTGTTGCCATGGCAACAGGCTGAATATCTGTTTCCCTGCTGATGACCTGTAAATTGGTCTCTTTGCCACCAGATTTTAGAGTTGTTTTCACCACACTGTTACTGCTGTCCTCTCTGACCCCAGATAGACCTTCTGGCTCTTAGCTAAACTAGAGGAGACATTGGGAGGCATGTTATGAGCTTTTTAAAATGAACTGTGTGGGCACACTGAGATGTGATCAGACAAGTGGTGAAAGGAAGGGGGAACTTAACCCTTCCCCCTTTTGGATCATCTTTTTTCCAGATTAAATTTCCCCCAATTGACACTTCTTTTTCCCATAGAAGTGAAGTGACAGTTCCCTAAAATAGTTTTCCCTAAATGAGAAGAACCTCTGGAGTTATAGATTGAAAGCTGATCCAGGGAATGCCCTCTGGTAGCATTTAAATGGGACTACATGCTGAAAAATGAGACCAAAACAGGTCAAAACCTATTGAAACCCTAACCCTAACCCTTACCCTAACTCTATTTTCTTCTCTGCAAATCCACAGCACATGTGGCTATTCAATCCGGGCTCTGGCCAAGCCTAAGTCATTTTGCACTCAAAGGACAACTACTGAGGGTAAATAATACAAGCATATCATCTATATGCTCCTCTCAGTGTTGGTATAAAACAGATGTGATAATCTCTCAGTAAGTCAAACATAAGATACACATACTCTCAGTATGTCATCTTATGAACATCAGTTATAGAATACTGATTATCTGTTAGGGAGAAGCATGGTAGACCAGATGGGGGCTATTTGTCCTTTTAGCATCATTATTGACCTGTCTTTCCAAACTATCTAGAGGAAGTGCAATAGAATAGAGAAACGGAAGGTCCTAAATATGAGATAAAATCACACCAGCCACGGAGAAGACAAAGCAGGAGAGACAAAGGTGATGCTTTTGCCCAGCTCCATAGATGTTCCAGGATATAATAATAATTGTGTGTTGTCAAGTCAGTTCTGACTTATGGCTTTTTTTTCCAGGATTTTCTAGGTAGAGAAAACTCAGAAGTGATTTGCCATTTCCTTCTCCTTGGGTTATACTGGAACTGTGTGTGGCATTTACCTGTTATAATGAATAATGCATGAGAGATGTCTGTCTTGATTGAGGGGTTTGTAAACCAATGAGCAAGTCTGGAGAATGGTCTGAGAGGATTTAAGGCACTGCTCAGCACTGATTTAGTCAGATAGATACCTGCACTTTCTGAAGAAAAGTCCAGATAGGGCTGAAAAGAAGGACCTATACTTGCAAATAGGGAATCTGACAGAGTCTGAGGGAATCAGATGGGGTTTGGCATTGTCTAAGAGAAAGACAGACAGGGCTAAAGAAGAGATGCAATTTTAGAGTGTCTGTGAAGAAAATGAAGTGTTTAGCGTTTGCAAACTTAGGAACTGGGCGTGCATGTCTACAGCTTTATTAGTGATCAAACTTACGTGGGTTTGAACTATATTCTTCTTTGTGTTTATACTCCAACCAGTTATCATTAATTATTTTGATTCTACTAATTCTGATCAGTAAACTTCTTTTATTTTTATTCAACTTTAAAACAGTCTGAAGGGTTTAATTTACTAGTGAAGCTAGTTGATGGCAGTGATGGTGAAAAACCAGAAGCGGTGTTTGTCAATAGCCTTTGAAAGGGCCGAGGGCAAGCACGTTAACACTACACTGTGTAGTTTGCTCAAAGCCAATGGTGTATCAGGGGGAGCAGAAGGGTGCAATTGCCCTGGGCACAGCAATCTGGGTGCACCTGGAGGAGGGAGCAGGAGGAGGAAGCCGTGCACTCTCCCGCCAGCAGTTGTCCTTTTCCTGGGCTCAGGATTGGCTACAGGACCCACTCTGCTGCAGCCTCCTCCTCCTCCACTGCACGCGAGGCAAGTAGCAAAGCAAGCAAGCAGGCAGGCAGGCAGGCAGGTGGGGAACACGGTGGCTGTGGTGCCCTCCTCCTCCTCCTCTTCCTCGAATTGCTCTGGGCCCACCATGGGAGAGGTAAGGTACGTACATAACGCACACACAGAGAGACACACAAATGCCTACCTGCCCACCCACCCGCTCCTTTCCCGCATGATTGCGCCCCCCTTGCCTGGTGGATGTGATGGGGTTGGAGTGTGCTGGAGTGGCACTAAAACAACTTTGTCCCCAGGCACCGCAAGACCTTGCAACACTGCTGCGCGAAGCCCCATGCAGGCTCTTCTGGGATGCACAGTCCAACCTCTGACTCAGCAGCCAGATACTTCACCCACTGAGCTACACAGCCATCTCCTCTTGGATACACCAGTTTTCGAAAATTTCAGAGAGTTTGCTGCAAAGAATACAAATATGTTTTCATTAGTCTTCTCACTGCTTTGCCTACAGGTGACAGCAATTATTTTACATAATTTAAGCTTTAGCGTTAATTATCACAGCCAGTCTCTCCCTTGCATTTGATTTTCTTTTGAGCTCACTGCTTCCATGGCTTTTCACTGTCCACACACATTGAATGATGCACACAGCAAGCGCTGGGTGGAGTAGATTCTAATCCACGAAAGTTTAAACAATAATACATACAGTATCTGCTTACTTTAGCTTTTGCCAAGTGCTTGTTTTGAATTATAATTGTGGATTATGTTCCATTAAATTGTTTACAGGTTATGAAGGTGCAGATCATGGAGCATCAAAAAGGATGTGTATTCATTTTTACCGGGGAGAGGGTGTGGGAAAGATAAAGCCCTAGGATGTTTTAAAACAGGCAGATATATCAAGCCTCTCTCATCTATCAAATGGGCAGAATTTGTATTGATATTTATATATGACTCCAACTTCAGCCCCAGATTCATGAATGAGTTTTACAGAATCATAGACTCATAGAATCATAGAGTTGGAAGAGACCTCAAGGGCCATTCAGTCCAACCCCCCGCTATGCAGGAACCCCATCACAGTATTTCCGACAGATGGCCATTCAGTCTCTGCTTAACAACTTCCAAAGAAGGAGACTCCACCCCCCACCCCCCGTGGCAGCGTATTTCACTGCCGAACAGCTCTCACCATCAGGAGGCTCTTCCTAATGTTCAAATGGAATCTCTTTTCCTGTAGTTTGAAACCACTGCCCCGAATTCTAGTCTCTGAAGCCATGGAAAACAAACCTGTTCCCTCTTCACTATGACATCCTTTCAAATATTTAGACATAGCTATCATATCCCCTCTCAGCCTTCTTTTTCAACGGCTAAACATTCCCAGTTCCCTAAGCCGTTCTTTGTGAGACATTTTTCTTCCAAACCTTTAACCATCCTGGTTGCCCTCCTCTGTACCCGCTCGAGGTTGTCAACATCTTTTTTAAATTGAGGTGCACAGAATTGAACGGAGTACTCCAGGTGGGGTCTGACCAGAGCAGAATAGAGTGGTACTTTCACATCCCTTGATCTAGACACTATGGTTCTGTTGATGCAACTAAGAATTGCATTGGCTTTTATGGCCGCTGTGTCACACTGCTGACTCATGTTCAATTTGTGGTCCACCAAGACTCCCAGATTCCTTTCACAGGTACTATTTTCCAGCATGGTATGAGCACTGTCAAAGGCTGTAGCATGAACACCTAACAATAGAACACTCTCCTTTAGAATACAACTCCCAAGTACACGACAAAAGAAAACTATTGATACTGTCTGTCAAGACATAGATTAGACATCACAAAGTCAAGCATGCAGATGCAAAAGGTGAAACAGTGTAATGTAATGCTTACAGCATTTGGCTACAAAGTGGGAAACCCTGGGTTTAGATTCCCATTTGACCAAGAATCTCACTTTGGAGTTCTTCCACCATCTCAGTCGGACCAACTTCCCTCAGTTGCTGTGGAGCTGAAGTTGAGAGAGAGGGAAGCCACCTGCAGCATATTACTTTGACTTCACTGAAGGAAATGTGGGATACAAAGCCTTTGTGATGCAACACTCTCTAAGAAGCTCAAAAGTATTTTTGGTAAGCAGCATGTACTCATTGATTCAAACCCAAAAACCCAGTCCCACGTCCCTTTAAAAGCAGTTTAAATTACTAGATAAACTGGGTCTAAAAATGCCATCCCCATGGCCACCAGGCTTTTTGGGAAAAAAAGAAAAAGAAAACCCGGTAATGTTCCCTTAAGTGAGGTTTCTAAGATTTACCGGAGAGGTAGGGAATTTTTTGCCTCGCTTTGAAAATCCAGCTTTTAAGGAGACAGACACCATGGGACCACACTGATGATCTGGGTTTCTTTTTCTTTCTGTTTTCATAGCACTGACCAGCTGTTCCTGGGGCCAATCGGCTATGTTTTTTAAAATTTCCCTGCATATTGGAGCAACAGGAAGTTCAATCCAGTCCTCTAAGCATTAATTTCCCCCAACCAAGTGGTCTGTTTTTTAATGCTACCGCCACCTGCTGGCCAAGGGGGCTGAACTGCACTTTAAAATAAAATAAAAACCAGCTTTGGATGTGGGAAGTCCTGTCCCACATATTAAATCACGTGATGGGACGAAGAGGAAAAGCTGGACCTTCAGAAGATCAGGATTGAAACCCAGGTCTGACCACGGCCTAAGAGAGAGGCTCATCCACCCAAAAGACCAGACACCAAACATAAGAGGAGCAATAAAGTATATTTGATCCAAATGCAGTGAGGTGTGTTCACAAGCTTTCTACTAGAGAAACTAACTGCCATTAAAGAGGAGGATTGGGCAGCAGAGCAGGGGGCAACAGCTCAGGACCAGAATCAGGTGTACTGTCACTTGAAGGACAAAGGGCAGTTATTCAATGACAATGAATGAGCACATCTTAGACAGAGAAGATAGGTGGTTTGAGAGAGAGGTGAGGGAACCCATTCACTTGTGCATAGAAATTCCCTAGCTCAATGGGGTGGAGGGCTTAGGCAAATTTGTCTTCTATTTACAGTGGTACCTCTACTCACGAGCAGCTCGACTTAAGAGCAGTTCAACTTGAGAGTGAAAAAACACTGGCATTTTAAGTGCTGCCTTACAAATTTAAATGAGGTCTGTTCTACGTATGTATTTTTTAATTTTTCAATTCTTTATTTATTTTTGATTTTTTAGATAGGGCTGCTTTACTTAAGAGTTGTTTGACTTAAAGAGCATGAATTCAGAACAGATTAAACACCTAAGTAGAGGTACCACTGTATTATGTTGCTCTTTTATCTATCCCCAGAAATATCAGACCCACTTCACAGCTCCACCAGGAAGGCCTCTGCTAATGACCCATGGTTAATGTGTATAGGAAGGGCTGAAAAGGTATAACTTTCACACACTCCTGGCCATTGTCCATCTAACAAGCTTGTTAGACCACAGTGAAGTGAAACCAATATGGAGTATAAATTGGAGGTCTCCTACCAGCCTTCCCTGCACTAAAGAAGCTACTTGGATAAGTAGCAAAATATTTCAGTCTAACAAGAAAAGTCCAGTTGGCATGACTCAGCCACCGAGTAACACTTTCTGGTTCTTTGAGGCAATATGTACAGTATATGTATCTATAGCATTTTAAAATAACAATTACAAAAACACACCTAAAATGTGTATATCTGTGTGTCTCAGTGTGTACCTGGTACAACTAATGCTTCTTTTTCTTTTATTTTAGCGCCGGTCGGTGCTATGAAACAGTAGAAAAATCTAGATGACAAGCAGAACAGTGGAAGGATCACCCCATTAGGTTCATAAGCCAATTTGGAGTTTTAGAGTTCAGAAGAAAATCAAATGCGAGGGGAATTATTATATCCCATCTGATTCTTTTTGTGAGCTGGAAATGCTTTGAACTCTAAATTTGTAAATTTTGGACAGCCAACATTACTGCAATTTTGGAAGGGGAGTTTGCTCTGATGTAATTTTTTGCACGGATGAAATATGGAAGCATAAACAGGGGAGGAAAGTACATGTCAGGCATGGTTCAAGTTTGCTTTAAAACAAAATTAGTCTGTCAAAGTTATTTGTGCTCCATCTAATTTGATGTGTGTTTCAGACCCGAATCAAATTGTTTCATTTTGGTTTAGCATGAAAATGAACCTGATCATCCTACTTCACTCTGGACTTCATACAAATAAATTGAAACTGACCTGATTCAGTTAGGGATTTGGAATTCCCCCTGAATCCAGACCAAAGATCTAGCTACAAGACCTAGTTTTCATTATTAATGGAGAGCAGTGGCATTCGTACCTACCACACCCACACCTTCCGTAATGCACGGTTATTTTCAAATAAATATTTGAACATCAAACATGCAATGGATTTCAGAGGGTCATTCAAATCCCATATCCTTCACACTGTGGTAAACATAATATACCGGATATCTTTGCTTCAAAGTTTATGTTATTGTTATTCTGCACAGTCAGGTTGTTTTCAACTTGTGGAGACTCTGTGAAATAATGTTCCTGTCATCAACAGCCTTGCTCAGGCCCTGTAAACTCAAAGCAACAGCTCCTTGTATTGAATAAATCCATCTCATATTTTCTTCCAATGAGTCTTGTCTTCTCGTGGTATGACCGAAGAAAGATAGCTTCAATTTACTTATTTTAGCTTCTAGTAGAAGTTCTGGCTTGATTTGGATTGATTTCTTCTATAACCTTTTCCCCCCCTTCCTGGTAGTCCATAGCATCTGAACGACTCTGCTTGAACATTACATTTTGGATTAATGATTTTTTTCCTTATCAGCTTTCTTCAGTGTCCCACTTTCACATTTACACATATTCACAAGGAACTCCATAGTATGAACATTCTTCTTTAGTGTTCAGTGACATATCTTTACTCTTGAACAATTTTTTTCTAAACCTCGCAGAGCTGCCCTTCTGAGTCTTCTGATTTCTTGGCTGCAATCTCCTTTTGGATTGATGACTGAATTATGATATACAAAGTATGCATCGATTTTGATGTCTTCACCGTCAATATTAACATGCTGTAATCCCTCTGTGGTCATTTCCTCCTCTTCTTGATGTTAATCTATAAAGAGACCTGCACTTTCTTAATATTCATTAGTATTTGTTTTTCCAAATCATTATGATAATATAATGCCATTTATATTGTAAATTATTTTAATTTATTCCACCAGTTTTTCATCTTGCATCATCTGACTCTTTCAAACCTACCTGTAAAACCTGATCAGACAACATGAAACACTGACACCATTCTATCTCTCCATATTCTGTTCTCATAGTAATCTCACATCCAGTCACCTATGATTATAATCAGCACATTCTGGTGTGTGATCAATTTCCTCCTAGAGGCTTGTACAAAAATTTTCAATTTCTTCCTCTTCACCATCTGTAGTTAGAGCACAGGCCTATCATTATGTTGATAGGTTTTCCATTAAGCTGGATGGATAGTATTAAATGCTTCTATTACCTCTCACCTCATTATTAGTACAATTTCTTTTGACTTTGTCCTTCACAGTGCTAAAAAAAAGCATTGCAATTATTTGATTGAAAATGTCCTAGTCCTCTCTACTTTTACCGTATATATTTGAGTATAAGCCGGCCTGAGTATAAGCCAAGGGCCTAATTTTGCCCTCCAAAACTGGGAAAACTTATTGACTCAAGTATAAGCTGAGGGCACCCCCCCCCCGGTTATAGTCAAGTATATATAGTATACTGGCCGAGCTCTAAAGGTGCTGGGGGTAGTAATTGGCAACATGTGCTGGGAGTGTGGAGGCAATTAGGGAGCTAATACCATAAACTCCCTGATTGCCCCCACAGTCCCTGCACAGTTGCCAATACTACCACCAGTCCTTTTAGAGCTTCATAACTAAGACCCCTTACCCCTAAATCTTTCCAGATTTTAGGAGGTTCCCTAAAATCGCTTCGGGAAGGTACCCCTGCTACTTTGGAGTCCCAAGGTAAGTAAATTTTGATTGCATATCTTTAAAATAATTTTGAGTGCATGTTTTTAAAAAACATGCTTTTTTAAAAAAATGCACTAAAACTTACTTACTTTTGGGACATCAAGGTAACAAGGATACCTTAAGAAAGCAATTTTAGGGAACTCCCTGAAATTTGGAAACATTTGGCGGTAAGGGGGCTGAGTTATAAAGCTACAGAGGGGGCAGCCCTAAACCTTCTAATTGGAATCATATGGGAAGCAGAGACAAAACTACTGCAGGACTTGCCCTCTGCCATCATTCCCAACCCTTCCGAGCACCTAATTTTAGCCCCCCACCAAAAAAAACTAGGAAACTTATTGACTTGAGTATAAGCCAAGGACATTTTTTCAGCCAAAATAAGGGCTGAAAACTCAGCTTATATTCAAGTATACAGTATATGGCATTAATTCATACCAACTATAGCAATGTTGAAAGTTTTCTTTTTTATTTTAGTCTTACCTAGAATCATAGTTATCACATTCCATTTCCCAATTATATGTGTTGAGCAACACTGGACTTTCATTTTGTATCAGTGCATCAGTAACTAGTTGTTTGTTTGGCTTTAATCCAGTTGCTTGACCAGTAATTGGACTCTTCATGTCTATCTTTCAATTTTCCACAAGATCTGAGTCCATTCCAAACTGGAAAGCTTTTCTTTAAAAAATATCTCTTGTTTTGTTTTTGGACTATGCCATCATAGACTTTTCAAGGTATAAAATATTAAAATGCAGTTTATTATAACCTATTACCATCTTTGGTGCAGCAATAGTCAGAGAATCACTGCTGATATCTATGACCTCTATCATACAAACCTTAAAAATCGCTTTTTATTTCTTTAAAAACTGCATCCAAAAATCTTGTCCCCACCAGGAGCTGGAACAAAAAAATAAACGCCTCAACCACTCCCCCTGAAGTGCAACCCACCTGTTCCCAGCTCAGGGGGTAGTATTTCTTTGAACCACGTCTTATGAGGAACTTGATACGAAGCAAACAAAAATGGGGACAAGAAGAACTGCACCTTAATCTTTCTGTTTCCCTTTCTGAAGTATCAGGTGGGGTGGGAACGGGGGATAACCCCATGGCCTGTCATGGCTCAACAGGCTCCTGCGGCCTCTCCATCTCCATCTCCCCTTCTGGTGAGCTGCACAACTCACCTGCTCACACGAGGCTTGTCCCGCTTGCGGTGGATATAGAGGGTGCATGTGGCACCCAGCAGCCAGCTTCAGGTGGGGGTGGGGGTGGAGGATTGCACAGCGGGACTCTTTTACCTCACCAGCTATAATGCCCCCCCCCCGGTGTGGTTGCCACCTTCTGGATTGGCAGGTCTCTCCCTGCGGATATCGATGGTGCACGTGGCGCCCATCAGTTGACAGCACTCCTCCACCCAGTAGGCATGGGGAATGGGGGAGGAGCATCTAGTGCTTTGATGCACTTTTCGGCAGTGGGGCGCATAAAATACGGCTCATTAAACAGCTGTCCTGGGGACGGAAAGTGCATATTTTATACCACGTGGCCTCTAGTGGAGAAGAAGCACACTTTAATCTCCACTGCATTTTTCTGTCATGTGATACCAGAAAGATTCTCTGCCAGCATCACCTTCCACTACTGCTGCCACCAAGTAGTTGTCCTTCCAGAATTCTCAACCCCTTAACAACTGAAACTACCAATTCTTTTCTGCCGATCACACCAATTTCTGCAATTTGGGTGCTTCTTACTCTTAAGCTTTGAACATTCTACCTTGGCTAACCCTGCTAGGTGTCTAGGCTTTCTCCCTCAAACCCCCTCACTACATTAAGATGTGCCTCCATAAGGCTGTTAGGGCTCATGCTCTGAGAGAACTGAGAGATGATTTTACAAGTGGAGCCCGACAAAAGCAAAATATTTTTAAAAGCAGAACTGCAGCAATGGAGATAGATAAAGAATAACGAGTTGCATTGTAAATTCAAAAACAGCAGTTTTAAGATGTCAGAAGCCCATGTACACACATAAGACGCTTTTATTATAGTTAAACAAACACTCCTCATGAGATCCAGAAAGCAATTCACTTCTTAACAACTAAAAGAGACAGAAGGATTTATGTGTTAGAAATCCTTCGGTCTCTAAAAATACAGACACACATAGAGACAAACACACCTCTTTTCTTCCATTCTTTCTTCTCCTCCTCAACTTCCTTTCCAATTATTTTTTCTCTCTTCCTCCACACTGTGCTTCTCATGGTGTCTTGTCTCTTCCTTCCTCTCTACATTCTCTCTCATAGATACAAAATTATTAAAGTATTAAATTTAATGTTTAAATTTACATTAAATATTTAATTTAATTTAAATATTAAATTTTAATTTTAATAATTATTAAATTATTAAATTATCAAAGTTTCTGCCAACATCTATTTAAAACAATAAAAATATTCAATCACTTTGAAAATAAAATAAAAAATAAAGTGACTCTATAATGCAAAAAATTCTAGCTTTCAGGTAACAAGCTTTTAGAACATTGGAGCTATGCAATACACAAACACAGAGAAAGGATAATGTGTTGTCTATTACAGTTGTTGGGATAAACTTCTGGACTTGTCCAAACCAAGGATGCTAAGAAGAGCCCCAGAATCTTATTCCTCCAGCAACCTGGACTAGATCCAGATATTTTTCTAGAGTGGTAACTAGAGATGGGCACGACTTAGCGGA
The DNA here is from genome assembly GCA_023846285.1 of Phrynocephalus versicolor. Classification (NCBI taxonomy): domain Eukaryota; kingdom Metazoa; phylum Chordata; class Lepidosauria; order Squamata; family Agamidae; genus Phrynocephalus; species Phrynocephalus versicolor. Next base: position 35,196,932 of record JAHTLZ010000007.1, on the reverse strand, counting down.
ATTTTCATTTCCGTTTTCGTTTTTCGTTTCCGTTACGCAACGAAATGAAAAACGAAAAATGGCTCAAAACTGGAACGGAAACGGAAACGAAATGACTAATTTTGAGCCATTTTTCGTTTTTCGTTACTGGAAAAGCACTTAATGGAGCTAAATGGGAAGAAACAAAAAAAATTGTTTTCGTTTTCATTTGTCGTTTTCATTTCGCAACGAAACGAAAATGAAAACTTTTGAAAATTAGCTCACGAAAACGGAAACGAACCGAAACGGACCCCTAGACGAAAACGAAAACAAAAACGAACAATTTTTCTGAGTCGTGCCCATCTCTAGTGGTAACACCATTCCCTCCATCTCAGAATGGCTCAAATGCAAGAAAGGAGAATTCTAAGCAATGTGCATTCTGATAGCTGTTGTGAGTTTTTTGGGCTGTTTGGCCATATTCTGGAAGTTTATCAGATAGCGGCTGTGAAAGCCTTTGAGAATCAAATCTGCATTCTTCTTATTTTTCCTGGATGACCTATGGTATTCTTGAGCTCTGGCTGCTGTTCTGAATGATGCATTGGTTTATGTAGGTTACATAGTTCCCTTTGTTTGCAATGTGCATCCTTTATGGATGGCATCATCTATGGTGTCAAATATGAAAACACATATACAAGAAGAAGGCATCAGACATTGAGCAGACTTGAGGAGATGTACTACAGAAATATAAAATATATTTAAAAGGGAGGGGGCACTCAATGAAGGGTCTTCTGAAACATCCAGATGATGACCAAATATTCCCAAAAGCCTTAGAATATTGATTAAGTATCTGGGGGTGGGTCAGAGGGCAACTTTGTGTGTGTACATGCATATGTAGAATGAAATGTTTTAATTATGGCTATGAGTAGGGAAAGAGTAATTCCATCAGAAGCCACCTCTGATATTGCATCACTTTGGATGCAGATCCAAAATGGAATTTTTGGAAACTCCAAAAGCTACATTCAATGAGTAGTATAATAAAACCTATACATGACTATTTTTTAAAAAAATGGCAGAATTGGATGAAATCTGGAGCGTTGGTAGCCCCTCAGCATCTGACGACCCCTATCAAATTATGGACAGATAAGTGCAGGGCTTTGTGTTCAAGCTATTAAATTCTGTGTTTATTCCATGGGATTAGTCTGAAATAGGGTCCATAATGATGACAATTATGGGCGCTTTTACACGACCCCTAAGATCTGCTGGTCACTTAAATTCGGACCAGAGATCTTAGGGGTTTGTCGCTCTTCCTGCGTCCCCACCCCTCTGCACTTCCTGGCTGCTGGCTGCGTGAGGGGAGGGAGAAAAAAAGGGGACAAAAGAATGCAGGCTTACCTCCAGTGCTGGTGGACGCTGCCCCGTCGTTGTGATTCCTTCTCTTAAAGGGGCGGGAGGCAAAAAATAACAACAAAAAGAAGCGAGGAGAGCCTGGCACATCCGCATCAAGATTTTTCACCCTCGGAGAGCAGGTACATGAAAAGTGTGCTGGGTCATGCTTAGGTGGGCGGGGTCGCACTTAATTTCCTCTAAACTCCGGAGCTGGTGGGGAAACATTTTTAAGCTCCGGAGCTTGCAGCCTTTTTGCCCCGAAGTTTAGGGGTCGTGTATAAACGCCCTATGTTTCCACCAAATCTCTTCCAACTTTAGTGACCCTTTCCAGAGTTTTCTAGGTGTAGCGTACTGACTGAGAAGTAGTTTTCCACCATCTCAGCATATCTGAGAGGTGCTCCAGGACTGTAAAGCTAGCCAAGCCAGCATGTAGAGAAATCAAAGTCCTGACACCTAGCTCTGAACTGTCCCAGCTAGTTCAAAAGAATTTGAATTTGGCAACCTAGTCATTGGGAATCATCTCTCTCTCTCTCTCTCTCTCTCTCTCTCTCTCTCTCTCTCTTTTTTTTTTTTTACTCCTGGACTTTGTGCTTGCGAAAGCTCCTCATCTTCACCTGGTTCTTCTCCATACTGCAGTATAGGTGTGCCTATTGCATTTGACCAGCGAAAATTCTGTTTTTAAAGAATATGCTAAAATTCATAAGCCACATAATTGGGGCAGGAAGAAGGTGACGTTAAAAAAATGGCAAAAAGGGAAAGTGAAAATTTCCATCTCTGTTGTTTAGTCAACACAGACAGTAATAAGCAAGATGGGCTGTTCATATTTTGCCATGTTCTTATGACTGTCTAAAGAGAGAAGCATTCTACTGATTTCTGAAGCAAGGATACAGTCAGTGAAAATTGTATGCTGTTGCTGATACATGCAAAATCTCATTCCACCAGAAAATCTGAGGGATGATTACTTTCTTTCATGCCAACTGCATGTTCTAAGAAGAAAGGAAGCAAGCTTGAGGCCTGACAAGTCTGTTTCCCTCATGTTTTATCTTATTTCAGGATCCAGATTCTATTGTGTGCCAGTTTGATGCAGATTGTTTTCTGGGTTTTTCTTTTTGGCTTTTTTTAACCAAAAAAGTGTACATATTTTTGCTTGCATTTTCAAGTTGCTGCATTAATGGATCTTTTAGCAGATGTATGTTCCATTGATTAAAGCCAATGTATTTTTTACTCATTTTTCATACATGCCCATGATGACAAAGGTACATTTTCATTAACAGAATGCATGGCAGGCCTGAAAATGTACAGATCTTTGAGTTACACTATCAAGGGCAATTTCACCTGCTCCTCAACCAATGTGATCTATGCATCTTTTGCGAACAACACCCATTGTCACTCTACATTGGACAAACAGGACAATCTCTAAGAAAATGCATCAATGGACACAAGTTTGAGATAAGAAACCACAATACTCAGAAACCTGTCTCAAACCATTTCAGTCCACCAGGACACTCCTTGAAGTATTTGAAGGTCACCATCTTGGAACAGAATCATAACAAATCCAGAATACAAAGAGAAGCAGCAGAGATAAAATTCATATGCATGGTGGACACACATAAGAATGGATTAAACATAAGCCAAGGTTTCTTGAGTAATTATCAAATGTAATATTACTATATTGCCACTGGTTTTTTTTCCGTGGAAATTCATCTCCCACCAAAGGGTAAAAACTTTATTTATTTTATATTTATTTATTCTTGTATTTATATCCCGCTTATCTACTACATGTAGTACTCTAAGCGGCTAACAAAAGCAATACATACCAAATCAACAACAATAGAATACATCAAATATAAAGCATAAACAACATAGAACTATTAAAACAACAAAACATATAAAATCCTCCTGCGTCCCGGCATGCGGAGGAGCAAATTCTAGCAGAATTAAAAATAGATATGGCAAAACAGACTAATTTGGAAGCGGTGACGATGGCGGGGAAGAAAAAAAAACTAACTGAGATCGCCAAAGGCCTCTCGGAACAGAAAAGTTTTTAAAGCTTTCCGAAAGGCCTGCACGGACTCTGCAGAGCGCACTTCGCTGGGGATGGCACTCTCCCCCATCTTTCCAACTCCCCTCTCACCCTGCTCTGAACTGGTGTCTGTTTTTTACAACATGGCCATAAAAAACATACATATAAACTAACTGCCTTCAAAACTAACTCCCCTCTTCCTCTCCCCCTCCCCTATCCACACTCACCCCAGCTCTGTCCCTATGGGAATTTCCAACCAGGCTTGCATACAAATACGCCTACATACAACATCTAATGAATATTTGATATGAAAGGTATATTCCATTACATATTATATTGCACACCTCATTCTGCTGCTATATGTTTGAAGAGGTGGACATGTCCACAAAATGTTACATTAAAATATGAAAATTAGTATTTAAGGTGCCACATGTTTTGTGTCTTTTGTATCTTTTATTTTGTTTTGTTTTTCTTTGATTTCTTCCTGGAACTCTTGAAAAGATTAACACGGCTACCCTCTCTGAGATTTCTGAGTGCAAATCATGAGTCTGCTTCCACGTTCAGTCCAGGAGAGCAAAATATGCGTTTTTTCCCACAAAACAAAACAGTTTCAGTAGTGCAAATCTCTCATGCAGGCATTTGAAAGCATTCTATGCGGCGAAGAGCCCCGTCATAACTGTCCCTAAGAAAACGAGGCTTTGGCCTATTATCCTTTATGTTCACTCGAACTTTGAAGGAGTTTTCAGTTTTCCAGACGTTAGCATTTAAGCAGCCATAGAGCGAAACTGGCTGAAACTATACCCAATCAAGCATAGATAATGTAGTACATCTATTTAAACCTGACCTTCAAACTGTTCTTTCTGATCAAAACAGTTTCTTCATCACTTCTCTGGATAATGGATTTTTGCCACATATTACGTGTGGTGCAGAGTACGGATCAACATCTTCTACGTCAAGTGACTGAAGCCGAGGCGGGAGAGTGGGGTGTGTCTAAACTGATTCAGCTGTAACAAACATAGCCTCTTCATCTACGCAGGGGAATATGAATGACAGAACTAAGTTTAAACCTGGCAAGCTGCCTGCTTAATTGAGGCTAATAAATATGCATATTGAGACCAACAGCCATCCGGCTTATTATTTGTGGATTCTATTCCCCTACTCTCTCTCCCCTCCCCCATTCTGCTTGGAGAAAGATGACTAAATGTTTTTTGTTGGTTTTATGCAAAATAAAATCTTTTCCCCCACTTAATGCTCTGTAGATTTCCTTCTCCCGGTACTCTTAGCTGCAGATGTTTATTTCATGAATGGATGTTCTCTCTGCCCTAGGTGGGGGACGATAGCCAGATGAAAAAGGGGGCCATAAAACAAGGTTATGCTCAAAGGTTTCGTTATATTTTATAAAGGGTAGCATTAAAGGTCATTAGCTAAGGGACCAGGGGAATATTGCCTCCATAGTGTAAGCCACACAAATTGTATTCATGATGGGAGTGCACAAGAGCTGAGCTGGACAGGAGGAATATCAGAAACAAAGATGAGTAAGTGATCCATTTAGTTTGAATTTTCAGAGATTTGTCTATATGACACTCCCAGTACACAGACAAATTCAGTTATCCAGCAGTATCTGCACCCACATTTTGTGAAGCACTTTGTAACAATACAGAGCAAATGTTAGGTATGAAGGCATGCAACAGAAGGACATGGAACTCAAAGTGTGTTGTATTAGAGAAAGCCACTTGTAAAACTGTGTACACAGTAGTATAATTTAAGAGAAATGAGCAAAAGCTGTTTGCAAATTATTGTGTAAAGTTTAAGCCGAGGAAGGTTGTCGAAAGATGGGAAAATAGGATGGAACCTCATGTTGCAAAAAAAACTGAACTTGATACCTCTTTCCGTCTGGAATCGGGAATGTAGAGAATTACTTGCAGCTCAGGCTGTTTTCCAGAAAGTGATCTGACTCCTTTGGACCCCGGTATTTTAGAAAAACAGCTGGTTCTGGATGGTTCCCTTTAGTATCTGGAAACTGAGCCATGGCAACTGGACTTCTGAAGAAGTGCACATGTGCATGAAATGTCACACTAAAATATGAAAGTTAGTCTTTAGGGTGCCACATGTTTGTGTCTTTTGTTTTGTTTTGTTTTTCTTTGATTTTTGGATGAAATTCTTTTCTTGAGAGATTGAAAATTAATGTTTCGCTCCTCATCCAAGCAGCAGCATCAGTCTGAAGAAAGTTAGTGGCAAGTCCTCCATTTTATAGTTCACCTTGATTTCACCTCACCCTGGTCTGAATAAGCTGATAAGTTGGACAATGGCCTGAATAGGCTCGGAGGGTGGATAATGGCCTGAATGGGTTCATAGGTGGACCATGATCTGACTCGTAAGGTGGACAACAGCTTAGGGTGTGTAAAAGTCCCACTGATGCAGCCTTTCCCAACAGCCTTTCTGATTTGTCTGGGGACTGATGAAAGGACAGCTTGATAAATAGCAGACTTAACAAGCCTATTCATATCATGGTCCACCTATGAACCTATTCAGGCCATTGTCCACCTAACAAGCCTATTCAGGCCATTATCCAACTTATGAGCCTATTCAAACCATGGTGATGTGAAATCAAGGTGAACTACAAAATGGAGGACTCATCACTAACTTTCCTCAGACTGATCAAGCTGCTTCAATGAGCAGCGAAACGTTTCAATCGCTCAAGAAAAAAAGTCCAGTTGCCATGATTCAACTTCTTGATAAACTCCCCTGGATGACTGAGAATCCTCGCAGACATATTCCCTGTATTAGCAGCTCCCCAGAGCTTATTTTGTTTAACCACAGCTTTAAAAATTTCCTCCTCTGCTTCAAATGCAAATACAGTTGTACCTTCACTTAAGAGCAGCTCGACTTAAGATCAATTCGACTTAAGAACGGACAATTGTTGGTGTTTTAACTGCTGCCTTCCAAATTTTAGGCTTGACTTACCTTCATTTTAAAAAAATTTTAAACTTATTTTTTTCATTTTTTTAGATAAGTACGCTGACTTAAGAGTAGTTCGACTTAAGAGCACGCATTCAGAACAAATTAAACTCATAAGTTGAGGTACCACTGTACATTTCAAGCTCTTGAGAAAATACACAGTGGGTGTTTCGGTTTTTTTATGAAATTTCTTGCTGTTGACTTTTTTCTTTCTTTCTTTCTTTCTTTCTTTCTTTCTTTCTTTCTTTCTTT
>JAHTLZ010000007.1:35162153-35180901 GCA_023846285.1 Phrynocephalus versicolor | reverse complement strand
GAAAGAAAGAAAGAAAGAAAGAAAGAAAGAAAGAAAGAAAGAAAGAACCTTTAATGTGCTCTTGCCCGGTTCATAGATAAGAGTGTCTCAGTGGTGCAGCAACTCCGAGATAATGCGCTGTAGCATGAACCCCAGGATAGTTGTGAAGCTATTTTGTCAAATGCTTCGCCTAACAGATAACTCAGTCTACTGGTGTTTTTTTTTTTTTTATGTGAATGGGCAATGGAGAGCCCAACCATGAAACAGTAACAGCTAGTGCATTATAGATTTTGAAGCCCATAAACTTTCTGATGCGCACAAGCCAACTGTCAGTACCAATACACTTGGTGATGCTACGATCACGGAAAATAGCTACTAATTAAAAGTTTGTTGGCAACCTTTTTTGGAATTGGTGGACAGCTCTTAATATCTTCCGCAAATAAGCAAGTGACCTGCATTTGTAAAGCTCTTGAACTTCGCAGTGCTAATCTGGCTACTCTCAAGAGAAGTTTCTGTATAAAAATCAAGATGTGGAACATGGCATGGTAATGAATTTTGCAGGTGCTAATTCCTGGGTTATTTTACATATCTAAATTCCATAATTACAAATATAATCATGATTATTAATGTTTTTCATTCTGACACTTGTTTCCCTCACTTGTTTTTCATTCAGACACTTGTGTAATGCCCTGATACAAAAATCCTTCCTTGAGTAATAAACCATGGAATAATTTCTTCATTTGTGGGACAGAATCACATTCTCATTTGTTAGCTTATGCCTCTGTGAAATTCTGTGGAACACCACCAATGTAGTAATTCAGAGGAGAAACAGCAATCCCTCATACGTAAGCCAAACAAAAAACAAAAAAAACCCTTGTGTAATTGGCAGTATTATTTAATTGTTGTTTTTAAAAATCATAGAATCATAGAATCACAGAGTTGGAAGAGACCTCAAGGGCCATCCAGTCCAAACCTCTGCCATGCAGGAACCCCCATCACAGTATTTCCAACAGGTGGCCATCTAGCTTCTGCTTAAAAACCTCCAAAGAAGGAGACTCCACCACCCTCCGTGGCACTTTCTTGTTCTTGTTCCCTCAGAAAGAAAGCCACAAAACACCTTGCCCTCTTACAGAGGGGAAATATTGCTCTTCTATTCCCCTTTATTATGCTACTCTTTCTAAATATTGCCTAGTTGCACCCTCATTCTGCACGTTACTCTCTATGCATTTGCATATTGCTTCTTGGTGCATGTAACAAATGCATGGAGGGGAGCATAAAGTCATACACAGTAGTCCTACCTAGAGCTTGGAAAAAATTGCTGCTTTGAACTACAGTTTCCAGAAATCCCCTAACCAAGTCCAACAGTGACTTTTCTGAGTTCTGGTACCACCCCAGTGGTAATTCCTTCCCTCTAATACCAGGAACTTGAGCTGTTGCACATATTTTTGTATCTCCTTTGGAGTGCCTTCCCAGACACTGAATTGAATGTGGAAATATCAGGATGCAGCCAGCAAGCACTTTCTCAATTTAAAAGATGAAGATATTCACAGATTTGAAGCAAATGCTGACCAAAATTGGGCATAAATGTCTTACTTTGACTTACTGCCGCTTCCCTTTTTGGAAGAACTGTATAACTCCAGATATTCAAGGAAGACCTCTAGAATCTTGAGGGACCCATCACATCCTGGATATCTGGAAGTTGAGTCATTCCAGATAAACTCAACTGGATGACTGAGAATCTTCACAGACATCCTGGATATCAGATTTTAGAATTGTTGTCATTTGGCAAGGGATACAGGACTATTAGGACAAAAACAAATACAGTGGACCCTTGTATAACAAGTGGTTTGAATAACCAAAAATCTGTTTAAAGGAAAAAAATTCTGGAGACAGGGGGAAATCGCTTTACAGAATCGCCTATGGGGCAAATCTGTACAACAGAAAAATGGTCGCAAGTAGGGTTTAATCCGTTTTCAATGCATTCCTATGGGAAATTTGAACAAAGGAAAATTTGCTTAACAGAATTTCATTTGGAACGAATTAATTCCTTTATACAAGGTAAAACTGTAGATTAAAGAACAGTTTTTACCCTAGAGCAGTAACTGGGCTAAATGCTGCGGTTTCATGTCTATTTTAAGAAGATTTTTTAAAGCATTTTAAAGTCTTCAAGCAGATTTTAAGCATCTTAGGTCATTTTAAGCAGAATGGTGTTTATGTGGTGTTTGATTGCTTTTGGTTTGTGTAGTGATGGAACAGCACTTAATTTCGTTGTACATATTGCACATATGTACAGTGACAATGATTTTTTTTTCTATTCGATTCTATAAATAAAATTCCAGACCATCCATATTCCTCCCTCAACTGCTCTTCTGGTGGTCTTAGGAAAAAGAAGATAAAATAGGAAGCAAGTACAGTGGTACCTCGAATTACATTTTAATCCATTCTGAATGCATCTTCTTAAGAACCGGAATGATTAGGGGACTGGAACACCTTCCTTAACATCTGAGGCTGCAACAGCTGGCCTCTTCAGTCATGAATGACAGCGCCTAAGAGGTGACCTGACTGAAGTTTGTAAAATCATACATGGTGTGGACAAAGTAGATAAGGAAAAACTATTTTCCCTATTGCACAACACTAGAACTAGGTGGCACTCCATGAAACTTTTGGGTGCTAGATCTCAAACAAATAAGAGAAAGTACTTTTTCACCCAGAGGATCACTGATCTGTGGAACCCCCGGCCAGTGGAAGTGGTGACAGCTGTCAACCTTGACAGCTTTAAGGAAGAATTAGACAAGTTCATGGAGAACAAGGGAAACCAATTGCATTATGGATGTCTAAGGACAACCTCTGCGTTGGAGAGATAGGCAGGATATATCTCAATGCCATTTGCAGGGAATCATAAGTTGGTGAAGACTTCTGCTTGAGAATACGCTGAAGCAAATGGTGAGCCACTGTGTGAGACAGAATGCTGGATAGGCTGTGTTCTTATGTTCTTTTTTAATTTTTATTTTATAAAAGAACAGATAAAACAGCAAAATAACATAAGGAAGAAAAAATAACACACATCAATGTAAAAAAAATATAACAAATATAACAGACATATACCTCGTGCAACCTACCCCCCTCGGGACTTAAACAAAATTACAACTTTCATGATATTGACCAGCCCATTTCCCTCCAGAAATACATTAAACCTTCTCCAGGTGTATAGCCTTTACCCTTTTGGAATTCACATACCAATAATTGATCCCATATTCCATTAAAGTCATTAGACTTGCTCAGCTCTTTCCTAATTCTCATTTCACAAGTCAGTTTATCGTTAATAGCTAAATTCCATAACTCCTTATTACCATTCTTCCATTACTAATTGATCATTAGATTTCCAATATTTAGCAAAAATCAGCCTTGCAGTCATAACCATTATAATTACCATTTTCCCCTCCTCTTTCTTCAGTTGTGTATCTGCAACTATGTTTAACAATACCAGCTGGGGGAACATTGGAATCTTTTCCTCTAATATTTCTTGCATTTCATTGAAAACCAAATTCCATTCAAATTACCTTTTCTCACATTTCTCACTATTCACTAGAGAATGATGGGATTTATAGTCCAAAAAAGTTCAAAATTCCACATTTCTTGCTTCCCATTGCATAGCCTCATGTTTCAGGACACTAAAATATTTGCCAGCGATGGCAGCTGAGAGAGGAATATGGATTGGTGGGAAAGTTATTTATGTTCATTTTATTCAGACTTTCTGTAAAATTTTTGAATGCCTTAATATCATTAATGGGAAAAGATGAATCTGAGAAGCTTATAAGCAACTGTTATACCCCCATTGCTATTTCCAGCTTCTGGTATATTGAATAAATTATTTGTAAACTTAAAAGTAAGATCTCTAGCAAGGAATTGTTCAGAACTCTCCCTACACTTTTGGAGCTGCAGAAGATTTCAAATCAAAAACCCTGCCTACTGCTCTCACTAAATTCTTGATAAAAGAGTTGTGCTTATTAAACACTCAAGGTTTTTATCTTTAGGCTTATGCATGCATCCTTCCAGTTCCTCAATATTCTGGTTTAAAAGGCACCATTGTTAATCCTTGTAATTAGCAATGCTGTCCGTGACTTAATGACAGAATGCAGCATTGGATGATTTTTAGCGATGAGCTGAACAGAACAAAAGAAGACCACTGAACAGAGACCTGTTCAGAAAAAAAAAAGATGTGACTGTCAGATGCCTCAAAGCAAGATGAGTTGGAATGTGAACTACCATACATCTTTCTATCTACCTGACCATTTGATGGGCCCCAATGGCTCGGTTCTCCTGCTTCAACTGCTCTGCAAGGATGCAAAGAATACTTGTAAAAAAAAATCTCACCATTTTAGAGTTTCTCAACATGACCTTCATGAGACATTTCAAAGCTCTATGAGATTCGGTACGTGCCAGGTGGCGGTGTAGCAAGGGTACTGCAGAGTGGTTAATGCTCACCGGAAGGACTGTGTAAAGTGTGGGCTTTAACAGCCAGTAGAGATGGGCACGACTCAAAAAAATAAGTTTTCGTTTTTCGTTTGTCGTTTTGGGGTCTGTTTCGGTTCATTTTCGTTTTTCAGGGGTTTTTTTGTGCATTTTTCATTTTTGTTTGGGAGACAGGGATAAACAGTGAGGTGGCCAAGTTTGCAGATGACACAAAACTTTTCCGTGTGGTAAAAACCAGAGAAGATTGTGAAGAGCTCCAGAAGGATCTCTCTAAACTGGGGGAGTGGGCTGAGAAATGGCAAATGCGTTTTAATGTAACCAAATGTAAAGTAATGCATATTGGGGCAAAAAATCCAAATTTCATCTATCAACTCATGGGCTCTGAGTTATCCGTGACGGATCAGGAAAGAGATCTTGGAGTGTTGGTGGACAGCTCCATGAAGGTGTCTCCCCAATGTGCGGCAGCAGTGAAGAAGGCCAATTCCATGCTAGGGATTATCAAAAAGGGGATTGAAAATAAAACAGCCAACATTATAATGCCATTATACAAAACAATAGTAAGGCCCCACCTGGAGTATTGTGTACAATTCTGGTCACCGCATCTCAAGAAAGACATAGTGGAACTGGAAAAGGTGCAGAAGAGGGCGACTAAAATGATTACTGGGCTGGGGCACCTCCCTTATGAAGAAAGGCTAAAACATTTGGGCCTCTTTAGTCTGGAAAAAAGGCGCCTGAGGGGGGATATGATTGAGACATACAAAATAATGCAGGGTATGAGTAAAGTGGATAGAGGGAAGCTCTTCTCCCTCTCCCAAAATACCAGGACTAAGGGACATACACTCAAATTGAGGGCTGGGAGAGTAAAAACTGACAAAAGAAAATATTTTTTCACCCAGCGCATTGTAAGTCTATGGAATTCCCTGCCACACAATGTGGTGATGGCATCTGACCTGGATGCCTTCAAAAGGGGACTGGACAGATTCCTGGAGAAAAAGTCCATCACAGGTTACAGACCATGATGGAGATGTGTAGTCTCCAGGCTTTAAACCAGGGTACTTCAAGGGCCAGATGCAGGAGAGTGGTATCAGGAGACAGATATCTAGTCTCATGAACTCCCAGATGCATCTGGTGGGGCCGCTGTGAGATACAGGAAGCTGGACTAGATGGGCCCTTGGCCTGATCCAGCATGGCTCTTCTTATGTTCTTATGTTCTTATGTTCTTATGTTTTCATTACGAAACAAAATAAAAAACAAAATGAAAATGAAAATTTTTGTTTTCGTTAGCATTCTTTTCATTGGAATGTGTCTACCATAACAAAAACGAAAAACAGGGCAAAATTTTTCATTTCGTTTTCGTTTTCATTTTGTTTTCTGGAAAATTTTCATTTTCATTTTTGTTGCGTAACGGAAACGAAAAATGAAAATGAAAATTTCGCTGAGTCGTGCCCATCTCTAACAGCCAGATAGCAGTGCTAAATGAAGAAGCAAACACAGCGATGACTCCCTTCACCAAGAACTGTATTGACAAAATATATACAAGTCCAGCAAACAAAAACAGGATCGGCAGGCATATACCTTGTTAGTTAGATAGGCAGTCCAGTAGACCAAACTTTCCGGGAATCCAAACTGACAGAGTAACGAGTTGCTTCTTCCAACAACATCCCACACCACACTGAACAACTGTCTTGCTATTATGCATATGTCTGATGCAATCATTACTCAGCAAACTGACAACTGAGCATGACCAAACTGTCACCTGACTTGACTAGTTGCCAGAATATAATTACACAGGTGTGTGCTCATTCTGCCTTCTCATTCTCAAATTGCATCATAACTTGCAATAAGACAATTCCATTTTGTACAATCCTCAACAGGAGTGTCCTCCCCAACCCCATCACATCACCCAGCAAGATGGGGCAATCCTCCGGGCGCAGGGTGGGTGTTTTTGAGTGTGTGCGCACGCAATAGTGCGCATGTGCCTTACCTCTCCCACAGTGGGCCAAGGGCAAGGCAAGGAGGAGGAGGATGGCGCCGCAGCCACCATGCTCCCCACATGCCTGCCTGCCTGCTTGCTTCACCACTCGCTTGGCGCATGGCAGCAGAGGAGGCGGCTGTGGTGGAGTGGGTCCCATCATCAAGCCTTAGCCCGAGGAAAGGAGGACTGCTGGTGGGAGGGCACATGGCTTCCTCCTTTTGCTCCCCCTCCAGGCACCCCCAAATTGCTGCACCCGGGGCACATGCACCATTCCACCCCACCCCCAAGATACACCTTTGTTGCCAAGTAAACTGCAAGACAAGAAAACCTCCTTATCCTCATCAGTATTTTTGCAGTTTGCCCACAGTGTCTCCGCAGCACAGGTCTATGTAACTGCAGCATCTTTTCCCTTTAAAAAGCACAGTGAGTATATATGCACACAAAATTCAAATACAGAAGGACTGGCTGACTGATTTAGAAAGTCACAAACAACCCATCTGATGCTTTTGAATTGTAAAAGAATCAACCAAGGTGGCAGCAATTGCACTTTTGGGTTGCCGAAACATATTGCACAGGATATGAAAACAGTATATAATGTGTGATTACTAACTTTTGGCAATATGTAGCTTGCATAATTATTCGTAAATCATCCAAAGAGTACAGTATACAAGCAGCATGCTTTGGCATAAAAAGTAGATGGCAGGGAGAAATGTTCAAGGTGTGAATGTTGCTTACCTTCATTTGAATTCTAAATTCAATACAGTAATTATGTATTATTTTAATACACACAGGGAGACCATCATGTTGGAGTCATAGAATCATAGAATCATAGAGTTGGAAGATACCTCAAGGGCCAGTCCAACCCACTGCCATGCAGGAACCCCCATCAAAGAACTCCCAACATATGGCCATCCAGCCTCTGCTTAAAAACCTCCAAAGAAGGAGACTCCCCCACCCTCCATGACGGCATATTCCACTGCCGAACAGCTCTAACTGTCAGGAAGTTCTTCCTAATGTTCAAATGGAATCTCTTTCCCTGTAATTTGAAACCATTGCCCCGAGTCCTAGTCTCTGAAGCCATAAAAAACAAACCTGTTCCCTCTTCAATAGGATATCCTTTCAAATATTTAAACATAGCTATCATATCCCCCCTCAGACTTCTTTTTGAAAGGCTAAACATTCCCAGTTCTCTAAGCCATTCCTCATAAGAGTCCTGTGTGTTATTCATGCAAATTATAGTAACGTCACTAGGAAAGTTTTCCACCTGCAGATTGTCCCTGGATAATCCCTTCATTCTAGACCAGGTGTTTTACTAATGTGCCGGGCTGGCGCTTCCATTAAGGCGAACTAGGCAGTTGCCTAGGGTGCCAAAATGGAGAGAGGGCACTGGACAGCCTGCCACTCCCCTGCCACCCCCCCGCCGCTGGCCACCGCTGTCCATCCCCCCACCTCCCACCAGCCGCCCATCGCCATCTGCCCATTGCTACCCGCCTGCCCGCTCCCCGTGCCCGTCACCGTCCCTTGCCATCCACCACCCTGCCCCACCCCCACCCTGCCCATCCACCACCCACCACCCCACCCACTGCCCCCGCCATGCCGCTGCCGCTCCACCCACCGCCCCCGCCCTCGCCTAGGGCACAAAAAAACCTAGCACCGGCCCTGCTAACGTGCTCAAATAGTTTAGGAATGCATGTCTTACATAAGCCCAAGTTTATAGGAATGTTTAAAAAAGCAACATTCTTACTGCTAATGCTTACACTTTGAAAAGGTAACAATCCATCATAGGTGCCACCAAAGGGGTACTGTCACCTAGTCAAGAGAACCATTCCTCTTTGTTCTCATTTCTCCCTAATTGCAATTTCATTCGAGATTTGCATAAAGTGATAAAATCAGTGAGAGGACATGGTGAAAACCACCCAATGTGGAGTGAAAATACCAAGAGAATATTCAGCTCCGTGGCACAGCTGAGCCAAGTGGAAGCCGCTTTGCCCCCCCAGCCAGAAGCCGCGAGGGACCTACCTCTCGCGAGAGGTACAGAAGTGAGAGTCCTTATAAGGGCTTGGAGAGGTTTCTCGGCCTCTCTCTCGTTGCGGCTTTCCCCACCCACCCACCCTTTCGGACAGTAGTATGAGTTCGTCTGGTCGCTTGGGCGCCAGATAGGAATTTTTGACCCCGGGGCAAGATTGGCTGGTAGCCCCTGGGGATTTTTCGCCTATCCCATACTACTGCGGCGCGGTGGGCTTTCACAGCCAAAGTTGGAATTGGCCATACGGGGCGATAGTGTGGATCACGGAGGGGCAGTTGATGAGTCTGGTCTCAATTTCCCTGTGGGATCATCCAGCATCACGGCGTTGCGGACCCAAGGTCACAACGCCGGGGGGGTGGATGTACCTGGAGGGCCCAGCGGGCAGGCAGGCACAAGTGGCAAGCCTGGGCTGCCCGGCTGGGGAAAGGGGAGTTGCTGGCGGGGGCCGCCCTGTTCTCTGACAGGGTGACCTTGGGGCTATTGACTCGCCCAAATACGCTGTCAGTTGGAGGGGGTCCTGGGAGACCCCAAAGTGACAACTTGCAACCCTCACTACAGCAGGCCCCATGTTTGAAGTTCTGTTTAAGGTTGAAGTTATTAATAAAGTGTGGCCCAGAATGGTACCCAAAACATCTGTCTCGCGTGGTTATTCCAGCGGGGGGGGGGGCAAAGTAGGAAACAAGAAAGAGCAGCTGAGAGGAAAGCTATGAGGACCCAGGGCCAAAGGGCTTCGATTTCACAGGAGCCTTCTCACAGCCAGAAGTAAAACAGACAATTACCAGAGACTCCAGTGGAGTTGTGGGGAAGACGTCAGCCGCAAGGAAAAGTAGATCCATGGCTGCCTTTCAGGAAACAAGAAGAAGAATGCCGGAGAAATTTCTCTGACTGGCATTAATATTAACAAGCTATGGTGAGGAAGGAAGGAGGAATACTTCTCTCCAGTGTGTACCTGTGCATGGCCATGTGATACTTTTAATTATAAACATCGCTATCACACAACCGTTTGACCTGAGATAATTGGCAGATGGTTGGTATTTGATTCCCCTCTCCGCCCTCAGCTTTAAGCATCAAAGAGGTAGAAGAGCATATCCAAATTCCTCTGTGGGGAACAGTGGTAGCTTAAGCAGAAATGGCAACTGGAGGATGTTCCTCACAACAGATGTTTAGTGTCTTCAATTAGGCTAAGAAGTACCATTTGAAGCAGAGTCTTTAAAGTGCAAGCCACACTGGGGAAATGCAAGGACCGGAGATGAAAGAGAGTAAAATATTGGCAGGGAAAACCTGTGCCTGGTGGCTTTTTAAACGGTTCCGCTCACCATCATTTGGAGCACAGGTGGACAAAAATCTGGGCATCTAGATATGCTTGGATGATAACTTCTATTATTATTCTCTGTTAGCTACAAAGGTAAAGGATGCTGCGAGGTCAGCATGCTAAACAGCACCTGAAGGCATGGCTTTCAAGTGCATGGCTGCTCAAGCACACAGTATCCCCCTTTGTGCGTTGTTCCTCCTACTCTGGACACCCACAGTGAGTATTTCCACCCCTTTTGGTTCCTGTCATGGCAGAACCCCACACAGGGGATTGCACTGGGGGTGGAGTCATGCATGTGAAGCGCAAAGCCTCGCCCAGCAGGACTGAAAATTAAAGGCAACATTGCCTAAGGAGCTCCATTTTGCCCATCATCAGTTGAGGGTGGGGGGTGTAACATGTAACCCATGCAGCCAAATGCCCTCCACTGCCCTGTTGTTGTTGTTGTTTTTGTTGTTGTTGTTGTTGATGATGATGATGATGATGATGATGTGTCATTACAGTTGTGACCGACTCTTTGTGACCCCATGTCCATGGACTTTTCACTGTCTACTAGAGATCAAATAGAATATTGGCGTCCTTAGATCCTTATGAATTTCTATACCACTGCTGTGCTCATGGTTTAAATCGGTTGCTGTGCCTTGCTGCTTTTAAATGTGTTTTCAGTTGAGGAGAGCACAGCTCGCTGGTTTGGCAGTTGGTGCCTTTGGACAAACTGGTGATCAGCACTTCCGAACTGTGCCTCCTCCAATGAACGCCCACTCAGAGGCAGCACTCTGACTTCCCAGCCCCGCCTCCACCAACTGCGGGCTCTGAGTGGGTGCAAAACAACTGGAACGAACCACTGAACTGGTGGATAGTGCCCATCTCTAGTTTTTAGTATTGATTGAACAGAAAAACACCAGATAATAAAATGCTTGAATAGGGCTTGCACTGAGACAGTCTGAATTGACAAGGTATTTCTGTTCCCAGGGGTTTCAGAGAGTGGCAGTTTATCAATAAAGGTTCATCTTGACTTTTTTTTTAAAAAAACTATACCAAACCAGGAGACTGGGAAATTCCAATTTACATTTCATGACCTGGTACAGGCTGCTGGAAAGATTTGAGGTTTAATTATGACACAAAACCCTAAGCAACTTGGGGTGCTAAAATGGTGAACTAGAGCTTTGGGAATCAGTATTCAAACACCCAATGAATCAAGGAAATCACTGGTTGACTCTGGGCCTGGCATGCTCTGTCAGTGTGAGGGAATGAGGAGCCAGGAGTTATGTATGCCAACCTGAGGTTGCTGGAGGAACGGCAGGAAATAAAATCTATATGTACACACATATATGAACATGTTAAAGCTGGAGCAGGCATATGAATCAATACCACTATACTGGTAAATATGACCTCTAGGAACACTTGGCTACCAATACCAGCAGCTTAGCACAAGCAATGCTGTCCATCAATAGACACACTCCACAAAATCTGGTTTCTAGGTCTGTATCTATAGGCAGATAAGGAAGAGTGTACACAAACAAGTATGGTGCTGTATACATTATTTTAATACATATTAGAGATGCTGAGGAATCAGAAAAATTGTGATTCGATTTGATTCAGGATTCATCAAGGTCAATGAAAAAACAAATTCATGAACATTTGTAAAATTCCCCCCCCCCCCCAGGGGGGGCCCTATAAAATGGCCTCCAAGGCACT
The DNA here is from genome assembly GCA_023846285.1 of Phrynocephalus versicolor. Taxonomy (NCBI): domain Eukaryota; kingdom Metazoa; phylum Chordata; class Lepidosauria; order Squamata; family Agamidae; genus Phrynocephalus; species Phrynocephalus versicolor. Next base: position 35,169,441 of record JAHTLZ010000007.1, on the reverse strand, counting down.
TAGAGACACCAACTTTTCAGGGAAGCTTCCCATGATTCCTGTAAGTTTGGAGAAGTTTGGGTTCTGGATGCCTGGTTTATGCACACACTTCCCACAGATGCCCCCATGACACCTAAAGACATCAAATTTCCATTGCTGTTCTCTACAATTCCTCCATGTTTGGAGATGATTGAGTTTCAGACGTAAGAGCTATACACCCACAGAGGGGATCTCTCTAGCTTGGGAAATCCAATATTCACTAAACCTGGAGGGGTTGTAGAGAAAGCTCAGGGAATACTTCCCTCCAAATTCAGTGTATCTAGGTGCCTCAAAGGCCATTTGGTAGACCAACAAATTGACTAAGCAAAATTATTTTAAAAAACACCAATTAATAATTGTTGGGTGTATCCATTTGTACAAAACAAATCAATGAATTAGAGGTTTTTGAATTAATTTTGCAATTAATTTTTTTATTTGTGCCCATCTTCAGTACATATTAGAGGGGCGTGGTGGCTCAGCAGGTTGGAGCACTGAAAACTGTCAGCTACAAAGTCAGCAGTTCAGCGGTTCAAATCCCGGGTGCCACACAGCAGAGTGAGCTCCTGCTGTTAACCCTAGCTCCTGCCAACCTAGAACTTTGAACACATGTAAATGCAAGTAGATAAATAGGTTCTTCCATAAAAAGTGGGAAGGTAAAACAGTGTTTTCTTGCACCAATGCCAGCCACATGGCCATGGACTTGCACAACACTGGCACTTAGGCTTGAATACTATAGAGGACTGAAGTGTCTTGACCACTTTAAAAATATCAGTAAAATTAACAATGGTTTGAGGCAAGACCAGTTGTTGCCTGAGACTCTCCAAAGTGAGCTTCTGCCAGCCAGACACAACTAGGCTGTAGCCAGATATATGACAGCTTTGCACAATTCTTATTGCCCCCCCACTCGGAATGACGAAGCGAGGCAGTGTGTTGGGGTAAACTGGGCCACACTTTATTAACAAACAACATCATAACAACAACAACAGGAGGGGCCAAGCATCTTCTCATATGGTCGGAACCCCGGGGTCTCCCGGGACCCCTCCGACCGGCAGCCTTAGGTGAGCCTTAAACCCCCAGGTGGTGCCGTCATGGGACGGCATGGCCCAGGCCGGTTAATTTGGTTTCCTCCTCCCTGCCTGTTATTCTCAAGGCTGGGTAATTCCCAGCGCAGGGAGGTGCTTTCCCTCTCCCACCGCAGCCCTGTGACCTCCCGGCCCGCCGTGCTGTGGTGGAGGGTGTTTCCTCCTCCCTGCCTGTTATTCTCAAAGCTGGATAATTTCCAGCGCAGGGAGGCGCTTTCCCTCTCCCACCGCAGCCCCGTGACCTCCCGGCCTGCCGTGCTGTGGTGGAGGGGTGTTTACCTTTATCTTGCCAATGGTATGCTCCCTGCTGCCCTCCATGCTTTTAGCCGCCAAAGTGTGACCGATACAACATTTCATCAACAACTGCAACTTGAGGAACCAGTGTGGGATAGGCGAAAAATCCCCGCTCTCAACGGCCAATCTAGATTGTGGGTCAAAAATTCCTATCCGGCCCCAAATCAGGCGACCAGGTAACCTCACACTAGCCCTAACATGGTGGGTGGGTGGGGAACACTGTTGAAGCTGAACTGGTGGCTGGGGGGAGGAGCTACCCTTTATAGGGCGCTCCTCCCCCCGCCCCTGCAGGACATACGGGTCCTGCCTCTCCTCCTTGTCCTCCTTGGGCGGGGCAAATCGGCTCCGCGGGTGGACAAGCCTCCCGCGGAGCTAGCATTGCCCCCCCCACTCGGAATGACGAGGCGAGACAGTGTGTTGGGGTAAACTGGGCCACACTTTATTGACAAACAACATCATAACAACAACAACAGGAGGGCCCAAGCATCTTCTCATATGGTCGGAACCCCGGGGTCTCCCGGGACCCCTCCGACCGGCAGCCTTAGGCGAGCCTTAAACCCCCAGGTGGTGCCGTCATGGGACGGCACGGCCCAGGCCGGTTAATTTGGTTTCCTCCTCCCTGCCTGTTATTCTCAAGGCTGGGTAATTCCCAGCGCAGGGGGGCGCTCCCCCTCCCCCCGCAGCCCCGTGACCTCCCGGCCCGCCGTGCTGTGGTGGAGGGGTGTTTACCTTTATCTTGCCAATGGTATGCTCCCGGCTGCCCTCCAGCGCAGGGAGGCGCTTTCCCTCTCCCACCGCAGCCCCGTGACCTCCCGGCCCGCCGTGCTGTGGTGGAGGGGTGTTTACCTTTATCTTGCCAATGGTATGCTCCCTGCTGCCCTCCATGCTTTTAGCCACCACGGCCACGGGCCTAGCCTTGCTATGGCTCCGGCCCCCCACCAGCAGCTAACACTTCGACCAGGCCCCTCCTCAAGTCTTGCAGGAATCCTTCCATGCCCACATCCGACAGGTGCACCCCGTCCGGCCTGTAGAGCTCTGTCCTGCGCACATCAAGCTCCGGGTGGCCCAGCACAGCCCCAAATTCCTTGCAGACCGCACTATGAACCTCCTGGTTCACTCCCTTTCTGGAGCGAGTAATCCTCTGTGGGTCACAGTCTGGCCTCCACACTTGCCGTGGTATCAGGGTGGACCCCAAATTTTTGCCGCCGGGAACCTGGCCTTCCAATCTGCCAGATCCCGCAATATCTCCAAGACCAATGACTTGCCTGTCTGGGTAGTCAGGTTGCTTCCCCCCAAATGGATTGATAAGAAATCCGGTGGCATGCCTCGGGCCACCACTATGGCCGTACCCAGGCACTCCCGCCACCTCATCCCCCGTTTACCCCGCCATTCAATTATGGCACGACTACCCAGCCCCAAATTTAGTCCCCAACCGGATCTGCTGGCGTACTTCTCCGCCCAGTATACATAACTATGCCCCCCAAAACCCCTCTCGCCCGGCGGGCGCTGCACTCAGGTCCTGGGAAGACAAAAAGAACACATTAACTGCCAGTCACAGCCTCCTGGCCCTGGAACGATAACAAAACAGGTTAGGGCGTCGGCAACGGCCGCACATACCTCTTGTAACCGTGAGAGGCCCACCTCCCCAACCGGCGGATAGAGCCCTCATCATAACCCACCGCCACGGCTGCTGATGCTGCCCCGATCCTGCACGAGTGGGTCCCGACCCGTCCCGGAGCTCAGGGCCAGCCTCCGGGCGCAAGTCGACCAGGTCCACCATAAAACACACATGGTTAATGCGGCAGGGTTTCCCCTCGTAGCTTCCCCGGTAGGTGCCATCCCAGCAGACCAGCGGGACCTGCCCCGACTGGCCTGAAGCGCGGGCGGGTGTGTGGCCGGCCCTGGCCTTATGGTGAGGCCACTGTTGAACCACTGGCACTGCAACCAGTGGGTGGCAGCGGCCCCTCCCAACGGGCGTATTTATTTATTTATTTATTTATTTATTATATTTATATCCCGCTTATCTACAGGGTACTCTAAGCGGCTTACAACAAAAAAGGCTACAAAGCCAATAAAATACAATAAATAATCACAGACAAACCTATAAACACCCTAAACACTGTTAAAACCACATGACAGCTCGACTAAAACGCAAGTTACGATGGCAAAAAAAAAAAAAAAGTCAACTGTCGCCAAAGGCCTCACGAAAAAGGTAGGTTTTCAGCGCCTTTCAGAAGGCCAGCAGGGACTCTGCAGAGCGCACTTCACTGGGGATGGAATTCCAGAGGCTGGGGGCCGCCACAGAGAAAGCCCGGGTCTGAGTGCTCGTCCTCCGGGCTTCCCGAGGGGTGGCGACCCGAAGCAAGTGCGCTCGCGCCTGCCGAACGGGACGGGCCGAAGTTGACCGCTGAGCGATACGCTCTGCCAGGTAGTCCGGTCCCAAGCCATGGAGGGTTTTATAAACTAAAACCAGGACCTTGAATCTGATCCGGGCCGCAACGGGCAACCAGTGCAAGCGGGCCAGGACTGGGGTGATGTGGTCGTAACGACGCACACCAACCACCAGCCTGGCCGCCGCGTTCTGGACCCGCTGCAAGCGCCGGAGAAGATTCAAGGGCAACCCCATGTAGAGCGCGTTACAGTAGTCCAGCCTCGAGATCACCAGAGCTTGGACCAATGTTCTCAAGGAGTTCGCGTCGAGGTATGGGCGGATCTGGGCGATCCGACGGAGATGGAAATAGGCGGACCTGGTCACCGACGCCACTTGGTGCTCCATGGCAAGCGCCGGGTCCAGGAACACACCCAGATTCCGCACCCTCTCCGCGAGCTGGAGGGAGACTCCCCCCAGACAGGGAAGAGGGCCACCGTACCCCGACGGTGAGCTCCCGAAGAACATAACCTCCGTCTTCTCGGGGTTGAGCTTAAGCCTGTTCGCCCCGGTCCAAGCCAGTACGGCCTCCAGGCACCCGTCGAGAACTTCCACAGCTTCCACAGCAGAGGTGTTAAAGGAGAGATAGAGCTGCGTGTCATCAGCGTACTGATGACAGCAGACTCCAAAACTCCTGATGACCCCCGCCAACAGCCTCACGTAGATGTTAAACAGCATGGGGGACAGAGACGACCCCTGAGGAACCCCACACGGGAGGATCCAAGGGACCGATAACTCCCCCCCATGCTGCACGTACTGTGGCCGGCCCTCCAGGAAGGAACGGAGCCAACTGCAAGCAGTGCCTCCGATTCCGACCTCAGAGAGCCGGTCCAACAGGATACCGTGGTCGACGGTATCAAAGGCCGCTGACAGATCCAGGAGGACCAACAGGGAAGAGCAACCCCTGTCGGCCGCCCTGAGAAGGTCATCTTGCAGGGCGACCAAAGCTGTTTCGGTACCCTGGCGGGGCCTGAACCCGGACTGGCAAGGATCGAGGCACTGCCGATCCTCCAAGTATGACTGCAGCCGGACCACCGCCACCCTCTCGATCACCTTGCCCATAAACGGGACATTGGCGATAGGACGATAGTTTGTCAGATCATCCACCGCCAGGCCAGGTTTTTTCAAGATGGGCTTTACCACCGTCTCCTTCAAACGAGAGGGAAAAACCCCCTCGCTGAACGAGGCAGTGGCGATGGCAGAAGCCCATTCGGCCATAGTCCCTCTGGCAGCTCTAATTAGCCAGGCAGGGCAAGGGTCGAAAGGAGTGGAGGCAGGCCGGCAATGCGCCATAGCCTTGGAGATCTCGACAGCAGAACCAGGCCCAAGCGCATCCAACTGAGGCGACAAAGGCGGACCAGCAACTGGAGATGGCGGGACAGGACCACTGCAACCGGAGTCAAAACCAGCATGGATGGCCTCAATCTTAGTTCGAAAAAAGGCTGCGAATTGCTCACTACTGAACTCAGTAGGAGGAGGCCTGGCCAGACTAGGATTGCTGAGGTCCCGAACCACCCGGAAGAGCTCCGCCTGGCGGTTCGAGGCCTCAGCAATTTTCAGGGAGGTGAAAGATGTTCTAGCCTCCCTTATCGCGATGATATAGCGACTAGACTGGGCATCAACGGCAGCCTTACTCAACGCCGTGCGGGATTTCCTCCAGCTGCGTTCCAACCTCCTCCTAACCTGCTTCATTGCCCTAAGCTCCCCCGTGAACCATGGGGAGGGCCGGGCTCGGCAGCGGAGGAGGCGCTTGGGGGCAATCCGGTCAATGGTGTGGACAGCTGTTTCATGCCAAAGATTCGCCACACCCTCGGCCGGAACGTCAGCCAAACCACCAGGTAGTCCCCCAAAGAGCTCACCAAACCGCTGAGGGTCCTGGAGCCTCCGGGGGCGGGCCAAGATAGTGGGCCGATGGTCCCCGCGGGGAGGAGCCGAAATCGCCAGGGAAAATGAAAGCAGGTGATGGTCTGTCCATGACACAAGAAGGGAGACAAGGTCCCCCACCTCCAGACGCGAATCCCCCGACATGGAGGTAAACACCAGATCCAGGGTGTGACCAGATCTGTGGGTGGGGCATAAAACATGCTGGGACAGACCCATGGAAGCCATGGATTCCATGAACTCCAGAGCTGCACCAACAAGCCCACCATCCGCATGCACGTTGAGGTCTCCCGCAACCAATAGGCGCGGGGATCTCAACAATGCAGCGGAGATGAACTCTGTGAGCTCTGGAAGGGATTGTGCAGGGTTGCGGGGAGCTCGGTAGCCCAGCACAATGCCAAATCTGTCCCGCTGTCCCACCAACAGATGAAGTGCCTCCAACCCCTGGCTAACCAAAGTCGAGGCCCTGCTGACGTGTAAAGAATCCCTGTAGACGATTGCGGCCCCTCCCCCCTTTTGACCCCCCAACCTTCCCACTCCCTCTACCAGGTACCCGGGCGGGCAAAGGAGAGAGAGGGAAGCCCCCCCCTTCGTGCCCACCCAGGTCTCGGTGATGAATGCCAGGTCGGGCTTCCCATCCGCAATAGTATCATAGATGAGAGGGATCTTGTTATGAACCGACCTGGCATTCATCAGGATACAGGTAAGGTTGGGGGCGCTGGTGGAGTGACTCCCGGGCACGTGGCAGAGAGCCGAGGGGTCAGAACGAGGGACAGACACCAGTTGTCTGACCCGAGTTCTTCTTGCCTGACAAACCCTACGGCTACAAGCGTACCGCCCACGGCCCATCACCGTTGGTATGTGAGCCCCTGCATTCATGAGAGAGAAAAAAAGAAAAAAAAAGAAAAAAAGGAAAAGGAAAAAAAATATATATGTATATAGATAGTTACAACAACAACAATGTAAAAATATAAAAATTACGATAACAATGAAAATAACAAGACAATAATGCACTAAAATTACAAATTACAAACTACAAACAACAAATTAAAGGGCAACCACCAGGGCGAATGGAGAGGGACAGGGAGGGACGCAAAGATGGTTCACAGGCAATGAGTGAGCGGCAATAACTGGTATGGCAGCTGATGTCACAGGTGGGTAAAAACAAGCACAAAGTGGGGTCAGGCCATCAACTGTCGGCGGGCCGGCAGCGGCCTCTAGGCCTGGGAGGGCCCAAACACAGCAGCCGCGAGCTAACCCTGAGCCTCGGTAGATGGAAGGCCCACTGCCGCCAAACCAGTCCAGTGTCCTTGGAAGCAGCACAGAGGATAAAGGAATTAGATGAAAGGGGGAGCGGGATGAACACCACACCCCCTAATCCACAACAGTCAGAGAGAACTGACAACAAGGGGAGGGAAAAAGGGGAGGGCAAGGATGGAAGAGGGAGCAGGAACAGGGCAAGAGGGAAAAGGCGCATGTCGAGGCAGCCTTTGGGACTGTCCCCAAAAAAGCCGTTGCAATAGTGAATAGCAAGGAAGCTTACAGGTCTTGAGTTCCAGCAGTGGCTAGGCTGGCTGGCTCAGCT
>JAHTLZ010000007.1:35120271-35141459 GCA_023846285.1 Phrynocephalus versicolor | reverse complement strand
TGATTGATTGATTGATTGATTGATTGATTGATTGATTGATTGATTGAGCTTCTAGATGGCCCATCTGGCAGCCAGGCCACTCTGGGCAGTTTACAAGAGCAATACATGCAGATACAACAAGGATTAATAACAATGTAATAAAATTAAAAACTAAAAATGAAAACACATTTTAAACATTTCACATTTAGACCTTAACAAGGTACAATAAGCACATTATTGCTCAGAATACTCCAATGCGCTTGCAGGCTGGATGGTGTGATTGTGCATCCAGTTTCACCAAAACCGTCTTTCTGCAGTGGTTGTGCTGATGTGAGCATGAAAAAGAGGCCTACTGATGCAAACGTGTGCGTGGTTCATCCAGATTGCTTTGTGCCATGTTTCACCTCATCCGTCCAGCCTCACACATTAGTAGCATAGGAGGGGGAGAGAAAAGTGCAAAATGAACTGAAGGAGTTGACAGCTGCCCATTCACTGTTCTCTATAGACAAGACTATTTTTAAACATTCAAAGCTCTGCAGATTTCCTCCATCATCTAGCAATTTTCCTAGCACTCAATTTTGATGCAAAGTTGAAGGGAAGGGGGCTTTCAGCAGGGATGCAGGACTCTCTATCAAGTCAGACTTGAGCCACACTAGTGATTTGACTTGGACTCAACCCGGGTCCCCCTCCCATGACTTTGACTCAACTCACAACTTGGAACCCACCCACCCACATTTGTTTCTGATGGGGAGGGAGCTTATTTTTAATGGGGACATGGATGTGGAACTTGGAACATGGGACTTGCTACCAAAGACTTGGACTCAGACTTGGGACTTGGGACTTGGTAACAAAGTCTATGATTTGGACTTGGGGCTGAGACCCAAAGTTTTGCCAAGATTGCTGCCTTTTACAGAGTTGGCAAAAGTCATTTGAGGTTGTTTGCTTTCACTGATTTTGTAGTTTACAATTATAAATGAGGTCGTAAGGGCCACTCATCTTAGTCACATAGAAAGCCTCTGTGCCAGCTTTGTGGTTTTCTAGAATCAGTAGGCAACAGCATAGAAACCTGCCAACAGATTAACACAACAAGCAGGACAAATGCTCATGAATGTTACCCTCACTGTAGTTTTAGTGTATTCCACATCAGGTCTTCTTTTAAAGCAAACTTATTTCTTTCTCTGCTCAATATATCTTCAAAGTATTGAACCAATCTGAACAGTTCTGTGAGAGGAAAGATCCATCACCTTTTAAAATATTTGTTTGTTATTGTTTATATACTGTGTATATCATTGACTTCTGGGTTTCTCAAACTCAGCACCCTTCTCCCACCCCCACCCCCCAATATTTTTCTTAATGGCAAAGGAAAACCAAAGGGTATTGGGAATGATAGACGATAACAACACATAATCTTTCCAACAGAAATTTTAAATCCTTATTCAAGGCAGATAGCAGTTTTTGCCTGTTTTGTTTGAGATGGGGTTGGGGTAGATGAAAGAAGATAAGAATCTGGATGAAATCCTGTTTGTGAAAGTAATGTGGCCTGGAACTGAAAATCTGAGGCAGGGCTTCATAAGAAGGATGAGATTACACGAGATGCCGCATGATGGAGGGTGGGGTTGAGCTGCACACTTTCTAGTTATCATCAGAGATTCTTAGCCTCCATCCGGCAATGAATTGTCATTATGGCTTTTCAGGACACCAATGCTGTCAGTGTCACCTATAGATCCAAGTGAGTCACATAAATTGACTCGTCTTCCTACATCTAGAGTAGACCATTGCTGCTTCAGTACAAAATGGCAGTGCAGATTATTCTCTGAGTGATACTTAAGCTTTGTATTTTAAAGACCTGGTTAAATGCTTACCACTGCACACAATTTTCCCAACAGGTACAAAAGGTTGCATTGATAGGATTTGAGAGGTCTCAATTCTAATCAATAATAAGGATTTGTTTTAATCATAAAAATATTCTGGAAATATACTAGGAAAATAGATGCTCTGTTATATTGTAGGATGCTTATACAGACAGAGACTTCTTGCAAAATAACACTTCCCTATTTCAGTGCTAAAGAGAAAGTCACAAGCTGTGAAGATACTTTCAGTTCTAGCTGAAGACTAGCAAAACCGCAAAATTATGAAATTATAGAAATGCTTATGTGACGGGATGTTGAATTAGCAAAGAAGTGTCATTTTTATAAGTTTAACTTTGAACACACACAGAGGAACACCAGGTCATATCAGGAAAAGAAAAAGGAACAGTTATCAATGTATAAGTAAACTGTTCCCGTAAAAGCGGAATTGATTCCAGACTCTGAAGTAGAGATGAGCACGAAGCAAAAAAATGGCATTTTGTTTCTCGTTTGTCATTTGGAGGGTCCGTTTCGGTTCATTTCCGTTTTTCGTGAATTTTTGCAAAAAAAATCATTTTCATTTTCGTTCATTTTGTTACCATTTCGTTACCATTTATTTCACCTTTTTGTGATTTTTTTTAAGGATTTTAAGCAATTCACTCATATTGCAGTAACGGAAACGAAATGCACGACAAAATTTCCGGTGTTTCTGTTCGTTTCATTTCATTTTAGAGACAAAATTCGTTTGTCATTTTGTTACGTAACGAAACGAAAAAACGGAAACGAAAACGAAAAATTGTTCGTTTCGTGCCCATCTCTACTCTGAAGGTATATAAACAAGTGCCAAGCTCCTTTAGAAGGGGGCCTGACTCTCAAGACCATCATTGGTGGTCTTCAGGCGCAGGTCTCCCTAGACATGTCTAGCATTATTATCTGCAATCACTATTAGTATTGCTGGTTTCCTGTCTTTCTCTCTTATGTGTTGTGTTAATATCCAATATGTTGTTAACTATTTCAATAAAAGCTGGAATGTATTTGCACCAGGAGCAAGATATTGATGGTAGTCATTTTTAAGCCAATTACAACTTATCATCATCTTCAGGGTATGAGTGGACTACAGTTCCCATCATCTCAATTATGATGCTATGAGGGGTTTAGCAGAATTAGATTCTTTACCCAGAATGAACTGAAGGAAGTGGTATCCTGGTGAACAACAAGGCCCAGATATCAGTGCAAATGGAAAGCAAGGATGAAATGGAAGTAAAGAAATCCCCATTCTCTATCACGCTTGCCAGCCTTCAGAAGAATTTTTGAGCCTGACAATCTACTTCTCCCTGCACTGCCAATAATTGATCTCTTAAACTGGAGTGCAAGCTCATTTCGAAGAGGAGATTAGATGCAGTCCTTTATGCATTATTTACATGTCCCCTGTCAAAATAGGTTTGTCCAATATTCAATGTGTGAGGCTTTCATTAAGAGAGTAGCCCTCCCCAGTGAAGCCGAGATGTTAGGTTACATGCTTACTTCAAAAATCCGCTTTACTAACTACCTTTCCCATGCCTTTGAAACACTGTTTATTTTTTGACCAAAAGTGTGACCACATTTTATTTATTATATCCCAACTTTCTCCTTAAAATGTCCCAAAGCAGGGTACATCATATAAAAAAACACAGTGGTCCCCCTCCCTTTTGCAGTTCATATACTGCAGTCCCGCTATATTGTGGGACTGCAGTATATGAAAAAAGCCCCCTGGAGTAAGGAGCAAAGGCCTCTTTCAGGCCTCCCATTCTTACCCCAGGACTGGTGCTGCCCTGAAAGGGCTTCCCTGCAAACCGGAAGTAACTTTAACTTCTGGATTACAGAAAATTATTTCTGAGGCCTCTGAAATTATTTTTGGCCATCCAGAAGTCACTTCCAGTTCATAGGGAGGCCCTTTTGGGGCCTCCAAAAGGCCCAGGAAGGCCCAAGAAGGCCTGTTTGGGCAGCACCAGGCTGGGGGTAAGTACAAGCGCCCCCAGTTAGGCCCCCCAGGCCCGCACCGACCTGCATCCGCATATCGTGGATTTTCAATTATTGCGGGTCGGGTCGGGTCCCTAACCCCCATGATAGGTGGGGGATCACTGTATTTAAAAGCTAAAAGCAGGAACTGTGCAAATATTTTTAAAGGATTAAACAAGTGTTATATTGAAAAGGTAAATAAAACTAACATTAATACAAATTTTAAATAACAATCCATTGAAAACACTTCTCAGGCCACCAGTCACTAAGGAAAAGCCTATCTAGAGAGAAAGGTCTTTGCCAGCCTGCAGAAGGACAGCATAGATATTTTGAATTGATATTCCTGCTTCAACAACTAGGAGAGTCTGCATTTATTTCTTCCTTCCTTGTGATTGAAACAGGGCTACAGATACTTAGCAGAACTAGAGATGTAAAATTTTTAGAAATTTTGAAGCTCGGGAGGAACCCCATATTTTTCTGCCCCCCCCCAAAAAAAATATGGAAATTTACTTTAGGAACATAAAATATGGCTATGGACAATTTGACGGCATGAAATTATCACAACTAGCATATAAAATGTAGTGTATCCAAACAATTATTACAAACAAAATTTACTTCTTAAATAATATTTATTTCTAATTGTAAGTAACAAATGGAGTAACAATCTCCTGAACTGTTTACTAGTTTATGTGGAACAAAAGAAAAACTGTACAAAACAATGTTTAAAAATCCAGAATTAACAATTCATAATTCCTCTTTCCACAGTATTAAATAAACATAAAATGAAAACTTTATTCTTGTAGAAATAATTGAGGAAGGGGAAAATGTATAGAAGGGAGTGGGACTAAGTTTCAATGAATGGGCATGAAATGTAATCAGACTCATTTTTGTTGCCCTGCATTTTCTTCCAGTGCTTTGAGGCCTAGTGAAGAGGACATTAAAAAACCAAGCACACCCACCCACATGCAAAAACAAAAGTGAAACCTTTTTATTTTTCTTGTGTCAATAGCAGTACCTCCTCAAGGAGGAAATGCATCTTGTTCTTGCATTGGAGAGTTCAGTTTGCAATCTAGGACTTGCTTGTCCACATTGCACAGAAATTAGAATAATCTGATACAATGCATATTGTACCCAGTGGGGAAATCAAACTTCCAACTTCTGGCTCCAGTACTTAAACCACTGTGCTATCCACCTTAACTGGAGTGCGCTGGCCTGGTTCTCACTGAAGCCTGATCAAACCAGAACAAAGTGCTACCCTTGCTTCTCTTGATCTGGCCACTATACCTTTATTGATGCACCATAATATTGCATTTAGCTTTTGCTGTTGACTATGTTTGGCTTGTGATTTACTAAGAGCTCTGTATCTTGTTTGCTATTCCAGATATTACTCAACCTGTAAAATGTGTGTATAATTATTCTTGCTTTAATATAGATGTTCAGATTTCTCCTGGCTGAAACACATGTTGTTTGTTTCGATCTAGCTCTCCAATCTGTTAAGATCACCTCAAACTTTGGTTCTGCCTTCCCAAGTATTAACCACCCGTCACAGTGTGATGCCATCAGCAAATGTATGAGCCTTCATTCTGTTCCTTTACCCAAGTGATTCATAAGGATGTTGTAAAATACCAGGCAGAAAACAGAACCCTGCAGCACCCTACTTTTCTATTCCGACTGAAATGTTGAAAAACCATTCTGGTGTACTTCCTTTTCTATTGCTCAACAGACACTACAAAATATGCTGAAGAGTAGCATCATCTGGCCAGCATTTTACAAGCCTGTTCATAAGAATATAATGTCTGTCTTCTCACTGTTGTGTTTTGGACTCAGTTTTCAACTGCCCCCCCCCCCCCATTTTGGATGTGCGTTTTAATGTTGAGCTTAAGACTCCCAGTGTAGTCTACTGGATACAATGATGGACTAGGACTCTGGAGAACATAGTTCAAACCCCCAGTTGGCCATAGAAATGGACTCGGGGTGTGGAACTGTTAAAATAGCTCTTTAAATATCTCACTTACATTGAAAGCCCTATTAGGGTTACTATAAATTGATTCTAACTTGATTGCATAGAACACACACAGACTGTATTAGATTTTTAAATTGTGTTTTATCTCTATTTATCCAAGATACCATGAGAACAATTTTTGCTATAGAGTGACTAAATCAATTGAGTGAAAGGATCCACGTATGAATAAGTAACGTTCTTGGGTAAACCCCATGTATCTCAGTGGGGGGCTGCCTTGGAAGGCTCTGTAATGAATTGCGCCCTCACAACACAACACTCTTCTTTCATTTGGTTTTCTGTCAAAGGCCCAACACTCAGACCGAAAATTGATAATATTAGCACAATATTATAAATGAAGTGATGAATGATATCATGTTGTCTAACGCAAACTTTTCTTGGCTTACATTTTGCAAATCATCATGTCTGTGTTTTCTGATTGGTCAACAGGGAAAAAACACAGGCCTCATTTGGAATTCTGTCCTTTGAAGGAGCTGTGCAGTGGGATGGGAAATGTGATCGCAGGAGAAAGGCATGTCCTGTGTCATTTGACCCTGAGACATTAGTCCCATTGTGGTCAATACGAATTACTTCCAGGCACATGTATGTCTTCATGATTGCAGCCTTAGTGTTTTTTCCCCATATTTCCAATATATCCGTATTGGGCTCAGCCTTCAACATGTGTCATCGTTGTATTGATGCTACAGATTTCTGCTCCCTAATCTTAATCCTGCAGTCAGTTCAACATATCGCACTAGCTCTCTGGATATGCAAGTCAGAAGTGATTCCTTTGTGTTCTATGAACAATTTCGTCTTGGAGTTGCTATTATGCAGCTTATTCTCTATGGGTATAATTTATCATTCCAGAAACCATGTGTCACATTTTACTATTATATCCAAACTTTTTAGGTGCAGTTTTCTTTTTTCATTTAGATGATGTAACTCAGATAATTATATTTTGGCAAATAGGACACACAATGAGATTAAATTGTACCAAAGACAGAGACCTCCTGCTGAGCAGAATGTCTGCCTTAAGCTGAATAATTATTGTTTTCCCACAGCAATGCAATTTCCCAGAGTACAAGGGCAAATAGGGTAGGGTGGTGATCGAAGACATCAGAGAGCCATTAGATTAAAAGACTAAATAAGTGTTTTAGTGAGTCAGTGTACATATTCAATAATCAAGCTAGAAAGAAGAATTCAAAGAGTCAGGGAAATGTGACCTGATGGACATTAGTAGGAGCTTGCTTCAGGGTCATGTCCTCATACCTTGGGCAAAAGTGAAGATTCAAATGAAGATTGGTGCATGCTGAAGCCAGCCATAAGTAAACAGGAGTTGATGTTAACTCCAAGACTAAGATTCTTGAGAACTTAGGCTGCTCAAAGGAATCCCTGTTTCAGCACTGACAAAGCAGAAGGGTCATAGATGTATGCCTTTTCAGGCAACTACTGTCCTTCTTGGTTATTTGCTAAGTTCCAAGGTATGCTTGAATCCACAGTTGGGTGATACCTTTACTGGGATCAATTTCAAATTCATAAAATATGAAAACTTTTGAGTTCCCCAGTACACTTCATCCTAGTAGATGGGGGTCAGAATCAGAATCATTGGGGGGGGGGAGCAAAGGATAGAATTCCTAAAATTCAGAGAGATGTTAAGCCAAGTTTATTTATTTATTTATTTATTTATTTATTTATTTATTTATTTATTTATTTAGCTTGTATGCCGCCCACTACCCAGAGGTCTCTGGGCGGCTCACAATCAAAAACAATTAAAACATCAAAATACAATAAAATTAGAACAATAAAACCTGTAAATGCAATAAATACAGTACATTAAAAGCACACTACTGAAAATTGCCATCAGGACCCACAATCATTAGTTAAAAAACTTTTGGAATAGGAAGGTTTTTACCTTGCGCCGAAATGATATCAGCGTCGGTGCCAGGCGAGTCTCATTTGGGAGGGCATTCCAAAGTCTGGGGGCAGTTGCTAAAAAAGCCCTGTTCCTGCAAGCCATCCCCTTCACCTCCTTAAGGGATGGCTCTTTCAGGAGGGCTTTCTGACTAGATCTTAGTTGCCGGGTAGGTTATGTTGCTATGTATTGTCAAATCATTTCTGATTCATAGCAACCTGAGAGGGTCATCAAGGTATGTGGCATGTTCAATGGGTATATTAGTACAACCCTCCTGTGAGTTTCCATGGCAGAGCAGGCATTTGAAACTGGATATCCTGAATCCTACTTTGACACTGCATCACACAAACTCTCACTGGTTTAAGATGTGTGTGTTGTGTCGTTGCAGTTGTGACTGATTCTTCATGACCCCATGTCCATGGAGTTTTCTTGGCAGGAATACTGGAGTGGTTTGCCAGTTCCTACTCCTGGCGCCTACAGCACCTGGTATTCCCTGGTGGTCTCCCATCCAAGTACTAACCAGGGCTGACCCTGCTTAACTTCCGAAATCAGGCGAGATTGGATGTGCTTATAGTTCACACCAAAAACTCAGGGGTTTCCCACTAACTACTCGAGTCATAGATGGTTTCCAGTCACAGAGGTCTAAGATTAAACGTGGTCCCAAGACATAGTCTAAGGATTTGGATAAGTCATAGAGTCCCGTCACACTTAAAAGGAAGGTCCTCCAGTTCCTTGTCTAACTTTTCATCTTCCCTCGAATAGACCCTTCTTTCCAGGAAGACCTCTGATGAAAAAGTTGCTGGAGTAGTGCAGTTCATGGACTGAATAAGGATGGCAACATTCAGGAGGGCTGCAACTCTGTTTCACTGATAACAAGTCCCATTTAGAATGGATTAAAGAAGCCGCTACAGAGGATTTCCATGTATTTTGGTCTTCCTCCATCAGCCTAGCTAAAATGAAGACATAGGAAGAAACAGAATATGACCTCAGGGGGTGGGGAGAAGCAAAGTGTTTTGCTTATATTCCATCCCATAGAGCCTAAGCACTTTCTGAGAGGTTTACATGTAATTGTGCAGGCTATTAGAGATGGGCACAAAACAAAAAGTGAAACATTGTTTTGTCATTTTGTTACATAGTGAGTTATTTTGTTACATGACAAATTGTTTCATTATGAAATGAAATGGTAGAACGCCTTCGTGACAAAATGAAACAAACCAACATTTTTGCTCTAGAAATGAAACAATTTGTCCTAAAGGCACCAAATTTGATGGGTAGCTTCTTGGATTGTTCCATTTAAGCCCTCCAAGTTTGGAGAGGTTTGGTGTTTGGGTGTGTGTGAGAGTTATTCAACTCCAAAGTGGGTCCCCCATGGAAAAAGAGGAAAATGTGTCATTTTAAACTCAAGCCTACAGTATTTGTGCTATGGAATGCGAAGGAGAGAAGTTGAGGCGAGTGCTGATACGTCTTGCTCGGAAGGGTTGCTAAGCAATAAAGCAGTAAAAAAAACCCAGCTTCACTCTCTGAAAGAGCAAGAGAAATTCTATGGCCCTGAGCCTGTGCTTCCTTCCGTTAGGGAAAGAGAAGCAAAAATAACACTCACCTCAACCCCACTCCTTTGCATTCCACAGCACAGAGAAGCTTGAGTTTAAAAGGCCACATTTTTCCTCTTCCTCTTTTTCCATGGGGGATCCAATTTGGAGTTGAACAACTCAGCCCCCTGAACCCCAAAGCACTCCAAATTTGGAGGGTTAAGGGGGAAGTTTCCAGTGAAATTACCCACCAAATTTGGTGCCTCTAGGACCCAGGGTAGCCATTGCATAGAGTAACACGACATTTTGTTTTGTTTCGTTTCATTCCGAAAATTATGTTAAAAATTTGTTAATAATGAAAGGAAAGGAAACGAAGGGAAGGAAAGGGAAAGGAAAGGAAAAATGAAACTAAACAAAATGCTATATTTTCATTTTGTGCCCATCTTTAAAGGCTAAACATTTTCCCCACCCTGGTGAGCTGTGTACTCATTTTAACAACCTCAGAAGGATGGAAGGCTGAGTCAACTACAACCTGGCAACCTGGGATTGAACCCCAAGTCATGATCACAGTGTTGGCTGCAATGCACCATGAGGAAGAACAAGGATAGAAGCCTACATAATAACATAGTAACATAAGAAGAGCCATGCTGGATCAGGCCAAAGGCCCATCTAGTCCAGCTTCCTGTATCTCACAGTGGCCCCACCAGATGCGTCTGGGAGTGCATGGGACTAGATATCTATCTTCTGATACCACTCCCCTGCAACTGGCCCTTGAAGTACCCTGGTTTTAAGCCCGGAGATTACACATCTCCATCATGGTTTGTAACCTGTGATGGACTTTTCCTCCAGGAATCTGTCCAATCCCCTTTTGAAGGCATCCAGGCCAGATGCGATCACAACCTCCTGTGGCAGGGAGTTCCACAGTCTAACAACACGCTGGGTGAAAAAATATTTTCTTTTGTCTGTTCTTACTCTCCCAGCCCTCAATTTGTGTGTATGTTCCCTAGTTCTGGTATTTTGTGAGAGGGAGAAGAGCATCCCTCTATTCACTTTACTCATGCCCTGCATTATTTTGTACATCTCAATCAAGCCTAAGAATATATTTATAGACAGATAGATTTATACATAGATTTGGAAAAAGAATAGCTAGCTAGCTAGATAGATAGCTAGGTAGATAGATAGAAAGAAAGATTTGGAGAAAGAGGAAAGAGGGAAATATACCCAGGTTATATTCTTATTTCCCCTCACCAACTGGCATTGGATCATATCTTGTTCTGAGAGGAAATGGTATTTGCAAGCATCTCCCCCCTCTCTTTTGAGTGTCTCCTTGTAGCACTTTGTTTCAGAAGGACTCTATTTGGTCTGAGAAGAGTTAAAAATGCCTTCTTTTCTGAGATTTGTCTAGGTCCTTCCTTGATGGCAAGATGGATAGAAAACCGTTCTCTGATATGACAGTGAACATCATCCCTCTTTTCTTCACTGAATATCACATCTGAAGTATTCTCCTTGAGATTAAAGCAGCTGCCGTGCTTTGGGATGGGTAGCTTGGTTACATCTCCCTGGCAAAGAGAAAACACAATATTTATTCAAATACACTCTCATCTTTTTACTTGCTCAAAATTAACACTCATGAGAAAGAATGCCAATGATTCCAGCACCATCTAGGATTAGAATTTTAACACTTGGTTTACACATTCCATCTTTGCACTTACAAATTTCTCACAAGAGGTTTGTTTTTCCCATAATAATCCTGGCATTTTATCTTTTTAGCACTACTCTAGGCACACAGGCTGAAATATCTCAGGCTGGAATATCTTATAAATGGGGCACACTGCTACTTTTGTGTCCCAGTTGATCAGTGGGGCTACAGAATAAAACAGGCTGAACTGTGCTTTCATCATTGTAAGGCTAATTACACTGGTGACAATGAGGCCTGTGATAAGACTTCCTGGGGTAGGAACTGGCAAGCCACCCCAGTATCCCTGCCAAGAAAATTCCATGGACAGAAACAAAAGGCTAAAAGATATGGCACTGGAAGATGAGCCCCTCAGGTCGGAAGGCATCCAACATGCTACTGAGGAAGAGCGGAGGACAAATACAAGTAGCTCCAGAGCTAATGAAGTGGCTGGGCCAAAGCCGAAAGGACGCTCAGCTGCAGATGTGCCTGGAAGAGTAAAGAAAGTTCAATGCTGCAAAGAAATATACTGCATAGGAACCTGGAATGTGAGATCTATGAACCAGGGTAAGCTGGATGTGGTCAAACATGAGATGGAAAGAATAAACATTGACATCTTGGGCATCAGCGAACTTAAATGGACAGGAATGGGTGAATTCTGTTCAGATGACTATCACATCTACTACTGTGGGCAAGAATCTCATAGAAGAAATGGAGTAGCCCTCATAGTCAACAAAAGAGTAGGAAAAGCAGTGCTGGGATACAACCTAAAAAATGATAGAATGATTTCGGTATGATTCCAAGGCAGCCCTTTCAACATCACAGTAATCCAAGCTTATGCACCAACTACCAGTGCTGAAGACTCTGAGATTGACCAATTTCATGAAGACTTACAACTCCTTCTAGAACTGACACCAAAGAAAGATGTTCTTCTCATCATAGGGGATTGGAATGCTAAAGTAGGGAGTCAAGTGATAAAAGGAATAACTGGCAAGTTTGGCCTTGGAGTTCCAAATGAAGCAGGGCAAAGGCTAATTGAGTTTTGTCAAGAGAACAAGCTGGTCATTGCAAACACTCTTTTCCAACAACACAAAAGGCGACTCTACACATGGACATCACCAGATGGACAATACCGGAATCAGATTGACTATGTTCTCTGCAGCCAAAGATGGAGGAGCTCTATACAGTCAGCAAAAACAAGACCTGGTGCTGACTGTGGCTCAGATCATCAGCTTCTTATTTCAAAATTCAAACTTAAACTGAAGAAAGTAGGGAAGTCCACTGGGCCAGTCAGGTATAATCTAAGTCAAATTCCTTATGAATACACAGTGGAAGTGAAGAATAGATTTAAGGAACTAGATCTGGTGGACAAAACACCTGAAGAACTATGGATGGAGGCTTGCAACACTGTATAGGAGGCTGCAATGAAAACTATACCAAAGAAAAGAAAATGCAAGAAAGCAAAGTGGTTGTCCAACGAGGCCCTACAAATAGCGGAGGAGAGAAAGGATGCAAAATGCAATGGAGAAAGGTCAACAATGGCCTAAGGTGCTGAAACTGATAAAGTATGGGCCGTTAGCTATGGCCTTGCTGATGAAGGTGTGATTTTCTTATTCATCTTAAGGCTATTGAGACTGTTGTCTACCTGACAAGCCTATTCAGGCCATTGTTCATCTTATGAGCCTATTTCAGAACAGGGTGACAAGAAGTCAAAGTGAACTATAAAATGAAGGACTCACAACTAGCTGTCTTCAAGCTGACAAAGCTGTTTGGATGAGCAGCAAAACATTTCAGTATCTCAAGAAAAAGAAGTCCAGTTGGTATGACTCAGCTTCCAGATAACTTGAGAGGATATGTGATATAACTTTCAAATACTTGAAATGTTGTCATATACAGAGGAAGGGTAGCATCTGTTCTTGATTAACCCAGAATGAAGGACACAGAATACTGTGCTCAAGTTACAAGTAGCTAGATCTTGGCCAAATTGATGGAGCACTGCAATAATGGAACCAATTACACCAAGAAGTGATGAGTACTCCAATTCAGGCAAGAGAACATAGGGCGCTTTTACACGACCCCTAAAATCCGAAGCAAAGGTCTCCCAGATCTGGAGCTTAAAAATGTTTTCCCACCAGCTCCGGACTTAAAAAAAAAATTAAGTATGACCACACCCACCAAGTACCTGGTCTCCGAAGGTGAAAAATTTCTGATGCGGATGTAATGCAGTGAGTGCCGGGCTCTCCTCACCTTGTGTTTGTTTTTTTGTCCCCGCCGCCCCTTTAAGAGACAGGAATCAGGACAACGACAGGGTCAGGGCGGCTTCCTCCGGCAGATGGAGGTGAGCCTGCATTTTTTCTCCCTTTTTTCTCCCTCCCCTCACGCAGACAGGAACAATGGAGTGTGGAGGGGGTGGGAACACAGGAAGAGTGATGAACCCCCAAGATCTCTAGTCCAAATTTAAGTGGCCAGCGGATCTTAGGGGTTGTGTAAAAGTGCCCGTAGACAACCATCTGTCAGATATACCTTAACTTGAATTTCTGCATTCACCAGAGACTGGACTCAGTGGCTTAAAGATCTATTCTGACTCTATTATTTGATGTTTCTGTGATCCTAACAACTATAGTGATACACACATACACAATTAATGACACTCTTTGAGACTCAAATACATTCACTGTCTTACAAAGACTTGCAGTTACCAACTCCATTGTTTAGAGAATTTCTCGCCACAAATGAAATTCAGTAAAATAGATCCACTAAATTCCTGAGGTTGGAAAACTTACTTTTTGAACCACTCTGATGGAAGAGTTTAGGGGCCTGTGCTTCAAAAAAGTAGCTTGCTCAACCACTGAGTATTTCTCTGTCCACAAATCTCTGAGTTTTGAAAGATGTCTTTGAGCACATTGTTATTACAGGAGCAGACTGGCTTCCTAACAATCAGACATTTCTGGTTGTCCTTTCTGCCACTTTTTCACTATCTTTTGAATAGCTGGATCTCATCTATGGCCCATTGTGGTGATAGGATTGGGCAAAAAGCTTATGAACTCTACAGTGATACAGGAGGGAGCACTCAAGCAGCTCTGTCAAAAACTATCTGGCAGCAAATAACAGGATGGGGAGGGGGAGTTAAAATCCCTGCTTCTCGCTCCGAGTGCCCCATTAGGGTGTGCTGTCTCCATGTCTCGTTGCTCACCCAGCTGTCAAGCCAAACAAAATGCGCTGCAGCTATTCTGGGGTTACAAGCAGCATCCCTAAAAGGATAAAAATGTAATTCACAGCTCAACAGCTGAAAGGCTGTGACAACAGCTATTAAAGAAAAGAGTACTGAACATTTGGTTGCATGAGAAGAGTTGGTTCACCTAAAGCACAAGAAATGTGCACAATAGCAGGTGAGGTGCAGATACATAGTAACCCCAGCACCCCAGCGCCAGTGGTTGCTTATTTCTTTCCTGGCACAATTGAAAATGCTGGTTCTAACCTATAAAGCTTGGGTCCAAGCTATCTTAACAACTACATTGCCCTTGTGGCACAGTGGTTAAATGCCAGGTAGCAGGCTCATGGTTGACTCAGCCTTCCATCCTTCTGAGGTCAATAAAAAGAGTACCCAGCTTGCTGGGGCGGGGAGGGGGGACTGTGTAGCCTGCATACGATAATTCAAACGGTAAACCACCCAGAGACTACTTGAAGTGGTATGGGGCGGTATATAAGCAGAACAGTTTGCTTTTTGCTTTGCTTTAGGAGCCTGCCCAAATGTTAAGACAATCAGGAGAAGCTTTTAACACAGTTCCACCACTAGAGATGGGCACGACTCAAAAAAATGGTTTTTCATTTTTCGTTTTTCGTTGAGGGGTCCGTTTCGGTTCATTTTTGTTTTCATTGGGGTTTTTTTACAAATTTTTCGTTTTCGTTTTCGTTGCATAACGAAAACGAAAAACAGAAACAGAAACGGAAATTTCGCTGAGTCGTGCCCATGTCTACCCACCACCTTCACAGTTGTATTTGGTGGGAAAACAAGAGAAAGCCTTTCTTTTGCTATCCCAAATTTTGGAATTCCTTCTTACTGAAGGCCTTTTCTGCCCTTCTGCAAGCAGAAAGCCATTCTCTTCAGGTAAGCTTTCCCTTAATGGTTGGTTGCCCACGTTGGGATATATGTGTTCTCAAATGGATGGTTGTGTCTTACTGCTTTGAATGTGTTTTTGGTATTGCTTATGTTTTCCATATTTTAGTCTGATATTTCTTTGCCCCATTATAGTGTGTGTAGCTTTAACTATTGCCTTTCAGTGATGAAAGCTACCTTGTTTCCTTCTTAAGGAGAAAGGGGAGTTAAAATATTTTAAATAAATAAATAAAGAACTGCCTGACTAACTTTTTCTTCTTATCAGGTGGGGCACCTGAGGGTACTGACCCCGAGAGAAACTCGGAAGACTGTAATGAAGGACCGGGCCTCCTCAGCGGCAGCCCCCTGTTACATCAATTAAAAATTTGGCTATTCAAGCAAGCTCTCCATGGTCTATGACTTTTTGACACCTCTTCCTTTGTCTCTGTTAAGTTATAATATGATTTATTCAATGTTTCTTATCATTCTTATATTTTTTAAATTGTTTATTCATTTTAGATATTAATTTGGTTTGTAAACCACTCAGGGCTTAAATATATAAATAATATATTATTTCTAGCATTCTAGTGTATATAAAAAAAACCTAAACGAGGCAATCGACTCAAAGTAGAACCACAGCAACACTATCATATGGAAATGATGGCCTAAATCATGTAAACTATTTAGGTAATGTTCCCTCCCTCATAGACTCATAAATGTTAATCTTGGAATTCCAAAAGATTCATCTCAAATGCTACATATAACATTTGTGGTCCGAACATTCTTTTTCCAGTTTCAGTATTTAGCCCTCATGCATCAGAATGGACCCATAAGGACAAGAGTATAAGTACAAATTTGTTCTCGTTTGACTGTGTTTGGGATATTTTTGCTTTTGCTTTTTCCTTCCAAGTCAATGTAACATTTTGACCTGAAAAATATCATGTGCCATTTTTCACTGAACCAGGGTGCCGAGAAGCAGAAATGACCTCCTCTAGTCATCAACGGATTGAGATATTGAAATTTTTAGGGTTTCAGAAATATACAAATTGGGTGTTAAAACCCCAGACTTAATTTTTGAGCTGGCACTCCTCAATACATTGCAGTTTTTGTCATGTCAAAACATTAGTGCACAATTAATTAATTAATTAATTAATTAATTCTTATACTTATTAACCGCCTGATTTTCCCATAGGGAACTCTGGGCGGTGTACAGACGTCACCCAACAGTGACTACCCAAATACAAACGAACCCCAACAACAATGAACAGGCAAAACCTAACAGAAAACAATCAGTATACAAATACCATATAAAACACACACAAAAATAACAAGTAAAATAAACATTACACCACTAACCAAGACATGATCAAAGTCAAGGTTAAATCCGGCAAGAAAACTGATGTCCGCAGTAAAAAAAAAAAAAAAAAGTTTGTTGGGATGTGTGTGTTTGTTTTGGTGTGTTTATTTATGTCTTTCAATCCTGGACTGGATCTATACATCAGAAACATGACATGTCAATGCAGATTTAAGGGTCTTCTGAAAAGGCACAGTACAGCACATGCCTTTTCCTTTCCTCTGGACGGGACATATAGTGATGTATAGCGTTCCCCCCCCCCAAAGCCTGATATTGCTTCAGATGAAAGAAAACCTGAAACATTGGTCATTTTAAGTGAAAGTGGGAGACGGCATCTTGTCAAACAAGAGGAGTGACTGGATGGAAGAATAATCAAAAGGGATGCTTCTACCTTGCCAAGATAGATGAGGGTTAAGGTGAGGGTAGAAAACAAAGGCGTCATGTCTTTTTGCATCCCTCCCAACGACACTTTTACTACAAATCCTTCACAAGGGGGGTCTGACAGCGTCCAGTTTGTCTCAGTGACAGACTTGTAAGTAAGCTCCTTCACAGTGTTTGGTGATAACAGAGCAACTCCAGCCCTGATTAGAGGAGTTAATTGCAAAACTGATAAATATTTTTTTTAAAATGTTGTACATGGATAGTCACAAACATTTTCCAGACTCTGGAATTCCCTCTGAGGCTGTCCCCATCTTTTCTGCCCTTATACAACAGCAGGCAAAGACCTTTCTCTTAAGGCAAGCTGTCTAAAAGCTTTTTTTCTTACTGACTGACTATCTAAGAGACAATAAACAGGATTAGAGGTGGGCACAAAACAGAAAATTGATGGTTGGGTTTGTTCTCTTTTGACCCCCCCCCCAGTTTGTTTCATTTCATTTTGTACAATTTTTTAAAACAAAAATTCATACCAATGAACCAAAATGTACTGGTTTGGCTTTCCTGGCTGGTGTCAATCCTCGCGGCCTTGCCAGGCTGCTCCTCGGCCCCCGCTGCCCCCGCTGGGATTGCTGTTGCCACTGCCACCAGGGGATTGCCGCCGCTGTTACTGCCAGGGGAATGCCACCAAAGCCTCCGCCGGGAGACTGCTGCCACCGCCCCCACTGGAGGACAAACACCAGGGAACTGCCACCACTGCCAGAGGACTGCCACCACTGCCAAATCCGAGGGACCTCCTCCGCTGCTGAATCCAGGGGAATGCCACCAACGCCAATACTGGGGGACCACCAATGCCGCCAAGACCGGGGGACCTCTGATGCCGACGCTGACAGGAGAGGTGCTTGCTTCCCTGCACCCTGTTTGTTTTTTGTTTTTTTTATTATATATATATATTAACTTCTGCCTGGCCTGCAGGCCGGACCAATTTTTATTTATTTATATTTTGATTTTTTTTAAAGGGGCCGGCACAATTTTTTAATTTTTAATTTTTTTAGAAAATTTCCAGTGCCAACCACACAGCCCCCAGGTTTTTTTTTTAAAGTCCCCAATGCAAGGGCTGTTTTTTTTAAATCACAGCTGAGAGGTGCTTGCTTCCGTGTACCCCATTTTAAAAAAATTAAAACTTTTTTGTTGTTTTAACGTCTGGCTGGCCCACAGGCCAGACCGAGGTTTTATTTTTATTTTTTATTTATTTTTAAAGTACCGGCTGGGGCCGGCACTATTTTTTAATTAATTAATTTATTTTTTAAATTTTCCAGTGCCGACCATGTGGCAAGCAGGGCCAGGTCAGTGCTTTTTTATTTTTGTTTTTTATTTATTTTACAAGGCTGGCCATGTGGCTCCCGAGCTCGGTCAGCAATTTTTATTTTTATTTTTATTTTTATTTTAAGTCCCCAATGACAGAACTGTTTTTTTTTTTTCCCCACAGCTAAGAGGCGCTTGCCTCCCTGCACTGAAGAGAAGGTTAGGACTCAGCATGGAACTCAAGGTAAGTGTCCTCCAGAACGAAAAATGAAATGAACGAAATGGAAATTTCCATTGTTTTGTTTCATTTTTCTTTGATGGGTAGGTTTGTTATTCATTTTGTTAGCCAAGGAAACGAATAACGAATAACGGAATGAATGAAAAATAATTTTGTGCCCATCTCTAAACAGGATGGTTTGTATTTTTGTTGCTTTTAAATCTGTTTTATTACTGCTTTTCCTTACCTTTTTGATATAATGTTGATTTAATTATTTTTAAAATGTTCGAGGTTTTACCTGTTTTTAGCATTTAATGTTAGGTTGCTAATGTAAGCTACCTTGGGTATTTTATTAGGAGAAACACAGAATAAAAATACCTTGAATGAATAAAATAAAAATTTGGGCACAGGGTACACTCAGAAAAACATCTTCAGAGCAGTACGATCAGAGATATAGATAGATATTTGCACACAAAGAAGATCATCCTGTTCCTACCTGCCTGATCCATTAGTGTGAGGAGCTAAGAAAATGACCTCTATTTGCATGCCAGTTGAAGATTGACTGATATATCTGCTTTGCCTTTTCTTGCATTTTAATGTTGATCTCATGTACATGGATTGTATTCCATTTCTTTATTGTGTTTTATTGATTTTTTAAATTCTAGATTAATCAGTTTAGCTGAAAAATGACTAAATCAATCAAATGAATGAATCTGTGTATGATAGACCAATGTGTCTGTTTTGCTTTTCTTCTGTGCTAGAGTTTTTTAAGAAGTCTCACATTCTTATCAATATGTATTTTCAATTGAAATTTTCTCCCCTGACTCATTGTCTCATATCTAGATGAACTGTCTGTCTTCCATTTTTATTTGCTGTCCTCCATTTTGTGTAGCTAAAACTACTCCAGTGTTCCCTCAATTCAAAGATGGGCAAAGGACATCCAAGGTGCATTATGTTTTGGGAACATGAAGGGAGCTGGACGCAAAAAAAATTATTTGTGTGTGTGTGTGTGTGTGTGTGTGTGTGTGTGTGTGTGTGTGTTATCTCTTCCGCTTCATCTTGCTGAAGGTATCCCCCCCCTTCTTCTGTTCATACTGATGTTCTAACCTGATGTTTTAATTTGTAAACCACCCAGAGTTCCTGATGGAAGATGGTGCGGTATAAAAGTGAAACAAATAAATAATAATAAATAATAACAACCTTATTATTTCAGCTGTACATACCTGAGAGTATCATGGCGGGATCCTGGTATAAGAATAATTCACATGCTAGTATCAGTCTTCAACGTGAAATGTATCCATGATATATTAGCTTGAAGACCCAAAACTGTATAAATATTGTTTAGTTTGTTCATTGGGTGCTCAGTAGGGATGGGCATGAAATAGAAAAATAATGTTTCATTTAGTTTTGTTTCATGCTCACTCCCGTTTTGTTTTGTTTCATTTCCTATTATTTTTTAAAAAAATTGTATGAAATGAAATGAAACAAAATGGCTCCCCTGGGTCCTACAGGCAACAGGTTTGGTGCCTCGGACCCCGAAAGCCATATTTAAAGGGCTCCTGCTGAGCTTTTATCAGCCATTGACAGCTTGGCAGAAGCCCTCAGAAAATGGTCAGGTAAGCAGCGCAAAGTGCCTACCCTACCATTTTCTGGGGGCTCCTATTACTCTGTCAGTGGCTGGGCCTTCTTAAATCTGGCCCAGTCAGTACCAGAGGGTCTTCCTGTTGCCGACTGGGCCAGGTTTAAAGGGTTCCAGCCATTGGCAGTTCAGCAGAAGCCCTCAGAAAACGATGGAACAAAACAGTTTGTTTCAATGCAAAAATGACCATTTCATTTTGTCTGTAATGAATTCCTGCTTCCTCATTTCGTTTCATTTTGCTTCATTTTGTTAAATAATGAAATTTTGTTAAATAATGAAATTTATTTATTTATTTATTTGGCTGGACTTTTTGTTATATTTATATCCCGCTTATCTTCTAAGCAGAACTCTAAGCGGCATTTCAGTTTTTTATTTCCTGGCCATCCCTAGTGCTCAGACTTCTTGTGCTGACTTGTAAGCCATACTGTCATCTGTTCAAATCTCTTGGGTACATCTCTGTGTTGTAAGCTACCCATACCCAATAAACCTTTCTCCTTGTATGCAAGCCTGGAGTTTGCTGGTTTCTAGGGATCCTTTAAAAACCTGTTTCCACAGCAGGGTGCATTCTAGCCCCCCACCAGACAAGCGGTGCATACAACTTCAGAAAAGAGAAAATAATGGTGTGCCTCCTTGAGGTTCAGCTCTTAAGGATGAGAAGTGCCTGAAGAAAAGAGGTAAACCTAATTTAGTACTGATATGAGGAAATTACATAGACCAGAGTTCTGCTGGTGTTTGAATAACTTTCTGTGGCTAATTGTGACTAATAGACCAAGTGGTTGTGTAATACACTGTGTGACTGGGTTTGTGACCAAAATGCTTCTAAGGCACTTATTAGAGATGGGCACAAAACACCCAAATGTTGTTTCATTTTCATTTTTTTGTTTCTTTCCCCCCATTTTGCTTTGTTTATTACATTTTTTAAAAAACAATGTTTCGTACTTAGTGTTTTGTTTTGTTTTGTTTTGTTTTGTTTTTCTTTTCTTTTCCTTTCTTTTCCTTTCTTTTCTTTTCTTTTTACACTGTTGGGGCTGGACCGGCTGGCTGGCAATTTTCTTTCTCCCATCAACGAGATGGTGCACAGGGAGGCCGGTCTGTGATTTTTTTCTCTCTCTCGCCAACTAGCTGGCATGCGGGAAGGCCAGTCGTTGGTTTTGTTTGTTTGTTTGTTTTTCTCCCGCCAACCAGCTGGTGTACGGAGAAGCCAGGTCGGTGTTATTTTATTTATTTATTTATTTATTTATTTATTTATTTATTTATTTATTT
>JAHTLZ010000007.1:35109733-35120261 GCA_023846285.1 Phrynocephalus versicolor | reverse complement strand
TATTATTATTATTATTATTATTATTATTATTATTATTATTATTATTACTCCCGCTGACCAGCTGGTTTGTAGCTCCATGTGCCAGCTGATCGGCTCTTATTTTTATTGGCGGTGCGGTGCTTGTCAGAATAAATAATTAAAGCACGAAATGGAACGAAATGAAAATTTTCATTTTGTGTCATTTTTGTTTCTTTAGGGCACTTCATTTTTTTTTGTCAGGAAACAAAACAAAAAACAAAAAATGAAACAAAATATTCATTTCATGTCCATCTCTACCCCTTATCAATTAACCACAGCAGACCATATATGAATATCAATAGTTTCCAGCCACAGCAACTCAAGCCTCGTGTCCTGTGCCTGGATGACCACTTCTGCTGGCTTCAGTTTCTCTCACATTCAAATTGTGCAGGTTCTTACAAACTCTGAAGACTCTTCATGCTATCCAGAATGGTGAAAAACCAGGTTTCTCAAACATGGAGTGAGTGAGTGAGTGAGTGAGTGAGTGAGTGAGAGAGAGAGAGAGAGAGAGAGAGAGAGAGAGAGACTTCTTCAATGCCTACAGGAGGCTCTGTCTCCTTCAGATTGTTGATCTTCACAGATTAAGAGTGAGAAAGAAGGTCATTCATTTTCATTTTCTTCCTCCTCCTCCTCTTTCTCACATATTCAGTTCAGTCTTTTTGCAATCATCTAAATAGGTTCAGCCCATAACCAGAGTATGGGGAAAATATTGTGGAGGGACTGCATTTCTTAGATCCCAGAGCCTTGGCAGTGGGCAACAATGGCTGGCATTTCTGAAAGTTTTATTTCCAATAAAAGCAGTTCTTTCAAAGTGCCCATGATTCATGTGTGCGTGTGTTTAAGTTGCCAGGTACTTCTTCCTTCTTGCTGCTGTTGCTTTGGTTTTGCCGCAATACGCCTTCTACATTGCCAGCTGAATGTAAAGAAATAATCTGATCTATTAAAAACTAGTCCTATTTTGGGTACAGCATGAGAAGGCAGGATCCTGTAGGAAAGACAATAATGCTGTAAATGGTAGAAGGCATCAGGAAAAGAGGAAGACCAAATACACAATGGTTTGACTACATCAAGGAAGCCATGGGTTTGAATATTCAAGAGGTGAATGGAGAACTGGACATTTTGGAGATTGCCCATTCATAGGGTCACCATGACTCAGAGTTAACTTGACAGCACATAACAACAAATAAAACTAGTTAATCAGAATCCCTGCTGCCATTTTGAATATCACCCTGGTGGCTTCTTAATAAGCATATTTTTCAGGATGACCCGTGTTTTACCTTTGCTGCTCCAGGTGGGACGTTTCTTAATGCTGTTGGTTTAAGTGTAGCATTTTTCATCCATTATGTATTTTATCCATTTCATCAAAGTTGTGTTTTATGGCATATTTTATAACATTTATGTAAGTTTGGTTATCTCACAATCTGTTTTATGGGGGCCGTTTGCTTAAAATAGCAATGTCGTCAAATAACTTTACAAACAAGAGGGAAGTCAAGAGAATAATTAAATAGATTTACAGACAAGGGAAAGGGAAGCCAAGACAATGGCTCCAGGCAACTGTTGCTAAGGTGACTGAAAATATGGAGGACTAAGGCAATAAAACCATAGGTGGCTGGAGAGGGGAGAAGGAGAGGTGAGATGTGAGAAGTTTCTGTGGATGATATTATTTGGATCCTGTAGAGTGAACATAATGAGTGGAAGCTGTGATCCAACCACAAAAGTGAGGAGCTGGGTTTGGAAGGCCAAAATAGCACAGTACATATTCCTGCATGAGGCAAACAATGGGATGTCAGTTTTACCATTCTATCTACAGAGGTACCTGGCAACTAACATTTTATTTCACCATTAATGATGGGCTATATTCTGTCACAACTAAGGCCATTACTTCATGTCCCTTTCATTCCTCTTTGCTGTCCCGCTTGGGACTGGTACGAAAAAAACTGAGTTCACGTCCATAGCGTGACAGCGGAAATTTGTCTCGACCACGCCCCCTGAACTGGGAACAGAGTGTGACAAGCCGTAGCAGCCCCTGTGCTGGGGAATTCTCTTGTCACGCTTTGTTCCCAGTTCCTGTTCCAAGACAAGGGATAAGGGAGCAGGTTCACTCACCGGAAAAAAACAAAGTCTTTCTGGAAAACTCAACTACAAGTATGCCTCCCAACTGAGGGAAATGACCTCAGGACTGTGGCCCCTTCTTCCACTCCACCAGTGAGCATCTGCCACCTGAAGCAATGGATGTTGTGTGGAATTGTGGACTCTGCAGACTAAAACCTGGAGGATTAGTTAAGGAGCTTGACCTTAGCATAGCAGCTGGTCATGCCGTGACATCAAATTGAATCTAGGAGCAAGTTTTTGGCTACCAAAATACACCCAGCTCTGAGCCACTAATGTCAGCAGAGCTGGCAGGGCCTCAGTCCTACAAGGACCAGTACCTTCTTGTCAGTCAGTGGCACATGTGTCATTGGTGGGAAACAGAAGAAGTCTCTAGACTTCACTTGGAAATAACAGATTTACCAAGCAAAAGTTAACAGAAGGGTAAGCCAACCAATGCATCTACTAAAAATAATTATTTCCAAGCAATATTTCCATCATTTAACAGTACTTCCTAAATGTATTTGCAACAATAAGATGTATTCCTTCTGTTTAAGAGAAAAATATCCATTTTAAACTTAACACGTTCAATTTGGCCTTTGTTTCCAAGGTGTGGGGTGGGAGCCAGAATTTTATAAAAAAATTTAACTCTCCTGCAATCTCTTAGAAATGTGTTATGAAATTTTCTACAGGCTATGTGTGCCATGAAATACCCCATTTGACTTTTTAGCATGCTTGTGGAAATGTTGTACATATAGGACAGTAGTCTTTGCAATATATATGAAGCGACTGCTAGCTCTGGTAGCTGCCATGGTGATTGGACAAGCAGCAAGCCATGCAACCAAGACCTTGCCTGATCACCACAGCAATTCCTCCAGCTTGATGTTTGAGGCATATAAATATTGGACAGGCTAGGGACCACTGTTCTAATTCCTCAAGTCTCCTGGCCACCATCTTCCTGTTCTTGATCCATATCATGGAAGGCCTTAAAATATAATAATAAAATAATTGTGTGCCATTATGGCCCCTACCCCATGTCCCTTTAAATGCAGATTAAATTTGTAGATAAACCGTGTCCAAAAATGCAGTCCCCATGGTATTCTGTGTTGATTCTTTTTCAAAGTATTCTCTTGTTCTTATTATTTCTAATTTACTTTGCAGAGTTTTAAATTTAATTTTAGTCATAAAGTTGCATTTAATTCTATTTTAATCTTTATGATTTTAATATATTTCAATCCACTTTTTTTGTAAACTGTCCTGTAAGATGCCTTGGGTCCCAATTCTGGGGAAAAGGCAGCAGGAAATGAATGGATGAATAAAATTGTTCCATCTGTCATGATGAAGTTCAGGTTCTTTGACAGAATGATTGGTGGAGTGTAATATACAAGGCTAAGGACCACTGTTCTACACTAATCAATATCTGTAAAATAGGAAATAAGATATTGTGAAAATGACCATTATTGGAGAGAAACTCCTGCTTTCCTCCCCTCCATTCTTTATTCTTCTTTCTTTCCCTTTGTGCCAGAATTCTTTTTTTTCCTCTTACAAGCATTTAAATGACAGAATCCAATTGCACTGCTGACTCTTCTACCAGTAGACCCAGCATTCTAAATGTACACACAAGGCAGGGTCTATATTGCATTCTTTCTCAGAACATATAGATCAGCACCATGGGGAGTAGGCATAACTCATTTTTATATTGACAGATAAAATTTGTAATTACGCTTCATTGTCCCAGACTCGGTTCTTCCAGCCCTCATTGCTTACAGCATATAAAAATGTTTGACATTCGTACCCGGGAGTCTCTGCAAAGAATAAATACCAGCTTCATAAGGTAATGCAAGATAAATGGAAATGGGGAATGAAACTATTTACACCTAGGGAAAAAATATACTTTTTGTTTTGTTCTCTATGGACCAAGCTGCTAAGAAGTAAGTCATTTCTTTCTCAAAACTGGGTAGCAGTGTGATTAAAAAGAAAATTGTTTTTGTCAGCTTGTTACTGTTCAAGGATAACACACCTAGAAATGCAGAACACAAAACGGTGTGTGTGTGTGTGTGTGTGTGTGTGTGTGTGTGTGAGAGAGAGAGAGAGAGAGAGAGAGAGAGAGAGAGAGAGAGAAAGAGAGAAGAAAATTACAGCATGCCCGTTTGGGAAAGGGGTGGATTCATAATGACCCCAATAGGCAATGGGGAAAACCAGGTCCATTTATTTCAGCCTCAGACAGAAGAGAAAGCAGACTGAAGAGACAGGAATCTGCACCATAGAATTTAAATAATGTCATTGTTGCTTTCCAGACTGGCACGTGTGGATGGGGAAAGTTTAATTACCAATCAGGAAATTGTTAAAGACAACAAATAGCACTTCCTTTGTCAATTCGCTGTTGATGAAGATTGCAAGAGTGAATGAAAGCCAAGAACACACATGACTACGGTGGGAGAAGGAGAACACAATAACTTCACAACAATTGGACTCATTTCGCTACCATTTTCCCCCACTCTTAATTGTCTCCATAGGAAACACAGCCCAGAATTGGAATAAACCATCTGCACGGTTTTTTTTTTCTTATTCACTTGCTGAGTCTACTAAAGAATTGCTTTTGGGCAGAACATATATTAGACACTTGTCTGTCTCTGAGAGGACTTATGGATGGAACCATATAAAAGATTTGATAGTTTCTGCCCCCTCTCTCCCATTGTTCATATTTAAGAGGTACGTTGCTTTTGGCTTTTCAATCTATACTTTTAAGAAGCTGTCAACTGGTATAAAGAATGCCATGTATCAACAGGGACACACACCATTTCACAGTTCCAGGTATTAAGGCATGAACAATATATCTGTTGGTTTTCATTGACTGCTGTATTATGTAGTTATGTAATAGTATGTTCAGAAATGCCATGGACTCATCACGATAATCTTCTCACCCTACAACATCTCAAATGTCAGTGGTTGGTTGGGCCCAAATCAACACATGCAGAGCATGTCCTTTGCAAGGTCATTGTCTGCTATTCAAGACAAAGCCAATGCCAGACATTAAAGTCATGTATTAAAGAATATCTTTGACTGACTATCAGCCAACACCTTATCCAACAGTGTCATTGGCCTGTCTCTATTCCAGATCAAACTACTGAAAGTTTAAAGTCAAACTACTTTAGAGTTTTAAATCTCTGATTAAATTCA
Source organism: Phrynocephalus versicolor (assembly GCA_023846285.1). Lineage (NCBI taxonomy): Eukaryota > Metazoa > Chordata > Lepidosauria > Squamata > Agamidae > Phrynocephalus > Phrynocephalus versicolor. Next base: position 35,114,975 of record JAHTLZ010000007.1, on the reverse strand, counting down.
GCAGAAACACTGGAGAGAAGAGCCCCAATTTCTACAGATTAGTCCATTCCTTTTCTCATTGACTGGCACTTACAGTTTCAATAACCTACTCTGAAACATTATTAGGAGAAAGAAGAAGTTTCATTACTTAAAACGGAACAGATCAAACAGCAAAGTGACTAACAAGACTGATTTCAACAGCAGGTTTTAACAGACTCTTCAGAGGGGAAATGCTTTTAGAAGAGAGATGGGGATTCTCTTTGAATTCAGAGGCAGGAAAAGAAATATTGGCTAGAAACGGATAGGTTGAGAGTCACTTCAGCCCAGAAAGGACATCCCAGCCAAATTTACTGAAGGCAGCATGTGAGGTGGCATAGTGTTTAAACTGCAGTACTGCCATCAAGACTCTGCTTACAAACGGAGTGCATTCCTAGGCTCAGGCAGCTGGCTTGAGATTGACTCAGCCTTCTATCCTTCTGAGGTTGGTAAATAGAGTAACAAACTCATTGGAGGAAGGGTTGGGATGTGTAGCCTCCAAAACTACATTGTAAACTGCCCAGAGAGTGCTTTAAGCATGATGGGGCAGTATTTATTTATTTATTTATTTATTTATTTATTTATTTACATCCCACCAGATTCTCCCAAAAGGAACTCAAGGTGGTTAACAGATATAAAAATTCCATGATACAGAGCACAAAAAATAATAATCGGTTCCAGGATAGACATAAAAGTAATAAACAAACCAAACAACGGAAACAAAATTAATAAAGGAAAGCTAACAAACAATCAAAATAATGATACTAATGATGATACTAATGTAAGATGGGGAAGAAAAGTGGGCGGACATAATAACTCAAATCACTACTCAAGAATAAATCAACTCCTGTGGTCACCAAACGCAGTCGTAAAGAGCCAAGTTTTTAATAATATAAACTGCACACTTTGTTTTGCTTTAATATTGTGCCTCAAAACATGTTTCCCTCATTAAGCAAATGCAGTCCACCTCACAGTTTGGGCATGGGAAAGACAGTATTCGTTCAATGGTCATAGCTTACCCAACTGAAAGATGCTTCTCCACTGCTGTTTTTCTGTGCTTATCAAGTTGGAACCAACTTACAGAGACCCAAACAGGGCTTTGGAGGTGAGATATGTAAGGAGTTGTTTCGCCCTATTGCACAGAAATCCATTGAGCTTCCATAGCACATCAGGGATTCGACCCTAGGCCTCCTTGAGTCCTCTTGTGTCACCTTACCTCCCGCATCACATTGGGTATTCTTCCTTCTCCCACGTGCCATTTGGTTTCCTTTGCTAACATTAATGAAGAGCACAAAATCAAGCCTTTGGTGTGATTGGTTATTCCTGACCATTCTTGTGGAACAGGAAAACAAGGGTAGTAATATCTTCTGCTATACAGATTTTGAACATTAATTAAGCCTCTCCATGCCCTGTGACAGCTATATAAACACCTCAGTAAGCATTCTATGAGGAGAATCTGAAATGAAATGCTATAGCAATTCGAGCTGAATGCACGTCCCTCTTTTAGCATTCTAGGGAAGCAGATGTAGTGCCAGGAACAGTGGCTGGTACACACACAGAGAGCTCATACTATATTGCAGGGCTGTCCAACTTTGAACACCCCATAGGCTCCTATTGTCTGCTGCATGTCCCAGCAGGCTCCTTTCTGAAGTGTGTATCTGTGCGCTTGTGCACACATGCACTCCTCACTGCTGTCCCACCCCCCAAGGTCCTTGATGCTGGCAGTGGTGGCAGCAGAGCCTCAGCTGACCAGCCACCCACCCTCCAAGGTTCACCACGCTGGTGGTGGAGGCAGTGGAGTGGGCCAGCACTCCTCGCCACTGTTCCACACCCCAGGTCCTTGGTGTGGGCAGCGGGGGCAGCGGAGCCTCACCCGACTGCCCACCCTCCAAGGTTCCCTGCACTCATGGTGGATGCAGCAGAGCATGTGAGCACTCCTCACTGCTGCTCTTCCCCCACCCACCCTGAAGTTTCCTGTCACTGGTGCTGGTTGCCACCGCCTTAGCCCCAGGTGCCACCAGGCTCAGGGGAGGGTGCAGGGGCACCACCAGCCAGCAGCAGCTCCTGGATGGCTGGGGCAGTGCGGGCCAGGCTGGGCCCCAGCCGGCAGAGGTAGCTGCAGTGGAGTCCGAGGAGGCACAGCTTGAGCACGGCATGTGGAGCCAGGTGGCAGTTGTTCCCCTTCTCCTCCTCCATCTTCCTCCTACCACTGGTGGTTGCCCCCGCCACCAGCCACCCTTCACACCTCAGCAGGCAGCTTCCTGAGGCTGCTGCTGGAGAGGCCAAGGGTGGCCTGGAGGAGGCACCTGGACTGGAAGACCCAGCGTGGTCCAGGCCGCAGCCCGGCAGCACCAGCACCCACAGCCCCATCAGGTGGCCCAGTACCGCTCAGGCTGCCGCATGCCTGGCTGGGTTGCAAGATAGGGGGACTTCCCCCCTAAAATGCCACCACAGGCAGCACACTGGGAGGCTGGCAGAGACCCAGCAGGCCAACTCCAATGGTGCTGTTGGGGACTGGTCACCCACGATTGACACATTGTGCAGGCCAGCTGTATTTTGAGGGGTGATAAATGTAAAGGTTTCCCCTGCACATGTGTGCTAGTCATGTCCAACTCTAGGGGTGGCATAGCTCTGTTTCTAAGCTAAAAAGGCAATGTTGTGCAAATCCATGGCCATGTGGCTGGCATGGCTAATCACATTTCTGCACACAGAACACGGTTTACCTACCCACTTTTTACATCAGTACCTATTTATCTACCAGCTGCCTACCAATGTGCTTCATAGCCCTCCCAAGCTGAAGACCACCTGCACCTTCCTCCAGGTTGGTGGCAGAAACCCGGGCAGGGAGAGTCATTGCCATCAGCAAGGGGATGGGCTGCGCGAGAGAACGCCCATCTGCGAGGCTTCTTGAACCAGCTGTACCTCAAGCACCAACATTGTGCCTGCTGTGACCTAGCTGAGCCAGCTAGCTTAGCCCCTTGCTGCACCTCACATTCATTATAGACCATTACCACACTTCCACGATTGAATGCTTCTGTTTTTGGATTGCGTTTTCTCCTCCCGTGGTCCTGTGGTTGTTATAGCGGTTCTGCTGTTTGCACTTCAGCGGGTAACTAGCAATCGGCTTTTCAGTTCTCACGTTATTGAACTGCTTTAAAACTTGGCTTTAAGGAACCAAGAAAATAAAATTAAGTGACAACAAGCTGAAACTTTTGCATAACGAAGTTGGTAAACATCCTGGCATGGTGGTTGGATTCTGTTTTTTGTGTTTTCTGAAAACAAAAAGGCTAAGAATGGGGGCAAGGGGGAGAAGTGACTTAGTATGTCTGCAAATTCAACCAAATCGCTTAAAAGGGAGATGCAGGAAGCAATATAAAAAAACACCACCCCCAGTTGCAAGAAAAAGTGCAACAGCTGACAAAAATGGGTGTGACCGGGGGAGTTCTTCAGATAAATCATTTTGAAAACTGGACAGTCATTTTTAAGGTACCTTGTTTTTAAGGAAAAGGCATTTTAAATCAGAAGTGTGGTAGCAGTCATAAGGTATTTGTACACGACCCCTAAACTCTGCCGCAAATGGCTGCCAGCTCCGGAGCTTACAATTTTTTCCCCACCAGCTCTGGAGTTTGCAGGAAATTAAGTGCGACCACGCCCACCTAAGCGCGTCCCAGCACACTTTTCATGTACCTGCTCTCGGAGGGTGAAAATCCCCAGATCTAGATGTAATCTGGTGAGTGCTGGGCTCTCCTTGCTTCTGTTTGGGTTTTTTGCCTCCCGCCCCTTTAAGAGAAGGAATCAGGACGACGATGGGGCGGCTTCAGAGGTGAGCCTGCATTTTTTCCTCTCTTTTTTCTCCCTCCCCTCACGTAGGCAGGAGCAAGGAAGTGCGGAGGGGTGGGGAGGCAGGAAGAGCAACGAACCCCCAAGATCTCTGGTCCGAATGTAAGTGGCCAGCGGATCTTAGGGGTCGTGTGAAAAGGCCCATAGTCACAGTGTCATGAATTTACTTCTTTCGGCATCAAAAAGGTGGGGCCATATTTGGATTTACCCCATACATTTTTAATCTCTTTGTCTAGCCATTTGTCAGAGTAGCTAACGGAACCATAGGCATTGAAACACATTTACCGTTCAATAAACTGTGGTATCATACATCAAAAAAACAATCAATTACACATTTCAAATCACATATTTTATGCTCTTTTGCTGCTGGGTAACCCAAGAAGCAACTTCTGCACAATATTTTCATTAACAAGTTCAATTTCTACCCCATAATGGCTCAATGATTTAGGAGTGGGGGAGGGAACCCACTTGCCAGTTTAAGACTAGAATTAAAATGAAAGATGGAAAAGTCTGTCCGCTTTGTCCCACCTCCACATTTTTCACAGCTGAAGTTCTTTCCACTTTGGATATGAAGGCAACTCTAAAATCTGGTAAATTCTTCAATAACAAACAGGGATGGGAAATTATGCTACTTCTGCCTCAGCCAAACTCAAATGGTACTGCTGATTTCCCATCAGAGAGAGGACAATGTTTATTTATTTATTTATTTATTTATTTATTTTACAGTATTTTTACTCCGCCTTTCTCCTTGGAAAAGGACCCAAAGCGGCTTACAGTAATGGGGGATAATATACAGTCCAGTACAATTAAGGCATGCTCAAGTATTTGAGAACAAGGAATTGAGGGACAACTTACAGCATTAATAATAGACAACATTATGTTGCATCGACATGCCCCACATAAGTAATTCAAGGCCAGATTTATTTATTTTTTTGGATGGGGGGAGGAAGCCCTCAGATCCTACATCCTGGATGATTAGAGATGCAAATTCCATGCCTACCCAGTTCTTTCAAAAAACCCTCAGGAGAATCACTGCCCCGAACTTTATCTGAAGTGTGAGGAGCCAGAGGAGCTGCTGGACCCCGGAAAGATCACCATATGATGAAAGAAAGGACACCCACATATAACTTTTGCCCACTTTGTAACAAAGCTACACATGGAATCCTACACCCAGCCCACAACAATCTCATCAAAATGTCGCTGTCCTTAAAACCAATCAATCACTCAATCAACTTAAAAGCATTTTTTCTGGCATCTTATGTAAAATAAAACAAAAACAAGGTTTTGGGGGTGTGTGGGGAGGAGATATATGATATTTTTAACATAGTAATGGATCCAGTTCTATCTATCTATCTATCTATCTATCTATCTATCTATCTATCTATCT
>JAHTLZ010000007.1:35086326-35109723 GCA_023846285.1 Phrynocephalus versicolor | reverse complement strand
TATCTATCTATCTATCTATCTATCTATCTATCTATCTATCTATCTATGTAAAATATTTTTACATTTTTAACCCACCTTTCTCCCCAGAAGCAACCAGGGCGGCTTATATCATTAAAAGGACAATATTAATTAAAAACTAAAAATAGTAAATCGTTTAAAAAAATTAACACGTATCTTATTACAAACAGTAAATAAAATTCATACCAAATGCACATTTACAAGCATCAGCTCACGTGTATAAGTAAACAAAACAAAACAAAACAAAACAAAACAAAACAAAACAAAACAAAACAGATCCTCAGACTGCCAGTCTATGTCTAAAGCCTATCTAGAGATAAAGGTAATAAAGGTTAAAAAAGGTAATAAAGATAACGATAAATGTTGAATCCCACCTTCTTTTTATCTACCTTTTTAAAAATGGTGGATGGGGGCTCCTTATACCAAGGCCAGGGGCTGTGCTGGGAATCCAACAGCCTCTTTGCTCAATCTCACGTGCGAATGAGCAATGTATTAAATCCGCTTGCTGCAGATATAGCTATGCATCATTATACAAAGCATTGTGTTAAATGAAAGAGTCAGCATAGCAAAGAACAACTGATGGCTTCTCTGTGCATGCTTTCAGAGGCAGGGACAAAATGTGACATGCTGGAATCCATAATCCACTGGGATGCAATGGTACAGGAGAAAGCAAGAAAAAGAAAAAGAAAAGAAAAAAGAACCCTGGTATATGACATCATTAGCCTGAGGTGAGGAAGTGACATCCTCAGTTTCCTTTCAAAGCTTTTGAGTGGAGGACATTTTTTCCTGTCAAATCATTACTCCAAAGAGGATACACAGTGCATACCAAATACTATAAAAGCTCCGCGGAAGGGTAATATGTTTCGGTATCACCAGCCTGCAAAGACAGATGAACTCTGACTTCCTTTGCCAAAGAAAGGGGAATGAGGGATTGGAGCAATAACCCACATACAATGAGTAATGCATTTTTACATCATTAGCAAAAGCAAAATGAATGTTCTATTTTCGTAAGCCTCAGAACGGCCAGGGAATCTGCGCTTGTATCAGATCCATCAGACTCCATCTCCTGCAAATCACTGTATCTAACATGAAAAGCCTTCCCGCCATGGATTCACCTGCCACTCATAAAGCCATCACTGCATCAGCTTCGTAAAGAATTCGGGCAGCAGCACGGATTAGCTTTCTAATGCCAAGACCTATATAGACATTTCTGTAATAGAAGTAAAGAGGCCAAATAATACATTCACCTGTGAGAGCAGCTGCTTGTAAAAATGGGCTGTTATTTTATGATAACCTGTAGGCAAAAATTGCTGCCCTGCTTTCTCTGAGACGTGCATGGTGAAATGTTTGATTATTTATTTACAAAAATTTTTAGCCACCTCACTACCAAGTGGTCTCTGGGCAGCATACAACAATGCATTAAATAAAACAACATAATTATTAAAACTATACAACACAATACAATTTTAAACAATCAACAAACATACAATACAAATTATAAAACCCTGCCGCACATGAATCTAGCCAAAAACACTATGTAATTAAAATGCTGGCCGAACAGGAAGATCTTTGCCTGACGCCGAAAAGCCAAAAGTGTCGGCACCAGCCAAATCTCTGTTCAGAGAGAATTAGAGCTGAGGGGCAATCACTGAGAAGGCCCTGTTTTGACATGCCGCCCCCTCACCTCTTTGAAGGATGGCACTTTCAGCAGGGCTTCCTGGTGTGTTCTTAGGGTATGGGCAGACTCATATGGAAGAAGGTGGTCCTTTTGTGAAGACACTGTGAAAAACAAAAATTTTGAAACTTTTGGACCAGTTCCGAAAGTCAACAATACGGCCCAATTGATCTCCATACTGAGAAAAGCAAGCTGCTTTTTACCCCGTTTAAACATACCAAGCCGTTCCCGAGTTATTGGGCAAAAGGCGGCCTACCCCCTTACGCGGCCAGAAAAAGGCTTTGGGAAGCGCTGTGGGCTGAGAAAATCTTCCTTGGACTTTACACGACATGTTAACCCTTCCCTCTCCCCCTTTTTCTGTCCATTTCTTCCTGGGGTTTCATGGTACAGCAACCCTCCCCCTTTTTCTGCCCACTCGCTCTGGGGTTTTTCACAATAAATTAACCCCCACCTGTCCAGTCACTCCCTGTCTCACTACTCCAAACCCTGAGCTTTTCCCCCTGCTCCTGTCATCTCCTTTGACACCCAAAGAACCCTGCCATAGCCCCTAGCCTGGGCAGAGTAATTCCTAGAATAGTTCATATCTCCTTCACCCAGACTAAAGGAAGGAGAGGCTACCAATCACACTGGTCACCTCGCCTTAAAAACATTGGTCTCCTTGCCTACCCCTGGCACCAACCAAAAACACAACAAGCTCTCTCTTCCTCCCATCCTTCTATTCTCTTTCTCTGTCTAACCTCCCCTCATTCCACCGTCCTAAGATACCCTCTCCCTTGACCCCCACATCTCATCAACTGGGGCTAAGGAAAAGCAGGACCAGAAGAAGAAGATGACTATTCGGAGATGGCGGGTCTCACAAGGCTGGCAAGGCTGGTTGGAGCTTCCATCATCGCCTGAACATCTCTCACGTATCCTCAGCAGCTGCCCCCCCAAGAAATCAACATTCCTATCTGCCACCCCGACTGGCATAAAAGCCTGAGGACACTTTCCATTGTTAAGGACTTGTATGCTCCTGTTTACAGTTCCTGTAATCACCAGAACACTCATTTGCAATTTCATAAGAGCTTTTGTATGTAACCTTGCAATGGCTTGTATTTGTGTGAACTCAAATCATTGTGTTTCCCCAAATGATTGTATGATCCTGTCAGCCCTTCCTACCCCCTCCCCACACACACCTGGGAAGGATTTGCATTCCTGTATTCTTTCGCATCTCTGTATCCCCTGGCGTTTCTGTATTTATATTGTAACTTGCATTCCTGTACTGTATTTCTCCCACATTCCTATATTCCGGTTTTGCAGCCACCAGACACCCAATGTGTAATCTCATAAGAGTCTACATCCTTATGCCATCACACCCTTGTATCCCTTCCCAGACACCTGAATGGGACCTTACAATGGACTATATCTCCAGGCACCCAAATTCATTGTGTTTCCTCTGATGCTTATCTGCAGTTCCAACAACCCTTCCTGGCCCCCCACTGGTTCTGATAATTGTCTCCTCTCCCCTGTTATTGACTTATCGATCTCCCTCAGATTACCTGCATCCAAAGGACAATGCTTGCTCCCCTGCCCTATTGTATGACCCTACCCAAACTCATTAGCAATCACATAGGTCCTGGCCCTGCTGCCAGGGACCACCCAGGACTGCCCCCAACCCACCCCCAAACCCTTCTGATTGGAACATTTGAACTTCATTCAGCCAATCTCTGGACAGGCGCCGTCCTGAGATGGGTGGGAGGGAGAAACCATAAAAGTAGGAATTCTCCATGTGCTCAGGGTCGACATCTTAGCCCGGTTGGAAGGCGGATGTCCACCTGCTGATCTTATTGGTACCAAATAAAATCAGTATTCCTCGGATTTCTCGCGTTGGATCTTTATTGGCTTCTTGTGGGATTCAGCGGACTTCAGTGGGGCTAGCCCATCTGAAAATAATTTTTAAAACCCTATTTTGGGACATGACATTATGGCGAGCCAGCCAGGAGGGAAGGGGTTAAAACTCCCTAAAACCTCTCTGTGGCCACCTCCAAATTCTTTGGCCCTGGTTTTTGGGAGCCACCTTTCCAAGCGGCTTTAAAGGTAAAACTGGGACCAGTCCATTCCCTTTTTGGCGCCACCCGGCCATTTGCTGGGAAAAAGGGAACTGGACATGCCCAGCAGACCCTTGCAAGCCCCGAACGAAAGGAGAGAAATCCGAAATAGGTTTTTCTTTGCAGCGCTGCAGGACCTGGAAGAAGGTTGAAGCCAGGAGTCTGGACCCAGGACAGAGGACAGAAGACTGGTGAGAGTGATACCGTGGGAATTGTGGGACGCCCTGGACTCCTTTAGGTGTGCCCCCAAGAGCTGTTTTGGCCCCTTTTGGGTGGGGGGAAGAGGTTTTTCCTGCGTTCAGGACCATCGCACCAATATAAGGCCACCGCTTGTGCCACGAGCGTTCACCCACTTGGGGAGAAAGAGGTACTGCTAGGCAGACCTTCGCAACCGGCTGGCAGGGCGAGATCGCGAGCGAGACGGAGGTTGACGAACCTCTGACGAGTGTACTGAATCATTAGGATTTGGACCTCGGCAAGCAACGTCTCCCGGATCTTTGGGGTCAATTGGTCTAGGAACTGAATTGGCCCGGGGTAAAATTGTGTGCAGGACTTTCCCGGTTGGAAGGAATTTCCTGTTTGAAATTGTGTGCAGGGATTTCCCGGTTGGAAGGAATTCCCTGTTTGAATTTCCTGTTTGATTAAAAAAGAAAAAAAAAAGGAAAAAGGAAAAAAAGAAAAAAAAACATGGGAAACTAACTATCTGCTTCAGGCAGAACCAAGACTCTGCTTAGGAGCGCCTTAGACCATTTCCCCGCCCTCTTGGGCCCGGGGACGAAGAAAAAGAGGAAAATTAGTAAAATTATGCAGGGACCATTGGGGAGACCCTTCAAAATTTAGAACGCTACTTGTGGCAAAATCACAGGATAGCAGAATTGACATCTTTAATAACTTGGGAGAAGAGGCCACCCTGTGTAGGGAAGATGGTCTCAAGCCCCAGTTCAAAAACGGCTGGGGAAGCTTGCTGCTCTAACAGCTCCAGAAACGAGACCAGCCGCCACAAAAATTCTTTAGGGAGAGGTCCTCCCTGAACAAAAAACTCCGAGGAAGAAGATTTCCCGCCCCCTTATGTTCCTGGCACCCCTAAACCCCCCTTATTCCCATGGGGAAAGTCACCAAAATGGGGGTCCCTCAGCTCCCACTGCTTCCCAGTCCTCTCCCACTGCATCCCCCCCCCCCAGGATTTACCCAGGGGGGCACTTTATCTGTTTCCCTCTTCGGGGAGCATTGGATGAATGTGTTGTCTTCTCTGTTGTGAGTCTGGGGTGTGTGGTTTTGCAACCCTTGTGTGTGTGTGCCAACGTGTGCCTGCGATTTCTGGCCTCTCTTGCCTTGGCTGCTGCACTCCCCCTTTCCGATAGCTGTGTGTGTGTGTATGGAGAGCACATGGGAAAGCACAGGACCATGTGGATGCACCCCCCCTTTCCCCAATGCCTTCCTCTCCTCATTTTCCTCCCTGGGGTCAGAGAGTGATGGTGCCTCTGAGCTTCTGCAGAGTGCGCTCTCTCTCTCTGAGCAGCAGGAATGGTGTGTATATATGTGTGTATATGTGCCCATGCAAGACGCCCCCTCACTCCCTCTGTGTGCTGGATGGTCTTAAGCTGTGCCTGGGTGATTGAGAGGCCCCCTCCTTCCAACGTGTGTGTATTCTATGTTTCAATATTCCAATTTTTCCTTAACATGGCCTGAGAAAAGGTGGCTCTAACATTCTGCCTTCCCCATTTTTAGAGGAGAAAGCATGCACTTTCCCCCCGCCTACCCCCCTTTTTCTTCGCTGATTAAGGGTTCCCCATGAGGGTGGGGACATCTTAGTTCCAAATTGGAGAAGGCGGGGGAAGGCTACCCCCCCTTTTTCCAAACCCACTAAAAATGGCCTAATCCGAGTAGCCTGGGGATCTCATGGCAACTGCCGAGCCTGGTTCCTTGTTCCCCTTTTGTTTTGGCCGCTGCTGGAATGAACCCCTGCTTACATGGTGTGGGTTGTGGGTCCTCCTTCCCAGCTGCCCATGCGTTCCCTCTTTTCCCTGCTTTCTGGAACCCCTCCCTAATATCTAGGTCCTTGCCATGAGGTGGGGTATCCAGTTCAAACCCCCTCCTTCTTGTGACTCCCCCCCTCCTTTTTAACTCCCTTAGTACTCATAGGCCGTCATCAGGCGACCTCTTTCACTGACGCATGTGCCAAGCACACTATCATATCCGAAAAGGGGGGAGCCTGAGATATGCCTGGCAGAGCCTATCCCCCCCCCCCCGTTCCTATCCCTTAGGAGAATAGGAGCCTCCTTACCCCTGCCGCCTAAACAAAGAACTTTCCAGGTTCCCTACAGTCTGGTGGGGGAATGGCTGATGGATAATCAATGGGTCTGGACAATTATCTTACCGGATCCCGAACGCAAAAAAACCCCTGCCCATTGCTGCTCATCTAAGCCACCCCCACCGCCTGCCTAGAACTGCCCCCACTCAGCCCCCTGCATGGTCACCCTTTTCTGCCCTAGCCCAAAAGCCTGACCCAGGGAACCAGCCCCTGCCGTCCTATTCCAGGGAGTCCGGACGGGGTCTCTCTCTCTCTCTCTCTCTCTCTCTCTCTCTCTCTCTGTGTGTCTCTCTCTCTCTGTCACTCTCTGTCTCTCTCTCCCCCACTCTCTCTCTCTGCAGGTGTTACGACTGCCCCTCTTCGAGGAGACCTCCCAGTCTGGTGGTGAGGGAGGGGCCACCGCCCAGCTGCTTGAACATGAGGGTGGAAGACAAATCCTGGATCCATTTTCTGGGGTCAACACAGCCCCCACACCGGAGGAAGGGGGGCATGCCAACAGCCGGAGCGCCCCCCCCGTCTTAAGATCGTCTGGCAGAGAGGAAGAAGTAAACCTCATCCCATTGGACCTTCCCTAGAACCTTCTTGGACTTTCTCTGGACCTTCCCCTGGACACTGTTCAAGCTTCACCCAGATTTACATCGACTGGACCTGCCCCCCCCATCTGTCCCCGCTTTGCTTGGACTTATTTTGGGACTCCCCACCTTCACTACTAGCCCTGGACTCTCAATTCGCCAATGCTGCCAGCCGCCTGCCCGCCCAGTCTGCCAAGAACTCCAGAGACTGCTCGCAACGCTTGCTAAACCCTGAGCCCTCGGTGAGTGTGGGGTCTCTATCTCTATCTCTATCTCTCTCCCTCACGCACTCTCCTGCTCTCTCTAAAGCCCTCCTCTTACGCACTCCTAGGGAGCTACTGCTGAATAGTAAGCCTTTCACTCCAGGAAATGTAGAGCCTCCAGCTGCAGGACTGGTCTATCTGGAATTTGAATTAGGTTCAAAAACTTAACATTGTTTCGTTCCTGAAATGGCTGACTGGGTCCCATAACACTACTGAACTGGGTGCCCATGTACTAAAGTGTTTTTGTTTCTTCAATTCAGAATAGAACCACAGAAATCAGTTCCCAACTGGAGAGTTATCCAGGGAATTCTCTGCCTCTATAGAAATTACAATGGGAACTGTTATTTGATTTTAACCTATTGGCAAAGTTTCCAAAGCAATACATACAGCATGCAGATTGAGGTCTTATACCTCGACTTATTTCAACCTAGAAGGAAATGGAGGGCCTTCTTGGGAATGGCTGCCACGTTGGATCTCTGACCTTGCACGATTGGCTACACCCCTATTTTGAGGGACTAAACCAGGCAGGTGAAAGGGTTGAGTCAAATAAGAGATGTGGAGGGCACTCTAGAACCCCTAAAGATCAAGCTTATCCAACTGGGCCAGAATGTCAGGGGCTGGACAGCGTGCCCTAGGTAACAAAGGCAGCTGCGGACCCAATTCGAGAGGCAAGTAAGCTGACTTTGGGGGCATCACTGACTCTTTATGCCTCACATGCTGTTAACACAGTATGGGAGCAAAAGAGAGGCCACTGGAAGTCCCACACTAAGTACATAATGTCTTAACCCTGCCACCCTGCAACCCCATGGGGAATATTAACTCAAATAAGTGTGCTTTTGGCATGCAATGCATTGCAACAATGAGATTCGGTGTGGGAAAAAAACAGCCAAATCGAAGGAGGAACTCCCCTAAATTGGCTATTTCCCTCTATCTAAATTCAGAGAATTGGGTGCACTTTGTGGCAGAAATCATACAGAGGTTGCACAACATTTAGATATGTAAAATGGTCCCTGCATGCACCCTGGCAGCCATTACCCAGGGGAAGATGTCACTCAGATGTTAAAGTCTCACTTCCAATTGGCTCAGGAAACTGATAACAGCTGGGTGGACTTGCTCCCCCATGCCTTGCCTCAGATAATAATACTACTTAGGGATAAACCGACCATGTGTAGCTCCTAATAGACAACCATGTCCTATGGAAAATTTCCCTCCAATCCCGCTGAACGCGGAAAGGCAACCCCCCCCCCAGACCCTTCTAAGTAGACAGGTGGCTGGACCCTAGGATATATGGAGTAGATCCATCTGGAAGGTGATCCTGTCGGACACCTTCAACCCGAAAAGGGGGGAATGTGAAGACACTGTGAAAAACAAAAATTTTGAAACTTTTGGACCAGTTCCGAAAGTCAACAATACGGCCCAATTGATCTCCATACTGAGAAAAGCAAGCTGCTTTTTACCCCGTTTAAACATACCAAGCCGTTCCCGAGTTATTGGGCAAAAGGCGGCCTACCCCCTTACGCGGCCAGAAAAAGGCTTTGGGAAGCGCTGTGGGCTGAGAAAATCTTCCTTGGACTTTACACGACATGTTAACCCTTCCCTCTCCCCCTTTTTCTGTCCATTTCTTCCTGGGGTTTCATGGTACAGCAACCCTCCCCCTTTTTCTGCCCACTCGCTCTGGGGTTTTTCACAATAAATTAACCCCTACCTGTCCAGTCACTCCCTGTCTCACTACTCCAAACCCGGAGCTTTTCTCCCTGCTCCTGTCATCTCCTTTGACACCCAAAGAACCCTGCCATAGCCCCTAGCCTGGGCAGAGTAAGTCCTAGAATAGTTCATATCTCCTTCACCCAGACTAAAGGAAGGAGAGGCCACCAATCACACTGGTCACCTTGCCTTAAAAACATTGGTCTCCTTGCCTACCCCTGGCACCAACCAAAAATACAACAAGCTCTCTCTTCCTCCCATCCTTCTATTCTCTTTCTCTGTCTAACCTCCCCTCATTCCACCGTCCTAAGATACCCTCTCCCTTGACCCCCACATCTCATCAACTGGGGCTAAGGAAAAGCAGAGCCTGGAGAAGATGACTATTCGAAGATGGCGGGTCTCACAAGGCTGGCAAGGCTGGTTGAAGCTTCCATCATCGCCTGAACATCTCTCACGTATCCTCAGCAACTGCCCCCCCAAGAAATCAACACTCCTATCTGCCACCCCGACTGGCATAAAAGCCTGAGGACACTTTCCATTGTTAAGGACTTGTATGCTCCTGTTTACAGTTCCTGTAATCACCAGAACACTCATTTGCAATTTCATAAGAGCTTTCATCTTTGAATCTGCACATCCTTTGTATGTAACCTTGCAATGGCTTGTATTTGTGTGAACTCAAATCATTGTGTTTCCCCAAATGATTTTGTGATCCTATCAGCCCTTCCTACCCCCTCCCCACACACCCCTGGGAAGGATTTGCATTCCTGTATTCTTTCGCATCCTCTGTATCCCCTGGCGTTTCTGTATTTATATTGTAACTTGCATTCCTGTACTGTATTTCTCCCACATTCCTATATTCCGGTTTTGCAACCACCAGACACCCAATGTGTAATCTCATAAGAGTCTACATCCTTATGCCATCACACCCTTGTATCTCTTCCCAGACACCTGAATGGGACCTTACAATGGACTATATCTCCGTGCACCCAAATTCATTGTGTTTCCTCTGATGCTTATCTGCAATCCCAACAATCCTTCCTGCCCCCCCGCTGGTTCTGATAATTGTCTCCTCTCCCCTGTTATTGACTTATTGATCTCCCTCAGATTACCTGTATCCAAAGGACAATGCTTGCTCCCCTGCCCTATTGTGTGACCTTACCCAAACTCATTAGCAATCACATGGGTCCTGGCCCTGCTGCCAGGGACCACCCAGGACTGCCCCCAACCCACCCCCAAACCCTTCTGATTGGAACATCTGAACTTCCTTCAGCCAATCTCTGGACAGGCGCCGTCCTGAGATGGGTGGGAGGGAGAAACCATAAAAGTAGGAATTCTCCATGTGTTCGGGGTCGACATCTTAGCCCGGTTGGAAGGCGGATGTCCACCTGCTGATCTTATTGGTACCAAATAAAATCAGTATTCCTCGGATTTCTCGCGTTGGATCTTTATTGGCTTCTTGTGGGATTCAGCGGACTTCAGTGGGGCTAGCCCATCTGAAAATAATTTTTAAAACCCTATTTTGGGACATGACACTTTAGGTAACCAGGTCCTAAGCTGTTTAGGGATTTATATGTCAGCATCAATGGCAGCCCCACGTTAAACACATTGCAATAGTCCAATCTGATTGTTACCAGTGCATGCATGACTGTTGCCAGGCTCCATTCATCTAGGTAAGGGCAGAATTGATATATTGTCTGTAGCTGTAAGAAGGCACCCTTGGACACCGAGTCCACCTGTGCTTCTAGGGGAAGACCCAGGTCCAGAAGTACCCCCAAGCTGCAGATCCTGTGCCTTAGAGGGTTGGTTCATTATTTGTTTCATTAGCTAAGGTAGAGCCTGGGACCTCCACAGGATTACCTGGTTGAAGAAGATCCCAGACCACTTGAAATAGCTCTGCTGGGCAACACTCCAAGGAAGCAATATGACTGGATAAATACTGCCATTTTGGCAGCTGTATCGCCACAGAATAGGCCCAATGATGGGTAAGCTGTAGAGATGGGCACGGACTGAATTTTTAATTCATTTAATTATTCATCATTCATTTCCTTAGCTAACGAAACACTACTTGTAGGGCCTCATTGGACAGCCACTTGGCTTTCTTGCATTCTCTTTTCTTTGGAATGGTTTCCATTGCTGCCTCCTGTAGAATGTCAAAAGCCTTCATCCATAGTTCTTCAGGCATTCTATCCAACAAATCTAGTTCCTTAAATCTATTCCTCACCTCCACTGTGTTTTCATAAGGGACTTGACTTAGATTGTACCTGACTGGTCCAGCGGTCTTCCCTACATTCTTCAGTTTAAGTTTGAATTTGTACATTTGCACATTGCTGTAAATGCAAACCATTTGACTGGCACTCAGACAGTAATAATGAAGGGGCAGTTTTCATCTTTGTGAGCACTCACCCTCTCCTTTTGCCCTTAGTTTCAAAAGGGGGGGAGGAAATAATAGAGGATGTTTTGGGGAAACCATTTTGTGGAACCCAACCTCTGCTTCATATGAAGCTTTACAACAACAGCTCGGCTGCTTCCTGCCTCATCTCAGACAGATTTGTCTGGCAAAATTCATCTTGCCAAGAACTTTATATCTAAGATTCACCATCTGGCTAACTGCATCATGCCATTTTTTATTTTTTGGTACTTGGTTTGAGGAATAGGCATTTATTGCCATGATTTATTTTTATCAGTGGCTTATAAAGGTACTGCCTATTGCCTATTCTTGCATTTGGATAATGATACGTTGTCTCAGTCTTGCACTGGAGGCCAGAAATGTCCCAGAAACTGTAATAAAAAATTAAAAATAATAAAAAAAATATTGAGAGGTTGATGCATCCCAGTCTCTGACTAAAAAAGAAGAAGCAATTGGTGAGGTGTTTTTTCCATTTCTAGTCATGCATAGAATTTAAAACATGTAGAGACGTACCTCAGTTGACAAATACCTCTGCTTAAACAAGTTTCAGTTCACGAAAGGAAATCTGGAGCTGTAAACACCTCTGTTTATATTTTTTGGCAATATCTCTGTTTACGTAAGGCATTGTGAAAAAAGTATCCAGGATGCATTGTGCCCCCGTGCTCAGAAGTTGAGTCATGGCTACTGGACTTCTTTTTTCTTGAGAGATAAAAACGTTTTGCTGCTCATCCAAACAGCCTCATCAGTCTGAATACTGCTAGTGCATGTCCTTCATCTTATAGTCAGCTTTGACCTCTTGTCACCCTGGTCTGAAATAGGATCATAAACTGAACAATGACCTGAATAGCCTCGTTACGTAGACAATAGTATCCATAGCCTAAAGGTGAACAATGGCGTAAGGTGCTGAAACCTGTAATGTATGGGCCCTTAGCTATGGCCTTGGTGGTGAAGGCTTTTTGATTTGTTTGGGTATTGTTGAAAGCACACCCTGATAAGTAGCAGATAGACTATGCCTGAGGCCCCCACCTCTGTTGAGAGAGAGGGTTTCAATGCTCACATGAATGGCTTCCCTGGCTCGTCTTTCAAACCACCTATCTTCTCTGTCTAATATGTGTACATCCTCATCTTTGAATGAGTGACCTGTGTCCTTCAAATGGAGGTATACTGCTGATTCTGGTCCTGACCTGTTACCACTTTGTTAACAGTAACTTGTGCAGAAAAATAATAGGCCAATTGAAAAGCGCAGCAAAATTATTTAATTATTTATTTGATTTTTACACTGTCTATCTAACCAAAAGCCAGGCCAGAATGCTTCTACCTATTCACACTGGTATAAATGCAGTGGACTAAACTGCTGCAGGCAACTGTCCAAATAATATTGGGTTGTATTCCTCATCATACACCAGTTGCATAGTGTCATGACAAAAAAATAGAAGAAAGTGATGTGCTAATTAAATTTAATTCAGCACCGAATTCATCAATATAAGGTTGGATTCTGGTCATTTAAAACTAAATCAGAAATTGTGTGGAGCAGGAGCCAATGTAGAACTTAACCGCAGAATCATTTTGGGGCAAAATTATATTTCTGATAAGTTCTAATTCAAACCTACTAACTCATTTAGAAAGAAAGACCCAGACTAATATCAGTGAAGGATCATAAAACAGCAATTCCAAATCTACAAATGCCCTCACTAGAAACTCATTACTCATTGCCAATCGTTTTACTCCGAAGCAGTCATTTGCTGTACCAGAAATGAACTCGAGACCTCATTTTCAATTTGCTGTAAAGAAGGTGATTCATATTTCATGTTCTTCCATGCAGTTCATATCCAACAGAGGTTTATGGAAATACAGATACCATGTATGACTGATATAAAAATCACTAAGCAATGAATGGGAGTCGTGTTATGTTTGAATCCAATGGTCTAAAACGACATACGGTGTATTCAATTCCAATCTCTCTCTCTCTCTCTCTTTCCGTGTGTGTGCATGCGTGAGCGTAAGCGTGCATGTGTGTGTTCATGTGTGTGTGTGTGTGCACGTGCTTTAAAAGCTAGTTCCAGCTGATTTAACATTTAAGCCCCTTGTTGCCAGGGGAAGCAATAAAGCTAAGATATTGCATGAATTTTGCAAAGCAGCACTTCCTAGATTTTTTTATATCCAGAGGACCAAAAGTGATTTTCCCCACTCAGAACTGCATTCGGGAGACACATTTCTATTTTGTAGTTATATATAAGCATAAATTTATTGTCCTCTCCAAGAACAGTGGACATATATCCACCAAGTAATAGTGGTGCAACTGCAAGTTAGATGAGCCTGTTTCTTTGGTGGTTACTTCATGTCTTTCTTTGTTCTGTGACTAGTTTTGTACTGTGACATCATTGGTTGCGATCATGTGGTTTTGTCCCTGTTTCCGTGTTCCCATGGTCATGATAACTTGTCTCTTGATAAGTGTTACCTCATGGTGTTGTACTGTGACAAACACTGAAACTGTATATCTTCCTTTTTCCTTTTTTTGGGGGGGGTGGGTTAAAAATTCTTTTTTGATATTTCGCTTTTGAAAATTCAAAATAAAAAAAATGGACACAGTTTTCTGAAATGAATGTTTTGTTGTGTGACAGTCGTTACTACATGGTGTCTTGTCTCGGAACAGAAAGCGGGAACAAAGATTGACAAGGGAAAACCCTACCCCAGCACCAGGTACAGTATTGTCACACTTAGCACCCATTCCGGGGGCATGGTCAAGACAAATTTCATTAGTTTTGCAATGGACATGAAGTTGCATTTTTGTACTGCTCCTAAACGCAAAGGTAACAGAGATAAAACATACATGAAGTAACCACCTTTCTGTTCACACGAGTGTCACACATGTTGAACAACAGAGTAAGAAAAGTCATCTTTTTAAAAATTATGATAGAAATTATGCTAGCTAGAAGACTGAAAGTTCCCTTACAAAAAGGGTAGCTGTTCCAGTCACAAGCCCACTCCATTCCATTTCTGTCACACTGGTTGGTTGGGCAGAAATCTCAAAAATTACTATATCAATGTAAGGTATTTTCTTAACAAACCTATTTTCAGAAGAATGCTCATCTTTAAGTACCTTTTAAGTATCTTGAAGTATCTAAAAATCACCTTTTGACCACACCGAAAAGAACAACTTGAGAAATCCTCTTTCAAGGAGGTATGGAGGGAATTCACCCCCTACTCCTGATATTCAGCCAAACCAGATTTTGATTGAAGATCAGGAAAACATTTCTTGCCATTAGAATGATAGGACATTGGAACAATTTTCCTAAGAGGTGGAGGGTGCTCCAACACTGGAGTTATTCATGATAAATTTGGGTAATCACCTAGCAAATATCCTTTAATTTGTAGTCTTGCATTGAACGGGGGTGAGGGGGTTAGATTTGATAGCCTTGTAGGCTGCTTCCTACTAACATGAGGCACTATTTTATTTTGTTTTTATCTGTAGCCCATCTTGCACCTGTTCAATGTCTTTGATATATATTGTTTACTAGTTATTATGTTTTTACTTATTTGTGCTTATCTGTTACATTGTATTGTATTGTTTATGGGTTTGATTTCTGTTCAGTTTTGTAAATCACCAGGGTAGCTGGGTAGCTAGATGGAGTGGTATATAAATTTAATTAATTAATTAAATAAATAAATAAATAAATAAATAAATAAATAAATAAATAAATAAATAAATAAATAAATACTTCATTCTTCTTTGATTCTGTGATTCTATGACTCAAACTCCCAACTTCTGGCTTCATAGCCAGATACCTAAACCCTGAGCAATCCAGTTGAGAACTGAGTTCTAAAATTCACAGAACGTGCAGCCTAAAGTATGACTAAATTCTGATCTCAGTATTATTCCCCACCCCATCACAAAAGCACAAATTAGAGCACTTCGTACAAAAAAACCCCCAAAAAACAAAAACAAAACCTAGATTGAACAAAATGCTTAAGAAACCCAATACAGTGAGCTGTGACATTGTGCTAGACTCCCATCCTTCCACAAGCCGATACAATTGATAACAACCTCTTTTTCTCAAATGAAGTTCTCACTCATTTGGACAGTACCAGTTCAATAGTACAGCCATTCTCAGCAGAGAGAACAATGGGTTGTCTGTCATACAGCAGTTAAAGATGTGTAGCCTTTAAGAAAAAAGAAATAGTAACTGTACACTGAGAGATTCAAACGCATACTTCTAAGATTTAACCTGTGAAGCATTTGGGCTGCATGACTGTATTTGTGAACATCTATTTCTTCCCCCATGAAGGGGGCATGGTGGCTCAGTGGGCTACAGCATTGAAACTGTGGGCTGCAAAGTCAGCAGCTTGGCAGTTCAAATCCCGGGTGCCACGCAGCAGAGCGAGCTCCCGCTGTTAACCCCAACTCCTTCCAATCTAGCAGTTTGAAAGCATGTAAATGCAAGTAGATAAATGGGTACCACCATAAAAAGCGGGAAGGTAAACAGTGTTCCGTGCTCAGAAATGTGTTCAGCCATGCCGCTCACATGGCCACAGACTTGCACAACATTGGCTCTTTGGCTTGAAAATGGAAATGAACACCACCCCTAGAGTCGAACATGACTAGCGTGCATATGCAGGTGGAACCTTTACTTTTTTTTTTATTTCTTCCCCCATGCAGGTTTTCTTTTTCTTTCCATCCCAGTTATGAAGTAATTGGTGGGTTTTGTTTCATTTTGTTACATTTTCATGCCTCCCAACTGGATGATGAGCAGAGTAGCATGGAAACAGCTGGATTTATCTCTTGACGAGAATGGGCAAGTGTATTCCCACTAGAGGTCACTGGTTGTTACACTAGATTTGAACTGGGACTAGCAGGACTGATGCATTAAACAGCCTGCCTGAAATGTGTATCAGGAGAAATGCTGAGCCACCAGCATCAAAGCATCCCCTCATAAATTCCCGGTGTTGCATGGCAGCAAGGCTGTCGGTAGTTCTACCCCATCAGAGGCCAATTTTGTTTCATTCTGAAAGCATTAGCTTTCCATTTTATTATGCTTCAAGTACACAGGCTTCCCTTCTCTGTAAACAGCATGTCTTAGTCTTTGAACCCAGCCACATTTCCCTGGAGTTTACAAGGGAAGCTGTTAAAGGGAGATTTTTCCCCCTTTCTTTTTTTAAAATGGGGCTTATCGGAAATGCAGTCAAAGATGCCAGTCATTTTGCTATCATTCCCTGAAGATCTTAGAAAGTAACACAGATGTCATGCATTTCTTATGGGGCTTTGCTTTCTAAAAATCTTTTGAACAAGTTAAAAAAATATGTCTATCAAAAGAGTTAGCAATCTGTGATTCTTCCCCTGAACAGCTTCTAGGTTGCTCAACAAAATCTGAGTTTTGACATGTCATCATTTTCATGTTTGATTACACACAGGGTGCCAAGATATTAGCAAACGGAACTGAAATGGTACCAGACCACAATGAACCAATAGCATCAGAACTGGAGGTACTGGGCTAGATGATACAGTGGGCTGATTCAGAAGCCAGCTTCCTATACTTTTATGATAAAAAGCTCTATTAAATTCTCTCCCTCTCACTGCACTGAAAAGATTTAGCAATCTATCAGCTCTCTTTTTTTAAAGATAAGATTCTCTCTCTCTCTCTCTCTCTCTCTCTCTCTCTGTGTGTGTGTGTGTGTGTGTGTGTGTGTGTGTGTGTGTGTAAATGCATGTCAATACAGTTCAATTTCAGTATGAATACATCAGAAGTCTCTGTGGCGATCATTTAACAATGTGATTACAATTCATCAGAGTTACAGCTGCCCATTTCGAATCACAGCAGGCCTTAATACATGTACTGACTTCTGACTCACTTGTGCCTTTGTTTCTTCACCTTTGTTTCTCTGTAAAACCAGGATTTTACTGCAGAAGATGGGTTTACATGGTTTGCTTTACCAAAGGATGATACAAACGATGTTCCACATTTCTCTCATTGGCCCCTTTGAAGACACTCCATTCTCATCTTTGGTTTCAGACCCAAGTTTTAGAAATATTCTTGGCTGTGACCCCCCCCCCCATGACTCCTTTTCAACCTCTCCTGCCTAATGCAAATCATAATGTTGACATTTTGAACTCGGGATGTAACCTGGCCTTTTCTTCCACTGACTACCTCAATACCTTCACCATTTGATTTGCTAGACACTGATCACTGATCACAGAGCTGACTCTGAGAGTGGCAAAGTTCTCTTGAGAGACCGCTACCTCCCATTACCTAGTACATTACTCATAGGTTATAGCTTCATGTTCAGTACTTCAGGCTAAAGTTTGACATTGAATTGATTGTTAGGAATATGTTAGTGCACCAGAACAATGTGCATGGACTTTGATCTAGGTTCAAAGGGTTGATGTGTTAGCTTGAGTGTTTATTGGCCAATGACACTGAGTACCCAAGCCTTGAACAATCCTATGCTGTCAAGCAAAAAGTCACATTATGGTGACAGAGTACACTCTGTTTATGGTTGGCTAAACTCCTCCAGTGTCTCAGAAGGATGGAGTAGGTAAATATAATGTGGTTGCCACTGGCTGGGTTCCTTCATTTCCCAAGGGTAGGGAGAAAAGCTGGATGATAGCCTGAAGATAGGGAAGTATCGAGAAGCAGGAGTCTACAACTGGGGCAGTGTACTGAAAAACAAGGGAAATTAGGGTTAGAACTTCCATTGAAATCAGTGATGTGATTAAGTATGTTTAAATCACATGTGAGTCCATGTGATTAAATTTATGTACGCTATATTTTATATTTAATTCATCCCAGTCCATGTTAGAAGTAAGCTTTCTAATAATAGCAATCCACACAATAATCATAGAAAGAAACAAAATTGCTAGCAGGTTTTGATTTCTTTTGTTCTTAGCATCATTTTATTTTTCTCTTTGGACACAGAGTCTCTCAAAGTGGCTTGGAAATATCAACAATGGGTCAGTCCTTCCCTTGAAGCCCTGATGACATTGATGTTCTTGGGGCAGCAAATGGTTTCTATATATTTTACTCTGGATGTTAATGTTGCTATTCAAGGTGCTGAAATTATTTTGGAGATAAGAGAGGTTCTTTAAAGTTTGGATTAAAACACAGAACACATTTTGGCCCCTAAAGCCTCCTTAGTGCTTAAGATTCTCAGGGGCCTCTTATTGGCACAACTGATGGGGACAGCTGAAGACCCATCTTTTCAGGCTGGCTTTAGATAGTCATGATTGAATGCCTGGATGCCTTTTTAAAGTTAAGATCATTCCAAATGTTTACCTGATTTCCATTACTCAATTGTATGTTATTTAGCACATAGTTTAGTTGGGATTTTAAAAAAAAAAATGTTTACCTTATTGTGTTTTTACCCTATTATTCTAATATTGTGAGCTGCCTTGGGTCCTCTTGTTGGGACAAAGGTGGCCTATTAAAAGAAAAACTTCAGAGCTACTAATTGCCTCCATTTCAGGCTTACTGACACATACAAGAGAGAAAGAGAGAAGCTGGAGTGGGTATGACAAAAAAGCAAGCTCAGCTACCATTTCATAAAGTTCATATTCCAGTTGTGACTAGCTGAGATGGAAGTAATTTGGTAGACCTGATGGCATGGCTGCTGCCTTGCTAGTAGTGAAAAGGTAAAGGCAATAGGTGCCTCAAAGAAAGTCATCAGCTTTGTCTTTCCTTTGTTCCACAGCATGATGGAACGACCCCATTACGTAGGATGCTTTGGAATAAGATTTGCATCATGCGATTGGTTAAGTCAGACTTGCATTTCTTTCAACTCACCAAGCTGAACATTACTTCCTTGAAAGATTTCATGTACCTGCCATGGCTTTCGCTGCTGGCTAATTTGCAAAGGTTTGTGAAACAGCAGAGAGGTTTTACAACTTTAGAGATCTGGCACCCAGACCTCCTGGCCATGTCACCCATTAGAAGCCAACTAAATCAGGATGACCTAAGAGACAATCTAAAGAATACTGGCAAGGTCATCCAAGAGTCCTTGATGTGCCTTAAATTGCTGAAGAACTATTATTCCCATATAACTTGTCGCCACTTGTCAGTCAGGCAGATTCTAATAGAAATTGAGGTCCAGTAACATTTATAGGGACACTGGCTTCCAATCTCCATTGTTGAGCCTTACGGTATTTATAATGACACAAACTGGCAAATATTATAGTGGTGTGCAGCCTGCTATCCATGCAAAGTGCAGGGTCAGCAGACAAACCCTTCTCCATTCCCATGTCCATTGACTCTACATTAGAGATGGGCACGGAACGAACATTTTTTCGTTTCCATTATTCGTTAGTCGTTCTGTTATGTAACGAAACGACAAATGAAAATTGTGATTAAAATGCAACGAAACGAACAGAACCACGAAAATTGTGGTCGTTACGTTTCGTTTCCGTTAATGGCGACACACAATGAAATGAGCTGTTTTAAATGTTAAAAAACGCCCTGGACATCCGTAAAAACGCAGTGATAATTATTTATATTGTCTGATAATACCTACCGGGGGGGCGGTCCTTAAAAGTTGCATTTATGTCTTTTCTCAGATCGCTGTATTTTTTTCCCTTTAAGGGGAGTTAGGGGACATCAACCAAAATTGTCTCCCAGATGTCTAATATTGATTGATTTCTTGGGCATTAAAACACCCTGGACATCTGTAAAAACACAGCAATAATGTGATAATTATTTGAAATTATTACCTACCAGGGGGTTGGGGTCCTTAAAACGTTTGTTTTTGTCTTCTCCCAACACGATGTATTTTTCTTTTCCCTTTAAAATGGATGTCACCACCAGCCACAAAATGGAGGCAAGCCATGTGATGGGATAATATTCAACCAATAGCATGCCCAGGTTGCAGACTGGGCAGGTCTGGCAGCCACAGAGGACATAAAAAGCTCTGGCAGCCCCCGTCCTCCTTGAAGTCTCTGGTGGGAGTTAGGGTGGGATTGCTGTCTCTGTGACTCTAGTTTCAGTCCTGCAGCCTCCCTGTGTGCATGCGTGCTGCATACCTCTCAGTGAGTACCCTCCCTTGCCCCGCAGTACAGTCACTCTGTGGCTGCCTTGAACCCTGGGCAACGCCCACCGCTGCCTTTGCAGCCTCCCTGCCTACCTAGTCTATCCTGTGTCTTTGCCAGCATCCATTTTTTTTAGTGTTTTCCCTCTGGTCTGGGGCGTTAGGGGATGCCTGCACATGGAAATGCTTTAAAAATCACGCAAAAAGCGGGTAGAAACAACAAACGAAAAAATGAAAAACGGAAACGAATTTTTTCCAAAAATCTGTGACAAACGGAAACGAACCGAAACAGACCTCTCAATGACAAATGAAAAACCGAACCCCCCTTTTTTTGTTTCGTGCCCATCTCTACTCTACATCATCTGGCTCAGCAACAACAATGCTTATTAGAACAGGGGGAAAGGAAGCCTCGGGCAAGGAGTTTTGTCCGCTCCTACAGAATTGCCAAGGGACAGAATTAATTTCACTTGTCCCTGCAGAGTCATAGATGGTCCAAGGCTCAGATTAAATCCGTTGGGGCTCATGAGCCTCTAGGTTTAAGTGACTATGAGCTGTTCTGCGGACCTGACTGTCTACAAGATAATAAACAGAATGGTTTATATTTCTACATTCAGCAATGAGTTGGATTTGATTGCTCCAACTGAATTATTCTATTATCCTATATTTTGTTTCTTCAAAATCTGTTTTTTGTAATGTTTTTACCCTACCCCAATGATGGCCATACTTTGGCCCTCCAGATGTTTTGGACCACAACTCCCACAGTCCTTTGTCATTGGCAGTACAGGCTTGGAATTCTGAGAGTTGTGGTCCAAAACATCTGGAGGGCCGAAGTTTGGACACCACTGCCCTACCCTATTTAATTTTTTAATTTTTTAAAAAAATAGTTTTTAGCTTTTAATATTGTGTTTTTAATTATGTAAGACTGTGCAAGTAGGCAAAGCTGTATCCTGCACAAGAGAAGAAATATCAACCACATGCAGTAAAGGGCCTGCCATGACTGCCCCCATCTATTATCAGCTGCTATTGTATCATTTCTCCAAGGTAGCCACTAAAATAATAAAAAATGCAACTTAAATTGACATTTGCAGATAAAAATTGAGAACCTGTATTCAAATTCATACTCAGCCATGGAACCTCACAGGGTGTGGCAACAGTAAGCTACCTTAAAAATCCTATCAGGGTTACCAGAATTTAGAATCACATAATGACAAATCTACCAACTGGCATCAGCAATTATAAGAACATAAGAACATAAGAACATAAGAAGAGCCATGCTGGATCAGGCCAAAGGCCCATCTAGTCCAGCTTCCTGTATCTCACAGCGGCCCTACCAGGTGCGTTTGGGAGTGCATGAGACTAGATATCTGTCTCCTGATACCACTCCCCTGCATCTGGCCCTTGAAGTAACCCGGTTTAAAGCCTGGAGACTCCACATCTCCATCATGGTTTGTAACCTGTGATGGACTTTTCCTCCAGGAATCTGTCCAATCCCCTTTTGAAGGCATCTAGGCCAGATGCCATCACCACATCCTGTGGCAGGGAGTTCCATAGACTTACAACGCGCTGGGTGAAAAAATATTTTCTTTTGTCAGTTCTTACTCTCCCAGCCCTCAATTTGAGTGTATGTCCCCTAGTTCTGGTATTTTGGGAGAGAGAGAAGAGCTTCCCTCTATCCACTTTACTCATACCCTGCATTATTTTGTACGTCTCAATCATATCCCCCCTCAAGCGCCTTTTTTCCAGACTAAAGAGGCCCAAATGTTTTAGCCTTTCTTCATAAGGGAGGTGCTCCAGCCCGGTAATCATTTTAGTCGCTCTCTTCTGCACCTTTTCCAGTTCCACTATGTCTTTCTTGAGATGCGGTGACCAGAATTGTACACAATACTCCAGGTGGGGCCTTACTATTGTTTTGTATAATGGCATTATAATGTTGGCTGTTTTATTTTCAATCCCCTTTTTGATAATCCCTAGCATGGAATTGGCCTTCTTCACCGCTGCCACACATTGGGGAGACACCTTCATGGAGCTGTCCACCAACACACCAAGATCTCTTTCCTGATCCGTCACGGATAACTCAGAGCCCATGAGTTGATAGACGAAGTTTGGGTTTTTTGCCCCAATATGCATTACTTTACATTTGGTTACATTAAAACGCATTTGCCATTTCTCAGCCCACTCCCCAAGTTTGGAGAGATCCTTCTGGAGCTCTTCACAATCTTCTCTGGTATTTACCACACGGAAAAGTTTTGTGTCATCTGCAAACTTGGCCACCTCACTGTTTATCCCTGTCTCCAGGTCATTTATGAACAGATTGAAAAGCACCGGTCCCAGGACCGAGCCCTGGGGCACACCGCTTTTCACTTCTCTCCATTGCGAAAATTTCCCATTGACACCTACTCTTTGTTTCCGGGATTTCAACCAGTTCTCAATCCATAAGAGGACCTGCCCTCTTATCCCCTGACTGTGCAATTTTCTCAGCAGCCTTTGGTGAGGGACTGTGTCAAAAGCTTTTTGACACAGTCCCTCACCACACCACACAGTCCCTTTTTGAAAATTCTATGTAATCCAGCTGAAAGTTCCACCAGAGTGTAGTCGTAGTTATATTGTAATTTCCCCCTCACTGCTAAAGATGAGCACAAATCACCGGTTCAGTGGTTCGTGTTCAGCAACGAACCACTGAACCGGTGTGGGGGGGAAAACACCCACTCAGAGATACTGCCCCAACTTCCTTCCTCTGCCTGCTCTGGGCGATGTCTCAGAGTGGGTCCCCGTCAGAGGAGGCAGAGTCAGGAACTACTGAACGCATGTTCGTCCAAAGGACAAATGGGCACAAATGCCCGAACTGGTGATTTTTGCTCATTTCTAGTGGTGAGGAGAAAGTTAAAATGAAAGTTCCCAGCCCAGAAGAGGTAGGGCTGTGAAGTGCCAAAGCGCTGCTCATCCAAAGAATGAACTGACACCAACCGTTGAACTGCCAGTTCATGCCTCTCTCTGCTCACCATGCCGCATGGAGCTGGTCATCGGGTTGACTTTAATAATATTGTCTTTTGCTGATGTAAGCCAACCTGGGCCCTTTTTATGGAGAAAGTCAAGGCAAAGATATATAAAATAAAATAAAATAAAATAAAATGACCCTGCTTCTGAAGAGCAAAGATGTTGTTTATTCACAGGAAATTTACTCCTCTCTGTGGTTAATAGTGGCGTCCTTGTTTTCTTTAGTCTCTCCATCTTGCTCTTTCACCCAGGGGCCCGTTGCATATGTTTTTCTTTAAATAATATTCAAAATCCCACCAAGAAACATGGAAAGATAAGATAAGATAAGATAAGATAAGATAAGATAAGATAAGATAA
>JAHTLZ010000007.1:35055628-35070462 GCA_023846285.1 Phrynocephalus versicolor | reverse complement strand
GAAATTGGACAGCTACCATTGGACAATTGCTTCACGTGACCTCTGGAAACTGCTTGGAGCTGGGAAAAGAGAAGTTTATACTTAAAGCTATGAGAGATAGATTTGATTAGAATCCAGCTTCAAGATGTAGTCACCTAGAGTTAGAACGAGTCAGCCTAGGCATTGTAATTTTCATAGTATCTAAGCTAGTGAGAATATCATTGATTTTATTATTTTCAGGCAATATTACATGATGGTAACTGACAAGCATTTTTTATAATTTCCATTGATTTTCATCGATTTCAATGACTTGTTTTTCCCCCCATTTTTTTTAAACTTAGAATAGTGAATAAAGGGATTTCATTAATTTGATGCTCTTAGGCCATTTGTTTTCTTTAAAAGAACCCACAGGAACTCAGGTGGTTCTCGGCGAGAGACGCTCCTACCCTGAGTTTCATTACGATGAGCATTTATCCTGGCTTGGCAGGTCAGCAGATCAGACCCACAGGTGCTTCACAATTCCCTGGAATGCATGCCCCACTTCCTCCAAAAGGCAGGCCATTAGAGGCATCACTGGAGACTTCCCTGCCCTACCTCTGCCCCCAAGTGGGCTCTCACTTGGAGGAGGAGGTGGCGTGCAGAACCCAGAATGCCCATATGTCATCTCTTGGCCCGATCTGCCGATTCATGCCAAACCACCACACTGAAGTGGCCATTTCCAGTCATAGCCACGCATGGAACAAATGGATTCCAGAAACATTTTTTGACATATATGGAAGCTAGATCTAAAATATGTGCAGCAAAAAAAAATTAATTAAGACTCATCCTAAGTATAATAGTGCTATCCATTCTAATTCTGTGTGGTTTTACTATTTGTGTGACAAAAACTAACTGTTCCCATTTACTCCGATTGCTCTTTGTCCCGAAAGGGGTTGTTGACAGGAATAATCCATTTCAGGGCCAAATTGCAAAATGGAGAACTGGGACTTTTGTGACAGGAAAAATGGGAGGGACCATAATCCAAACAAGGAGTACATTCCAAACACATACCTTGCTGTGGATCTGATCTAAAAGTACTCAGTTTAAACATGCACGTTTCGAAGAGTGTATTGATCATTATGAGTATCTCAGCATTCAGATGATACTGTGATGGTCTGCTGAAGATATAAGGGGATGGGGCTATAATGTCACCAAATAGGTGGTTCCTAGTTTTCTAGCTGCCTAGATGCCCTAAGCACATCCGATCTCGTCTGTTTTCGGAAGCTAAGCAGGGTCAGCCCTGGTTAGTACTTGGATGGGAGACCACCAGGGAATACCAGCAGTTATAGGCGCCTGGAGTAGGAACTGGCAAGCCACTCCAGTATTCCTGCCAAGAAAACTCCATGGACATGGAGTCACGAAGAGTCAGTCATGACTGTAACAACAGAACACACCGTTTTGGAGCAAGTGGGGGCAGCACAACTCCAGACCAACCATGAATATACTTGATGCCTCGAAATCATTCCAATCTGGGTTCAGGCCTGATGCTGGGATTTTTAAAAAGCCTTGAAGATGTGGTGAAAGATTTACACCAGGAGCTTAACAGGAGGAGTACATCTTATTGGTTCTTCCCTTCAGGAGGCATCATTGGAATTCAATTTCCAAGGCCCTAGTGTTCTAGCCCACAGAACTATAACAGACACAGCATAGCCAACCAGAAAGATTCAACCAAGCCATGAATTGTGCTCCTCTAGCCTTTGAGTCTGAATTGGGGCTAAACACTAGACATAAAGAAACCAACAACACAGAAGCCATGCACTCATTGCTGGTGTTACTAGTGTGCATATGGAAATGTCTGGTAGAAACCAGCGGTGTGCAGGGGGGGGGACACATATCACCACTGCCTCATTTGTGTCTAAGGCCATGGTCTCACCAGCATTTTCTGCACATTTTTGCTGTGGTGAACAGTGCAGTAAAAGATCGCATCCTAACTGCAAAGGGAAGTAATTTGTTGCCCTGACTGACCATGCTGCCGGAAGCGCACTTTCACCGAAGTTTTTTAAACCAACAATAGGGGTTGGTTTTAAAAACTTCCTTTAAAGATGCACAGTTCTTTGCTACTCTAACGAGGTGCGATCCCAGAAAATATGCAGTAATTAGCTTCGTACCTCTTTTCCTGCCATTTCCTGTGGGTCTGGCAATGGAAACTTAGAAAAATGACCCAGGAAAAAGGGAAAAGATGTGCAGTAAGCAAGTAGAGACGGGCACAGAGCAGTAAAATACTACTCTGTCGACAGGACACTAACTGCACATCGAAACCACGTGACCACCCAAAAAAACCCTATGCATCAAATTAAGATGTGCAGAAAACTTTAGTGAGACCACGGCCTTAAGGCAGCTTTCAGTTGCCATCAGCATCTCAGCATTTGAATACAAAAGCACAGAAGGTGTAAAAATCAAACTTAACGCTGAAACTGGTGTCTCAAGGTGTGTGGGTTGTGTGCACATCTTTTATTTATTCACTGGTATCTCTGTTAGCAATATTCTTGTGGCAAGAGAAACACCCACATGGTTACTAGGCTAGCTGTAAGCAAACTTGTGATACATTCTGTGCCCCCAACAATGCCCACATGCAGGGATGCTCATTGTTGTTGTTGTTGTTGCTGCTGCTGCTGCTGCTGTTTTATGCCATCAAGTTGCCTCCAACTCATGTTGACCCTATGAATGTGCAATCTCTAGAACACCCTATCTTCAACAGTTCTGCTCATCTCTTATGCACTCAAGTCCGTGACTGCCTTTAAGCAATCAATCCATCTTGTATTTGTTCTTCCTTTTTTCCTGCTGCTTTTTCCAGAATTATTGTCTTTTTCAGATATTTCTATCTTCTCATAGTACGTCAGCCTCAGTTTCTACATTTTTGCCTCCAAAGTTAGTTCAGTCTTGATTCCATCTTGATTCCAACTGGTCCATCTTTCTGCCAGTCCCGGATAGCCACAAAGCTCTTCTTCCACATCACACTTGATACAAATTGTTCAGAAATAGATAGATAGATAGATAGATAGACAGACAGACAGACAGACAGACAGACAGACAGACAGACAGACACACACACACACACACACACACACACACACACACACACACACTCCCCAGTGGCTATCACTGGAACATTTAAGCAAATGTTTAACACAGTCTTCACACAAAAGAACTTCCATTTTAAGCCATCTCTGGGTGTTTGTACACAACCCCTAAACTCTGCCGCAAATGGCTCCCAGCTCCGGAGCTTAAAATTTTTTCCCCACCAGCTCCAGAGTTTACAGAAAATTAAGTGCGCCCATGCCCACCTAAGCATGTCCCAGTGCACTTTTCAGGTACCTGCTCTTGGAGGGTGAAAAATCCCAGATCCGCTTGTAAAGGAGTGAGTGCCCGGCTCTCCTCGCTTCTGTTTTTTTTTTTTTTTTTTGCCTCCCACCCCTTTAAGAGAAGGAAGGACGACGACGGGGCTTGTGGAGGCTTGGACCTGCAAACGGAGGTGAGCCTGCATTCTTTTGTCCCCTTTTTTCTCCCTCCCCTCACGCAGACAGGATCAAGGAAGTGTGGAGGGGTGGGGACGCAGGAAGAGGAACGAACCCCCAAGATCTCTGGTCTGAATTTAAGTGGCCAGCAGATCTTACGGGTTGTGTGAAAAGAGCCTCTGTTTAAAACACATATCAAAGCTGTCTAGATCTAAATGGGTGCAAAGGTGAAGGACAACATTCTCCAGATCAAGGTGCAAACTGAATTTGGTAGTCGGAACCAAAATGTAATAGCAATCAGTGCTGGAAGTCTTCTCCTGATCTAGATTTGACTCTGCAGAGAGGAAAGGTTTTAAGATGTGCAAATTCTTATCCAGTCCAGATTTTAAAATGCTAAAGCACGGTGGTCAAGAAGATGTCTTGGAGGAGTATATAGGCAGGCGTTGTTCTTTACAGAGTAACTGCATGTTCCCTCTGCTTACATTACCTAAATAAATACAATAGATTGTTCAAATTCTTGATGTGCTCCTGTCTGGGTAAATCTTTATTTCATCTTTTCCTTCTCTCTTTCTTTACCGTGTATTATATATTACATCCTGCAGTCTTTCTTTTATCTATACAGTCAGGTACATTTAAGGACATTTGTACTATTCTACAGAGTTCAGAAGGCAGTGGCAGCAGATTGTCTTGGATAGGTTAGATTCCTATTTACCACGGTTCATTTGATGATCTGACTATAGGATAACTCCAGAGGTCTAGCAGGGCACATACACCCATCCCTGGAAATTGGAGAGCTGCATCAGCCCCCCTGCACCAAATATTTCCTTCTTTTTTTAAAAAAAATATGTTCTTAGTGGATTTTTTAAAACTGACATTTTCCTAGAAAGAAACATAGATGTGATTCCTTTACCAAAGGGGACGTTTCCTAGATAATCATTTCGAGTTTCAAAGAGCTTAACCCACAAATTGATGCTGCTCTTCTGTTGTTGTGTGCTTATCCTGGATGGGTTTTAGCTGCCTCCCACAGACCCTGAAACCGTTTTTAAACTAGAAATTTGCACTTTGTTGTTTTGAATCTGTTTTTGGCGTTGATTTTGTTTACCGTTTTTACATAAGAACATAAAAACTTAAGAACAGCCTTACTGGAACAGGCCACCGCCCATCCAGCCCAGCATTCTGTCTCACATAGTGGTTCACCATTTGCTTCAGGGTATTCCCAAGCAGATGTCTTCACCTGCTCGTGATTCCCAGCAAACAGAATTGAGAGATATCCTGCCTCTCTCTCCCACCCAGAGGTTGTCCTTAGGCATCCATAATGATAGCCATTGATACCCTTGTCTAATCCTTTATTAAAGCTGTCAAGGCTGACAACTGTCACCACTTCTTCTGGTAGGGAGTTCCACAGACCAGTGATCCTCTGGGTGAAAAAAGTACTTTCTCTTATTTGTTTGAGATCCAGCACCCAAAGGTTTCATAGAGTGCCCCCCTAGTTCTAGTGTCGTGTGATAGGGAAAATAGTTTTTCCTTATCTCATTCGTCCACACCGTGTATGAGTTTATAAACTTCAATCAGGTCACCTCTTAGGCGCCGTCGTTCAAGAGTGAAGAGGCCCAGACGTTGCAGCCTCAGACGGTAAGGCAGGTGTTCTAGTCCCCGAATCATTCTGGTTGCCCTCCTCTGCACTTTTTCCATGTCCATAATATCCTTCTGGATTTGTTCGATTCAGTTTTAATCTTTGCATCTATACTCTTTTTGCCTTTTCAATATTGTCTTTTAATGAAATAAGCCAACTTGGGTCCATTTGAAGGCTGGGGGAATTCTGGAAGCTAAGTTCCCCAAGCTCTAGCTGTCATAAAGAAGAAAAAAGATAGCACGGTTTTCTCGTTTACCACCTGTTATCAGGGGACTGGGGGGGGTGTCTCTCCAGGCATCCGTCCTTCTCTCCCTTTCTTTATTGAGACAACCATGCAAGAATAACAAAGCTCCTAGGCTCAGAACATCAGTCAGACCTATTAAAATAGGGGGGTCTCTGAGCATCTTTTAGAATTCATTTTCCAAAGCATTAGTTGATCTGCAGGAGGGCCATACCAAGACAAATTCCTATTAACAATCATAACAAAGGGCCACCTGACTTCTGCAAATGTGTCATTCTTTCCATTGCTTCTTAGCATTCTCTGATTGTAAATTAAGTTATTCTGAAAGGGCAACTTTGCATATCTTTTGTAGCCAGCTTCTCCTTTTTGAACCCCTGGGATCTTTCCAACATGCTGTGGTTTCCAGCCTAGCCATTGCCAATGGATAATTAATCAAAGTTTTGTAATGAAGTTTGTTTAATTGCTCGTTTCAGAGGGGGATAACAGAGTCAGTGCCTTGCCCAAAGAATGTGGAAAAGTTACTCTTTCAGACCCTATAAGCCAGTGTTGGTGAACCTTCAGCACTCCAGATGTTTTGGACCACAATTCCCACAGTCCTTCGTCACTGGCAATACAAGCTTGGAATTCTGGGAGTTGTGGTCCAAACCATCTAGAGTGCCAAAGATTCGCCACCACTGCTATAAGCTGACTCAAAGCACTGGGACTTTTAAATTAGCATACAAAGTGCCAGATAGTCGGGGGAGATGGATATTTCCAGTGACAATGTACTGTTGCGAGCAATTGAGGAAAATCAAATTAGAAATCAAGAGTCATTGGCTTGACGAAAGACCTGCTCCGAGATTGCAAGCCATCACTGAGCAAAGGCCAAACCTTCCGGGCATTTTCCTTATACTTAACCAATTGGAATCAATGTGTGCCTACATAATTTGATTCAAGATTCAAGCCAAATTAGCTCTAAATCCCAAAATATATCAAACATATAAACAGAGAGAGAAAATATCAGTGCATATGCACATTTATAAAACCAAATACACCAGCTGTGCCCTTTTATGCCATAAAGCACAATCATGGACTTGTAATTTTTAACAAAGTACATATGTGAAGTTTTGTTTATAAAAGTATAGCTGAAGAGCTTGAGATATATCCTGCTGGAGAACATCATTAGAACATAAGAACATAAGAAGAGTCATGCTGGATCAGGCCAAAGGCCCATTTAGTCCAGCTTCATGTATCTCACAGTGGCCCCACCAAATGCCTCTGGGAGAGCACAAGACTAGATATCTGTCTCCTGATACCACTCCCCTGCAACTGGTCCTTGAGTACCCCAGTTTTAAGCCTAGAGATTACACATCTCCATCATGGTTTGTAACCTGTAATGGACTTTTCCTCCAGGAATCTATCCAATCCCCTTTTGAAGTCATCCAGGCCAGATGCCATCACCACATCCTGTGGCAGGAAGTTCCACAGACTAACAACGTCCTGGGTGAAAAAAAATATTTTATTTTGTCTGTTCTTACTCTCCCAGCCCTCAATTTGAGTGCATGTCCCCTAATTCCGGGTATTTTGTGAGAGGGTGAAGAGTGTCCCTCTATTCACTTTACTCATGCCTTGCAATATTTTGTACATCTCAATCATACCCCCCTTAGGCGCCTTTTTTCCAGACTAAAGAGCCCCAAATGTTTTTGCCTTTCCTCATAAGGTAGCCCCCCCAGCCCAGTAATCATTGCATCTAGAGGTTTGTTCTCTTGGTGTGGTTGGAGGCAGATTAGCAAGGAGTGGGGCAATTCAAGCAGGTTGCTGACAACCAGAGTGGTGATACCCTGAGTAGGATGAGAAGGTGAAAGTCATGGGACATTCACACTGCTTTTATCGCCTCTTTGAGCAAAAAAAGAGGAGGGCAGCAACTAACCTCACCGATCTTCAAGTTACAGATCCTTCCATCTATTTACCAATCAGCAAGCTGCACTTAATCAGTGATTTCACAAGACAAGTATAGCCTGATGGTTTCAGATCCACAGTGCATGGAAGGTTTCAGACACAGGGAAAGAGGAAGTAATTGCAGCAATAGAAAGTAGCCAGATCTTCAGCCATAGAAAACTGAAGCAAATCATTCACCAGTCAGACTGACAAAGCTGCTTGGATGAGTAGCGAAACATTTTGATCTCTCAAGAAAAGAAGTCCAGTTGCCATGACTCAACTTCCAGATAACATCACCTGGATGACTGAGAATCTTCACAGATTTGTAGAAGGCTAGTTATAGAAATGGGCAGGAAATAAAACTGAAATGCTATTCCATCATTTTGTTATATAACAAAACAGTAGGACTTGTTTCATTACAAAATGAAACAAAACAAAATACATTTTTTTTCCTCTAGGAACAAAACAATTCATCCCAGAGAAACCAAAATTGCAGGACTGCTTCTTTGGACTCTTCCCTGTAAGTCCCCCAAATTTGAAGAGGTTTGGGGTTCAGGGGCTGAGTTATTAAACTCCAAAAGGGGTTGAGTTGGGAAGCTGCTAATTGCTTGCCCGGGGGGGGGGGCTATTAGCAGTTTCCTGACTCAATTAGAATGATTTTCTCCTAGGGTAGATCCCCTTTGGAATTTAATAACTTAGCCCCCTGAACCCCAAAAAATAAAAAAATAAAAATAAAATAAAATAAAATAAATGGAGACGTTTTGTTGCAAAAACCCACTGTTGCTACTATAAAAAATCAGGCAGTTAAAATACCTAATTT
This sequence comes from Phrynocephalus versicolor, assembly GCA_023846285.1. Lineage (NCBI taxonomy): Eukaryota > Metazoa > Chordata > Lepidosauria > Squamata > Agamidae > Phrynocephalus > Phrynocephalus versicolor. The sequence goes on along the minus strand of JAHTLZ010000007.1, from coordinate 35,062,378 downwards.
TCACATGTTTCTGTGGTGCTTTGGTGGGGTTTTGGACCACGATTTCAAGAAAAATATTGCAGTCGCCATTTTGGATCCCCCCGCACTGCATGGCAAATGGAGACGCCGAGGATGCCCCCTCCCAGCCTGGTACCAGCAAGTCTCAGCAAAACCTGGCCATGCGATTGGTGGAATGGCTCCAAAAATTTGCATGGTCCCATCCCATGGCCAGCCCATCATTGCGCATGTGCAGGTGTAAAAAATAAAAATAAAATAATATAAAATCAATGGAGACGTTTTATTGCAAGAAAAACCCACTGCTGCTACTGTAAAAATTCAAGCATTAAAATAGCTAATTTTCGCATGTTTCTGTGGTGCTTTGGTGGGTTTTTGGACCACGATTTCAAAAAAAATATTGCAGTCGCCATTTTGGATCCCCCCGCACCGCATGGCAAATGGAGACGCCGAGGATGCCCCCTCTCAGCCTGGTACCAGCAGCCCAGGACAGGATGGGGGGAAGGCTGGAGTGGGGACCCCCCCCCAGAAACTACCCCTCAGGCCTCAGGCAGGCATATTTTCGCCTGCTTTTTTGGCTGGGAATCGGGTTTTTTTTAAAAAAAAAAAAACTTTTTTTCTGTGCCGCTTGGCATCGCGCGATCGCTGCGATGCCAGGAACGACAACGACAAATCAGACCCAATTTTTCTTTTGTCGGTTCGAGTTCGAGTTCTGGGGGAGTAATTGTTGTTACCGTTTCCATTGCGTAACAGAAACGAGTAACGGAAACGGAAACGAGAATTTCGCCAAGTCATGCCCATGTCTAATGGCAAATAGACTAAGCCACTATGCTGCTAGTGACTAAATTCCTTGTATTCCTTGTAGCACATCGGTCACATGACTTGGCATGCACAGCAATGCGTTAACTAGAAACAGTTCCCCACTACCATGTATGCCATGACAGAGATGTCAGTGTAATTAACCCAATAAAATTCTGACCGTTGTATGCCTATAAATGTCAGCAGCACAATTATGCCTGTAATATCAAATAAAACTTGTGGCCATCGTGCCACTGATCTTTGCATTTTGTGTGTGCGTGCAAGGCATCACAGGACATGATGCTTCAACTAATTTGCTTGGCACATCACTTGGAACAGCACATGAGCATGAACACCCTTGACAGAAAATAAGCAAATGATTGTTTGCCATACATACACTGACACATGTCTCTGTAAAATGCAACTGTAATAAACAGTGTCAGTTTTTCACTGGCCCCTTGCATGTTAGCAAATGTTGTGCATACCGGCCAGCAAAGCTGAAACAATTCCTTTTGCTAATGACCAGAACTAGGTGAATTACAGAGGCAAATGGAGCTCAGCACAGCAGCAGCAGCAGCAACACAAATGAACTAAAATTAGCAGCAGTATGTCCCTTGCCTGGGGCAGCAAACATCTGATGCTTGGAAACAGATGGAACTTCAATCTTCAGCTAACTTCTGCCAACTGGGATGGGGAAGGAGGAGGAGGAGGAGGGAATGTGAGTTACGTTATCAACATAAATTTGGAAAGTTATATCCCACTACTGACAGGTGTGTGATGAAGTTGTTATATCTCCAGATCCCCACATCAGTTCCCATGATTGCTCTCTAGCCAGGAATTAACTACCTTGACAATGAGCTGATCTTAAGAGAACATTTACAATATTGCAGTTGCAAAAACAGAGGTTCATATAGGCGCTGGATGAACCAGGTCTCAACTTTTACAACCAGATATTCGGATGCGGCCTACTAAATTTGTGGGACAGGAGTCTCCTAAGACCTCACCCCACTCCCTGGAGTGAACATATGGGTGAACCCATACATTCCCAAGTGTAAGACATGATTGACAGCCAGGGTGGGAGGCCTACGGGGCCAAATCCAGCCATTGGCAGATCACAATGCCATGCTCTGGACTGTTCCATAGATTTGGACCACTTGTAGGTCTTATTCTGGTCTCATTCAGTCCTCTGCCAAATTTCACAAAACCTTTAGTTCTGGCCCCACCCTGCTAAGTGCAAAGTAAGGGAAAGAGAGGGGAGAGAAAGAATAGGATAACAGGCAAGAGAGAATCAAAATGGGTGGTTTCTACCATGGGTTTGGGTTTGGGTTTGGCTTCACCATCACTTGCTTTATCATGCAGCACCCGCTGGGTTATCTCCAGGGAAGTACAGCTCTCAGGAGAAATTTTTTGCCTTTCTCTGGTTTGTCAATGGAACTCAGCTTCCCGTCTCTCTAACAGTCCAATATTGCCAAAGCACCAACACTTTATGTGATACAGACAAAAGGTCAAATCTTGACCCATAAAAATCCTCTGGCTCTCCCCAAAGGTTGTCTGCTGTCTGTTCTCCCTTAAAAAGGAGAGCATGTGGTACTTTCCACACACAAAAGGAAGGTTATGGTTTTTTAAAAAAGGAAGGAAGGAAGGAAGGAAGGAAGAAAGAAAGAAAGAAAGAAAGAAAGAAAGAAAGAAAACGCTCTGTGCAGGTCAAGGCAAGGTCGGGTCCATCCATTCTGAGCCAGGTGGGAGTCAGGCGGATGGTGACTTTACCATCTGTTGGACCCTTGCATGATTGAGTACAGGAGGACCCGATCTTGCCCAGCTGTCAAAATCAGATGTGTGGTGGTGGGGAGGGGGGCAGTACTTCACTCCCTGGCCTCCAGTCTGGCTTCATTGTAGCAAGACCAGACGGCAGGAGTAAAGCCGCTGGCCACCACTCACCACCACCACACAGCTGATGTTGACAACTTATTTAGGAGTTTTCCTGGCAACCCAGCAAAGCAGGGGAAGCTCTTCCCCTGCTTTTCTGGGTTGGGAAAGGCTTCCCCTACCAATGCCTTGAAAAATGATTACTTGAATTTTTTTCGTTGATTAAAAAAACCCACCTTTTTGTAATTTAAAATTGACCTATACCGGTGGAATTCCTTTCGTAATTCAAGTTTTTTTGTTGTTAAAGGCATTCGTAATTCAAGGCATCACTGTACCCCACATTCATAAGATGGATTCTTTTTAAAGGACTGAATTCCTTCAACACCTTGAAGGATCTGTTCAAATGCAGGTTGCTTTGAAATCATCAGCTGCTTTGGGTGCCAATCAATATGGGCTGATCAATAGAGGAGATAAGGGAGATGGAAATGTAGTTCTTGCTCTGATCTTTTTTGATAAAGGTGAAAGAAAAAAAGAAAAAAAGAAAGAAAGACAGACAGAAAGAAAGGGGAAAGAAGGACCAAAAGGTCTGGAAAGTTATATGTCAGCCAATGAGTGAAACCAATTGATGGGAGACGCACCAAAAGATCAAGATTTTTTACCTGGGAATTTTCCTGCTCTCATTTATTTTGATTACAAGCCATTTTCAAGATTTACTAGAGGCCTCCCTAGCTCGATATATAAAAATGGGATCTGCAGTAAGAGTGCCACCTGGAATTGTATGAAAGAGAAAATAGAGTTCATACATCTCACTTTGAGATTGCCCTGTAGCTCAAATATATCCTGGATAGAACTCAGAAAGTGGTTTCTTCCCCACTGACATTGAAAAATGACATTCAAGTGGCTTTTTTTTTTTTTTTTTTTTTTTTTGCTGGTTGTATTTGCCCCACTCCTGAGTAACCTTGTGGTTAAGGATATGGTACTCCATAGAGTTTTCATATTCTATGTCCCATTATCCCCTCTGTTACCTTGACCACTCTTGGTTTTCCGAGCCCTGCAGGTGAGATGCCAGTGAATCTAGGAAAATAAAGGTAATTGCAAAGGAAGCCACAACCTGTAACTTGCAAATGTCTCTGTTAATGGAAGGATGGAGGTGGGGGGGGGCATAGCCCATTTATAAGGTAACCACAAATCAGAAGCAATGCGACGGAATATAATAACACAGCACGCTTGATAAGTAGTTCTCCCCTACGTCTTCAGCCTTCCAGCCTTTGGAAGGAAAAGCACTTCTTTGCACACCAATCGGAAGTGAGAGACAAACTGTCAGCCTCAAGCATGCTCACTCAGAAAGAACCTCCCTCAAAAATCAATAGGATGTACTTGAAATATATGCTTAGGATGGAAATGCCAATGTGAAATATAACAGCACTTGTTCTATTCTGAATATGTAAGAGAGTGTCTACCTCCGCAAGAAATGCACTTTAACTCTTAGGTGTCACTCTCATTATATGATATTTTTTTCTGAAAAGAGAAAGAGAGAGAGAGAGAGAGAGAGAGAGAGAGAGAGAGAGAGAGAGATGGAAACAGAAGAAAAAGAATCAGTTCAGGGCTGTTGCAACGAGAGAGAAGAAAACTGAGGTCACAAAGAAATGGGTTGCTATGAAACAGAACCCTTGTTAGATTAGGCGAGGCAGCAGGCATCAAATGCTTCCCTCTAGGTTTATGTAAACAAATAGGTCTTCACCCACTAGAAAGAACAGAAGTCCTAACCCCATGCCACCCTTCATCCATACAGCTAGCAAGTATGCAGTAGGGTGGGTAGATGTAACCCACCTGAATCTGGAGAAGGAAGCTTGCCAGCTTTACATCCATCCCTACCATGAGAGAAAATGTCCCTATTAATGAGTCTGTGGAAGACACCATAGGATAGTCTCATGATCTGGAACCATGGTCTGTCTCCCTTATGAGAAGGAAGTATTTGCATGCACAAAACAAGATGATGGTCCATCTCCAGAGGTAGCCATCTTAAGTGGAGTAGGGCTGATACACATGAGCCATGGCAGGCAAAAGGGTGCCAGGCAGAAATCTCCACTGTCTCTCAGTGCAATCATTGATGGAGAAAGCTAAGATAGGGCTACAGAGATTTAGTGGCACTTAACAGAAGTATTTTAATTTGATGTGGCAAAGGCCAGATATTGGAATGCTGTTTTTCCCCTTAAAGGTAGCTAATTAATTTCTCATTGAGAGCTCCATTACACAAAGAGTCACCATGATGGGGAGAGGCAGCTGCAAAAATAATTATCATGGTCCCATTGCCTTGACAATTGCTTTGTGTTTGGGCAAAAAGGGGTTAACTTGGCAAGTTCCTGTGCCCAGTGACTCTTTGTGAATGGCAGTGAGCCCAAAAAGGTTTTCTGTATACCATCTTAATTAGAGATGGACATGAATCATAGAATCATAGAATCATAGAATCATAGAATCATAGAGTTGGAAGAGACCTCAAGGGCCATCCAGTCCAACCCCCTGCCATGAAGGAATACCCATCACAGTACTCCCAACAGATGCGCATCCAGCTTATGCTCCAAAAAAGGAGACTCCACCACCATCTGTGGCAGCATATTCCACTGCCAGACAGCTCTAACCATCAGGAAGTTCTTCCTTGTCTTCAAGTGGAATCTCTTTTCCTGTTGTTTGAGACCATTGCCCCGTGTCCTAGTCTCTGAAGCCATGGAGAACAAAACAGTTCCCTCTTCAAGATGACATCCTTTCAAGTATTTAAACATAGCAATCGTATCCCTTCGCAACCTTCTTTTTGTAAGGCGAAACATTCCCAGCTCTCTAAGCTGCTCCTCATAAGACACTGCTTCCAGACCTCAAGCCATCTTGGTCGCCCTCCAGTGTGTTTGTCTCAGTTTGCGAAGGCAGCAGCACAGGTGCTCCCCCTCCCCTGCCTCCTCAAGCTCACTCACTTGGTCCAGTTTGCTAGCTTCTGGCAGGTTCTCAACTCATCTTCCACTCCTGGCTACAACCCAGGCTTCTCTGCCCTGCCCAATGGGCCGATTGCCCACTTGGAGAAAACGCCTGGGCTGTAGCTGGTAGTGGAAGATGAGTTGAGTATCTGCTGGAAGCTAGCAAAATGGGCCGGGTGAATTGCTCGAGTGGCTGAGACGGTTGGGGGGGGGAGCAGGAGCACCTGTGCTGCTCCCTTAATGAATCAGGATGAACAGTTTCATGTCTATCTCTAATCTTGTCTGCTGACATTGAGGTTGCCAGCATTCAGGTGGTCCTTTGCTGGCATTTTCAATCATGGATAGAGAAGCACAACATCCCATATTTATGCTATCCATTTAAACAGAAGTTTAAGTCTACCTAAACTACACACCAATTCTGTTCTATGTACAGTCACCCCCCACCATTTCGTGGTTCAGGTATTGCGGTCCCATTACATTGCGGGATTGCAGTACCTGCACCTCCGCGCTGCCCCTCTGCGCTGCCCCTCTGCGCTCCTCCGCAAAGCCTCAGAGCCGTGGGGGGTGGCGGGGGGAGATCGGGTCGCTCTGCGCCGCCCCTCTGTGCTCCTCCGCAAAGCCTCGGAGCTGCATGGGGGGCGGTGGGGGATGATTGGGTCACTCCGTGCCGCCCCTCCGCGCTCCTCTGCAAAGCCTTGGAGCCAGGCTGGGGGGGCAGTGGGGGTGAGCGGGTCACTCCGCGCCACCCCTCCACGCTTCTCCGCAAAGCCTCAGAGCTGTGGGGGGCATCGAGTCAATCCGCGCTGCCCCCGCGCTCCTCCGAGAAGCCTCTGGGCCGTGGGGTGGCGGTGGCGGCAATCTCCATTGAAATGCATTGAGTCAATGGATTTAAATGGAGAAAATTTCCCCATTGGAAAGCATTTCAATGGAGATCGCCCAGGAGAAGACGTCTCGGGCAGCGCAGGCAGGCGGCGGTGGGAGGTCAGATCCCCCTGCCACCGCTGGCACGCACCGGCCCAAAACTTCTCAGACAGGTGCACGATCGCCCCCCCCCCGCCCCCAGGCCCCACCCCACCCACTTCCGCATATTGCGGATTTACATGCATCGCGGATGGGGTAGGTCCCT
>JAHTLZ010000007.1:35027566-35045714 GCA_023846285.1 Phrynocephalus versicolor | reverse complement strand
AGAGAGAGAGAGAGAGAGAGAGAGAGAGAGAGAGAGAGAGAGAGAGATAGGAGAGACATCACCTTGACAACAAAAGTTTGGATAGTCAAAGCCATGGTTTATCCAGTAGTGATGTATGGAAGTGAGAGCCGGACAATAAAGAAGTCTGATTGCCATAGAATTGATGCCTTTGAGCTGTGGTGCTGGAGAAGACTCCTGAGAGTCCCCTGGACTGCAAGGAGATCAAACTTATCTATCCTGAAAGAAATCAACCCTGAATGTTCACTGGAAAGACTTTTTTTGAAGCTGAAGCTCCAATACTTTGACCACCTCATGAGGAGAGAGGAGTCCTTGGAAAAGTCCCTGAGGCTGGGAAAGATTGACGGCAAAAGGAAAAGGGGATGGCAGAGAATGAGATGGTTGGATGGTTCCATTGATGCAACCAACATGGACTTGACCAGTCTTTGTGAGACAGTGGAAGACAAGAGGACCTGGCGTGATCTGGTCCATGGGGTAATGAAGAGTTGGGCACGACTTAATGACAACAACAATAAAAAAGGCAAAGCAAAGAAGGTCCCGTTCCAGTGCTTTGCCTCCCTCCCTGGAATCGCAAGACATGTTAGTCTCACCCCAGAGAGTTGGTGGGGGGAGAGGGCTATATTAGCCCTCACTTCCCCAGGCTTTGGCCTCTTCAGCAGTGCAGACCCCACCCTCCCTCTGCATGACTGGTTGCCTCTTGGGGCTGGATAGGAATTTTTTACCCTCATCACTAGATTGGCCTCAGGTGATGGGTTTTTTCCCCCCTGCCTATCCCACACTGGTTGGGTTGTTAGCTCGCTGAGGTTAGTGGAGAGTTGACTGCTTATGCCTTTTTGGTCACACTGGCAGGTAGTGTAGAGGGTCACGTCAGTGAGTCCATCTTAAGAATGTCATCCTAGCCCATCCAACTTGGAGAGGCTGTGGTGCATGAGATTACGGCATCATGGGAAGGATGCACTAGAATTATACCCCAGGCCAAGGGCTGCCAAATGATAGAGCTTAAATGCTTGGGGTGGTGGTGGTGGTATTTGGGACATTTTCCAGCCCCTGTATGCAGTCTCATTAGACTGAACAAATGTGGGATATTGGACTCACCCAGGTAAGATGCTGTGCAGGTTGGGGAGGTCACCCATGACCTTGATGGCCCAACTATGAATCTGCACTACTCCAGCCCCCTCTTTGTTGTTTAAGTGTCAGAGGTTAATTGTTAATAAAGTGTGGCCCATGTTTAACCCATCACCCGTGTCTCGCACCTTATTCCTGGGTTGGAGGGAAAAGCCCTATGCACACGCTTTTATTGCCTTATACTTATAAAATGCCAACAATGAAGGAATTGTGTGGTCATAGCACTGTCTCTGATCCTGAAGCTACATAGTTTGCCCCACCCCCAACTGTAGTCCATTAACCCTGAATGAGCGTAAAACAATGTTTGTTTGTTTGTTTGCAGCACTTCTGTACCGCCTACCTCAGCGGCATGCCTTACTCTGGGAAGTTGACAATAAATATAACACACCCTCTTCTCTTGCCTATTCCCCAAAACTCAAATCAATGTAGTAAAATAAAAAAAAATAAGAAATCAAAACCCAACAAATATCTCTAAAAGTCAAGTGACCATCTCATGAAAGGAGGTCTCTAAATACTTCCTTGAAAAGCTTATCTTCAGCAACCTCTTAAAGGTAGCAAAGAAGGGGCCTGATGGGTCTCCAGTGGGACCCTGTTTCACAGTGGTGGAACCCCCAGATGGGGACACCAAGAATGCTTCCAAATTTTGCAGTTTTGCCAAGTTATCTGAATTTCACCAAGCCAAGCAATTTTACGGAAACCTTCCAATGCAGCATCAAGATTTCACTGCTTCCTTTGGAAATGATCTCCCCACCACCACCACCAATTCACCTATCTTCATTCATTCTTTTGCTTGCTCGTTCATGCAAGAAATTGCTAAATTCTCAATTACCTTCCCACAGAATCTTGTGCGGGAAGGATCTCCATTGGCATATCAGTAGTGATCATTTGGTGCTGCTGATTGGCGGCACTTCTGCAGGAGTGAAATGACCACAAAATCTCCAAGAAAAGCTGTGACAATGCCCAAGAGAATTCTCGGGGTGAAAAAACCCTCATAGAGAGTAGGGGTCCTGCTCCCCTTCTGTGCAGCCACCTTGCATCTTTGTTTGGTAAAGGCTTCCCTAATTTTGGTTAAAACTTGAGCAATTTTTGAGAGAGAGAGAGAGAGAGAGAGAGAGTTTGTTTAGGGAGGGAACTGACACCAATAAATTTCATTCAGAAAATAAAAGCTGTCCCTTAACAGAACCAGAAAGCCCAAAGCAAAAGTTCAAGCACAGTGAAAAGCACAAGGTCTCCTGAAAACTCTCAATATGGGGCACGTTGGAGGTCCAGATAGAGCAGATAAATTGTCTTGCCTTGTGATCAGTGGCTTTTTCACACCTTGGTAGTGGAAAGGAAGCATATTACTGTTGGAGATAACGATATGCATCACTTTCCTTTTCACTCTGGTAGGCGTGCATTGGATTTTTTTCTTCTTTTCTTTTAGGCAGCTGCGGATATCATTGTGCTTTACATTCTGGAATTCAGTTGAGTAATTGTATCCGTGCATGCACCATGAATGTCTGTCAGGGAGGATATGAATGGGGCAGATCGCAATAGCAGAAGGAATCAGACCCAAGATATCTCCCACCCCTCTTTGCCTCAGCTTTGGATTTTACTTTTTTTAAAAAGAATATATTTCCTGCTTTTTTTTATCCTCCCAGCAGGTTGCCTTTTCTCCCCCACTGTGCCTGCCTGTCTTCCTGATGAGTTGTGGGGTAAATGTGACACAGAAGGCAGCACTGCCCCAAAGGGGCAGTGAAAATGGTCACTGGGATTTTCATCTTTTCCCTTTAATCAAATATTCTGGCCATGCTAATTTAAATAAATTGCACAGTTTGGGAAGGCAAAGAAGGAAGGAATGAAGACGCCATGCTGATTCCACAGCCTGCGCCCCGGAGATCAAGCAGTAGTTGATGGCACAGAGTCCCTCCCTGCTTCCCAGGCCAGGGCTTTTTATTTTTGCCTTGTTGGTCATTTTCACTCTTCAGACCCATACAAACATTTCCAGATATTCTGATACAAATTGAGGTGGGCAGGATATCAGCTTGAAGTATAACAGTTGTCACTTGAAATAGAAATGTGTGTGTGTTGTGTCGTTAGAGTCGTGACCGACCCTTCGTGACTCCACATCCATGGAGTTTTCTTGGCAGGAATACTGGAGTGGTTTGCCAGTTCCTACTCCAGCGAAATAGAAATAATCAGGACCAAAACAACATGGAGAGTATTGTCACATTAAGATATACCAGCACTATAATCCTAGCTAGGAGACAACACTTGCCCACCCCAACGCCATTAGCACATTTCTCAAGATTTCATTGCAGTATTTGCCAAGAATAGCTCTTTGTTCACTCTTTGCTCTGTACACAAGCAAGAATCCCGGAATAGCGAGCTTCTTACTTACATGTAGAATATTTATGTATCTCCATAAGGCCCATATTTATAATTTCCAAAACGGAATTTAGTTTCATTGGATTCCAACTTCGACTAGTGTAAAGGAGGGACAGATTTCTCTCTATGTACTTTCTCCATGCTCTAAATGCTTTTATACACTTATTTCTCACCCATCTTCTAAACCCGTTGAATGCACACAATTCCAAGACTCCTTTGTAGCTGTTCACTCTAGCACTTGAAGTCTCCTCAATCAAGGACAAATGTGGTGAATCACACCGTAACGCTAAATTCATCATGAACCTGCCCCTGCAGGAGTCAATTCAAAGCCCACCTGAGAAGCATTATCCAGAAAGTGGTATTCCATTTTCCAGCTGCTAATTTCTTCTTAGTCTCTACCTTGGATGCCCTGATGCTTTGTATATCTTCAGGTATAAAAGAACACCTGTCCTTGGATAACTCTTTCTTAGCTGACATCATACATTCTTACTTCAGAACAGCATTCATTGATTCCCCCCCCCCCACACACACACACTGCCACTGACTGCCTTCCTTCACTGCCGGTGACTTGGGTCATCTTTTTCATGGCCGCAGGGGTCTTTGTTTCCAGAGGCTAAAAATACCATGAACTTAGAAACTGAAGATTTGCATCTTAGGAAACCAGATCGGAAATGAGAGGAAGTCTTGCTAAATTCCTCATCCTTTTTTGATCCAGCATGTTTCAACATTATGGTGTGTGGGAATAGGGCTCCTGGGCTTGGCATAACCGGCGCCATTACAGAGAGGCAACAGCTTCCAGGTGGCAAAGGTCCGAGTTTGTCTGCAACAGCAGACAGATCATGTCAGCATAGAAGCCCTTCCTTCCTTCTCCTCCCTTTTACTTCTCTTATTACTCAGTTAAGCTTGCCAATATCTCTTATCACTAAGCTAAAGCTTACCAATTATTTATTTATTTATTTATTAACAAGATTTTTAGCCGCCCCACTACCAAGAGGTTTCTGGGCGGCATACAAGTATTAAAAACTATAAAACAATAAAATTATTAAAACTATAAAATACAATACAATTAAAACAACATACAATACCAATTATAGATTATACAACTCTGCTGCTCATGTGTCCAACTGAGTAATCTACTTAAAATGCTGGCCAAACAGGAAGGTCTTTGCCAGGCGCCGAAAAGCCAAAAGTGTTGGTGCCAGGTGGATCTTCGTAGGGATGGCATTCCAGAGTTGGGGGCCTGCTTTGACATGCCACCCCCTTATCTCTCTGAGGGATGGCACCTTCAGCAGGGCAGGCTCATATGGAAGAAGGTGGTCCTTTAGGTAGCCAAGTCCTAAGCTGTTTAGGGCTTTATATGTAAGCATTAACACTTTGAATTGGGCCTGGGCAGCAACTGGCAGCCAGTGTAAATTTTTTAAAACTGGCGTAATATGAATCCGCATGGCAACACCACTCACTAACCACGCAGCACAGTTCTGTATCAGTTGCAGTCGCTGGACCGTCTTCAAAGGCAGCCCCACGTAAAGTGCATTACAGTAGTCCAATTTGGTTGTTACCAGTAGAGATGGGCACGAATAAAAAAATGGCATTTCGTTTGTCGTTTGTCATTTGGAGGGTCCGTTTTGGTTCATTTCCGTTTTTCGCGGATTTTTGCAAAAAAAATCATTTCGTTTTCATTCGTTTCATTTCCATTTCGTTACCATTTATTTCAATTTTTTGTGATTTTTTTTAGGATTTTAAGCAATTCACTCATATTGCAGTAATGGAAACGAAACGCATGACAAAATTTCTGGTGTTTCTGTTCATTTCGTTTCATTTTAGAGATAAAATTTGTTTGTCGTTTCATTACGTAACAAAACGAATAAACAAAAATGGAAACGAAAAATTTTTCGTTTCGTGCCCATCTCTAGTTACCAGTCTTTCCAATTAGAGTAAGACACATAGTTATACACATAGAAATGCATATTAATTTAGACTTCCTATGTAGCACCTCTTTAACTATATTTAGGAAATTTCTTGCTGCGCCACAAAGAAATGATGTAACCAGTTATGTTAATCAGCTATGTTAGAGGAGTTAATAAAAGGAGACCTCGGCAGGCAAAGGAGAGTCTCCACTGGTATGGATATCTCTGTGCATATGTGTTTTTTCTTCTTTGAAGCACTTCCCCATTAATCCACTCGTTAATCCGACAATGGAGATCTCCAACAAAAGCAAAGTGTTCTGCTTATATACCACCCCATAGCACTTTAAGCACTCTCTGGACAGTTTACAGTTTAATTATGCAGGCTGCACATTGCTCCCACCCCCCAGCAAGCTGGGTATTCACTTTCCCATCCTTGGAAGGATGGAAGGCTGAGTCAGCCATGAGCCAGCTACCTGGGATTGAACCCCAGGATATGAGCACAGTTTTAGCTGCAGTACAAGCATTTAACCACTGTGCCATGAGGCTCCTCACCTCGTGGTGCAGTGCCTCCCTAGATTCCTCACCTCTAGCAAAAGAACAAAACAAGGATTGCAGAACTGCAGAAAGCATCTCGGCGTCACATTTTAAGGCAGCATGTATCAGTAGAGAAGAGTGAGAATAAGTCAACTACCAGTCTAGGAAAATGCTGCATCATCATCATCATCATCACCACCACCACCACCTTAGAGCTGCAGAGCTAGAAGGGACCTTATGGATCAATGAGTCCAGCCCCTGTCAAGGAAACACAGTATGGAATCAAGGTCCCAATCTCTGACTCGCCCAAATGGCTGTGCATTGGAAAGCTTAGGAGGCCAGACATTTTGCTACATGGTCCTTTTGCTACATATATAATGCATATCAACAAGCAACAAAAACACATTAGGGCAGTGGTTCTCAACCTTCCTAATGCCGCAGCCCTTTAATACAGTTCCTCATGTTGTAGTGAATCCTTGCCCTGCTTGGAAGAGGCCACCAGCCCTCTTTGGCAGGCCACGGCCGCAGGTGCCATAGAGAACTTCCCTCTACAGGCACCCTCAGCCAATTGCAGCCTCCAGTGCCATTGACTGACATTCCCTCCAACCTATCAAGCTGTAACTCACTCTTCTCCCCCTTCCTCCCCCCTCCTCCAGACCTAAGCCATTTGTGCCTTTTTCTTCACTGGCTCATGGTGACCCCTGTGAAATAGTTATTTGACCTCCAAAGGGGGTTACAACCCCCAGGCTGAGAACCACTGCTTTAGGATGTTTTTTTTTTAAAAAGTAATAGCAACACTTTTTTTCCTCAAAAGAAAAAAGCTTTAGTTCAGGTCATCCAAAAGCTGACACACAAGCAGTCAAGCTCTGAAACCGTTCTCTCCTTTATATTCTCTGCTGGTGTTCAGTTATGGGCTAGTGCTTTAACCCTCTTCCTTTTAACATGTTCTAAAATAAAATAAAAATACTACGTTTTTATATGCCTTGCGAGTTCTGTTTTTATTTAAAAGGTGTTAGGAGAAGGGCTGAAGGGGTGGGATATATAAACAAAGCTGTCAGCTTGTCATATGAAGTTGTCAGCAAGAGCTAAAGCACCACGGAAAATGAGAAAAAGCATCTTTTTGCTCCTTCTTTCCTCTCCTGTGTGTTCACTTATATTTCTTAAGCTGTATGTAACATCCTACACTCTAAACCTTTCAGAGATGTCTTCACTCTACCAGAAGCTGAGCTTGGGTGAGGAGAGAGGATTTGGATTTCTAGTAAAATAAAAAAAATATATAGTTTTCTCTAATGCAATTATACTCACTCGTTTCTTCGTCTTGGGACTGATCCCTGCAGAAAGCAGGGAGGAGCTGATTGCTGCCATAGTTCACTGCTTCTCAATTTGAAAACAAACACATTACAGAGTGCAGGTGGACAGCTGATTCATCCACACATCCCACCCCAATCAATAAAGCATCCTCAGAATGCAGTCCGTTTCTGTGGGCAAGTCTATTTGTGCAGATTTGCTCATTTTCCTTCCACTTCCACACACATTCTTTGCCAGCTGTAGCTGCAAATACTTCTTTACTACATTGTTCCCCCACCCTTTCGCAGTTCATATACTGCGGTCCTGCTATGTCGTGGGACCACAGTATATGAAAAAAAAGCCCCCCTAGGTAAAAGGGGGGGGAAGGCCTGTTTCAGGCCTCCCATACTTACCCCCAACCTGGCGCTGTCCCGAATGGGCCTGTGAGGGCCTTCCTAGGCCTTCTGGAGTCCCCATAAGGGTCTCACTGCAAATCAGAAGTGATGTCCGGTAAACCAGAAGTGACTTCCAGATCGCCAAAAATCATTTCTGAGGCCTCCGGTAAATACAAGAGCCCCCAGCTAGGCGCCCCAGGGCCGACCTGACCTGCTTCGGCATATCATGGATTTTCAATTATCATGGATCGGGTCAGGTCCCTAACCCTCGCAATAGGCAGGGGTTCACTGTACTATATGTTTGGGAGGAAAATTCTCAAAGGGATTTGCTAAAGAATAAGAGGACCATTTAGGGCACCTCATTTAGTTGGCACCCTGATTCAGGGATTCAGATTTGGGCATATTTGGTGGTCACTTGCTCCCTGAGATCTGCCTTAGTTTTATTCCTCTGCTGTGCTCTGTTAGGAGTCAGCAAATTCCCAGGTACTACATATTGCTCTTAGCTCAATAAGGACACACCCCTTCCTCTTCAGCTGAGTACACTCTGCTTCTGTTTGGAGAATTCAGTTACTTCCTGGTGCTAATCTAAATCTCTTAATTCTCTGCCTTTGCCTTCTCCTTCTTCCTTCCTTCCTTTTCTTCCAGACCCTTTACTTGCTACCTTCTTGTCTAAGGGAGTAAGAACCACAGTAGAATCAGTTTTGTCAATATTAAAATAGATTTATAAATTCCTACGAACACAATGCATATGAAAACTCAATTTTGAGATGCTGCAAATTGAGTTTTTAAAAAATATTCTCAAAGGCTTCCATAGCCAGAATCTGATAGCTGTTGAGTTTTTTGGGCTGTTTGGCCATGTTGTAGAAATTTTTCTTCCTGATGTTTCACCAGTCTCTGTGGCCAGCATCTTCAGAGGGGAAGGAGGTTAGGGAACCAGCCACAGATACTGGTGAAATGTTAGGAAGAAAAACTTTCAGAACATGGCCAAACAGCCTGAGAAACTCAAAACAGCTATTTATTTGTTTATTTATTTGGCTTTTATACTGCCCATCAACCCCTAAGGCTACTCTGGGTGGTTTACAACATAAAATCTCAATTTATTTATTTATTTATTTATTTATTTATTTATTTATTTATTTATTTATTTAAGGGTATTTTAACCATGCCTTTATCCTTGAAAAGGACTCAAGGTGGCTTACAGTAATGAGGGATAATATACAGTCCAGTACAATTAAGACATATTCAAGTATTGAGAACAGGGAACTGAGGGACATCTTACAGCATCATAAGACAACATTACATTAAAGCTACCAGAGAACGTGAGCAGTTAAAAGTTATTAGTGAGAGAAACTAACAGACTTTTCATCAGTAGCCTCACATAGACTCTAGAGCACATTACAGTAGGCATGTGTCATTGTGGCCAAAGTTGGTTTCTCAAGAAACGGGCATAACTTGTGTACTAGCCTTAATTTGTACACCCCTCCAAGCTGCATACCTGTTTTTTCAACTGAAGGGTGACCCCATCCAGTACAGGTTGCATCCCTATCCCTTATTCTCCCTTTCAACTGACCAGGAGCACCTCTGTCTTGTCTGGATTTAGTTTCATTTTATTCATCCTCATCCAGTTCATTACTGCAGCTAAACACTCATGTAAAGTTGAGATAGTAGCTCCCTTAGAGTCTAATTCTTCCCTTCCACTATTATATCTACTTGGCATGCAGAATTATTCTGCAAAAATTTGGAGATATACTATTTAGTTTTCTTTTACTGTCCAAAAAAAATGGATCATTCTAAAACCTTTTGGACTGATTCAGAACTGATTCAGACAATGTTGGAACAAATCTGCTGGGGTTTTACAATGTAATGGCGGCAAAGGTTTTCCAGCCTCTGAGAATGACATTAAACTTTGTCCTGAGTGGCCCCAGGCTTGCAGGGAACAGGACAAGCTATAAAAGGCACTAAACCTCGAGTCTCCATTTTATCCATATTACATTTAAGCATTAACCCACTGCCGCACCTGGTAAAACCCAAGCTCTCTCTACCCAGCTCTAAAATTTACAGCCTCTGTTTTAGAAAGCCCCTAGGCAATCTTTAGTTAAAATAATGTCAAGCCTAGTGACTCCGCCTAGTAATTCAGTGTTGGAAATATATATTTTTAAAAACTTGTGAATTTTGTGCTGAATGAAATGTTGAGCTTTTTGAGGGCAACTCCCACAGTTCTTTGTCATTGGAAATCTAAGCGTAGAATTCTGGGAGTTGTGGTCCAAAACATCAGGAGGGCCGAAGTTTGGGCATGCCTGTAGTAGAGGAACCAAGGAGTTGTTGAAATAGCCATTTTTTTTCACACTGTAGTGTATAATTAATAAATGAATGGCAGTTCTGATTTGTGGCAACCCCTTGCAGGGTTTTCTAGGTAGACCAGGCATGTCCAAACTTCAGCCCCCCTGGTGTTTTGGACCACAACTCCCAGAATTCTAAGCATAGACTGCCAGTGACAAAGGACTGTGGGAGTTGTGGTCCAAAACATCTCAAGGGCCAAAGTTTGAACCTCCATGAGGTAGACAGTACTCAGCAGTGGTTTACTATTCCTTTTTCCTGGCCTCATTCTGGTCCTGTGTAGCTTGCCCAAGCCTGCACTGGTGGACTCTTCTCCCTGGAGGCACAGTGAAAAACTGAACCCAACTTCTGGCTCTGTGACCAGATACCTAGACCACTGAGCTATCGAGCCACCATTAGTGAATTTATTTACTGCAGGGTATACGTTTATGTCCCCCTACCTCCATTTTAAATACCCTGTCTTTTTTTCTGTCAAAGGGCTCAATGCAACCCTTCAAGGGCTGCATTCTCTCAAGGATGATCTATCAGGACCACATGGATGTGGTAGGTAGAGGTAAAGCCAGTAGTGGATGGGTCCAAAAGTGAGAATTATCCCAAATTAGGCATGGGCCTTTCATATCAGAATGGGTCGAGTTCTGAAATGAGTCATGGCACCACAGCTGCTGTTCAGAACTTGGACCCACCCTCTGAAATAAAATCATCCCCGACTTGCCTTGGTTTACTTTGCGAGGGGAGATACTCCAACCAGGAAGTAGCCTCAGACACATCATTGTTCCTTCTTCCAGGCGCTGGCCAATCAGGAGCTGGCAAAGACATGCATCATCCCACCCACCCCCTGTCTGATTGGCCAGCAACAGGGAGAAGGAATGATTACACATTGGAGGCTACTTTCTGGCTGGAGTATTGTCCCACACAAGATAAACCAAGGTAAGTCAATGGGCGATTTCATTTGGAGAGTGGGTCCAAGTTCTGAACAGCAGCCAAGCTGCCATTATTTGTTTCGGAACCGGATTCATTCTGAAATGAAAGGCCCATGCCTAACCCCAATTTCTCTCTGCCTCCCTCCTGTAGAAATTCCTATGCCTATGCATACAGATCCACCGTTCCTCCTCCACTCAGCTGCCATGGAGGGAGAGACTCCTTTTGTCAGAGGACTGAAATGATCATTTGCAGAGGCCTATTGAAACCAGGCTCCCAAGGGCTGCATGAAACTAAAAGGTGGTTTATACCTCTAGGGCACAACAGTGTAAAAATAAACAGAAACTGACTAGGCTGTTGATGTGCCTGAGGGCTGTTGTGACCTCATGCTCAGAACATTGAGTGGCGGTCAAAGAAATCCAAGCAAAATTCCCTGTTCAGCCACGACATGCACTTGGTCGCCTGGGGCCAAATCCCTTCTCTCTCTCTTTCTCTTATTCCTTCACTTCCTTCCTGAGGCCCAGCTATCTCACAGGGTGTTACAAGAATCAAGCCCTGCAAGACACTTTACGTTCCATGTAGGGAGAGAAGGGAATGAATATAAGAGATAAGTCAGGCTCCTACAGACAATTATGCTTGCAGTGCAAAAATGTGTTCAGTCTTGGTGGGAAATTGCAGTGCATTAATGAGCCATTGGTTGTTTGTTACAAGATTGGCCATGTGCACAACACCACAACCAGCATCTCGTTAATGAGCAGCAATTGACCAACTAAGCGTGTAATTTCCCTTACAGAATCATAAATCACCAACAGGATTCTAGCCACATAAATATACACAAATCATGCTGGTCTAGAAGTTTTGAGGTTGAAAAACGAACAAGAACAACACCCGCTTCAAACTCTGCATCTAGAAGACTATAGCTTTCCAGTCCAATATAGGAGATGGACTAGTAATAACTACCCAAGCAATTCAAAAGGCACACAAAAAACTTAAAAGCATTTGATGTTGTCAAATTAAAAAAGAATTATGTCCCATATTTTCCATTCACTTTCCCCTTTATCCTTTCTTCCTTGCTATTTAAACAAACTACATCTTTGCTTTGTACAGCAAAGTGCACCTGTTCATTTAAAAGACCCACCTATTGGTCTTGTTAGTATTATTTCATTGGACTTTATCAGTGCAAGTTATTATTCAATTATGCAGCATTCAGGGAGAAGTCAACAAAGACAGAGCCAGCCACACTTCCCATGGGAGTGAGTTTCAGAGTCTGAGAGCAGCAATAGAAAAGGCCCTTTCCTAACGTTTTTTCATTGCTGGTCATCATGCGAAAAGGCAAAGAAATTCTGGGTTAAAATTCATAAATGGCTTAACAAAATCCTAGATCAGGATGTAGAACTTAAACCCGAGCTATGCTTGTTAGGCATGACTCCAAACAATATAAAAAAAGAGATAAGATATTTAATGATACATATTCTTACAGCAGCCAGGTTGGTCTGGGCCCAAAAATGGAAATCAGAGAGCACACCAACAAGCGAGGAGATAATAAGCAACATTTTAGAATGTGCAGAAATTGATAAATTGATGTATAGTCTAAAACAAAAGGAAGAAAGCAAATTTGCACAAGTGTGGAATTTATTTTATATGTAAAATAAATTTTGTTTCTCCTGAAAGCATGCAGATGTTGACAAATGTTTGTTTTGTGTATGAAATATATATATTTCATACACAATATATATATAATAATATATATATATATATAATAAAAATTTAAAAAAGAAAAAAGAAAAGGCCCTTTCCTTTGTCTCCATCAAACATACCTGTGAGGGTGGTGGGACTGAGAAGAAAAGCCTGCCTGATGGTCTTTAAAGCACAGGCAGGCCCACAGAGAACTTTAACACTGATGATGGGGGAAATGAAATACAGATTCTGTATACCTTGGTTCACTCATCAAGCCTAATGGAGACTGCAGCCAAGAAATCAAAGAAGACTGAAACTTCAAAAGGCAGCAATGAAGGAATTACAAACTATCACGAAGGAGGTGTCACTGGTAACTGAGACCAAGATCATCCACACTTGTGTATTTCTGGACACCATGTATAGTTGTGAAAGTTTGATAGTTAAGAAGGATGACAGGAAGAAAATTAAATTGTTTCAGGTAGCGTGCTGGAGGAGAGCTCTGTTGATACCCTTGGCTGTCAGAAAGACAAAAGCAAAAGCAATGTGTTCTGCTTATACACCACTCCATACCACTTCAAGCAGTCTCTGGGCAGTTTACAGTTTTAATTACAGTAATGCAGGCTACACATTGCCCCCCCCCCAGCAAGCTGAGTACTCATTTTACTGACCTCGGAAAGATGGAAGGCTGAGTCAACCATGAGCCTGCTACCTGGGATTGAACCCCAGGATATGAGCACAGTTTTAGCTGCAGTGCAGGTATTTAACCACTGCGCCACGAGGGTCATAGATCAATTCAAGCCTCAACTGTCTCTGGAGGCAAATGTGTTGAAACTGAGGCTGTCCTACTTGGGGCACCTCATGGGGTCATGAAGTAAGAGGTGGAGAGCTGTTTACCACCTACTGGGTTCACAACAGGTGCCAAGGATTAACCTCCTCATATGTCAGTCTCTTAGCTGTTCAGGCAGCACATTGGCTCCTTGTGAGATGATGACTGTCTCAAAAGGCACATGGCGTGTAGTCTTGGCTGAATGGAGATTTGAATCCAAGTTCCCTCATTCTGCCCATTATACTAGCGGGCATTTTGGCTTCAATCAATGTTAAACAGCAGGCAAGTGCTCAGCGGTGCAGAGATGACACAAAAAAGCAGGACCACAAGACATTCCCCTTATTCTTGCTAATGTTCTCCCACCCATCCATTTTTTGCAAGGAATTTTCCTGTGTTTTCCCATCCTGCTCTCTAATCCTGGGAACTGGAATTACCCTTATGGCTAAAGATGCA
Organism: Phrynocephalus versicolor; assembly: GCA_023846285.1. NCBI lineage: Eukaryota > Metazoa > Chordata > Lepidosauria > Squamata > Agamidae > Phrynocephalus > Phrynocephalus versicolor. The sequence goes on along the minus strand of JAHTLZ010000007.1, from coordinate 35,031,870 downwards.
AGGAGTAACCTAACCTTGAGGTTTGCTATGCATTTGACCGTTCCCAAAATATTACATTTTAAAAATAATTTTGCTTTCTCTCGCATGCATTTATTTTACTCCACGAGGTCTTGCTGTCCAGAAGGTATGGTTTGTCAATTGTTGCCTATACCTGAGCATTTCTTGCCCTGAATGTATAAAGGAAGAACATGACATGACCAATATATTTGGGAACTCTATAGGCCACAACTTTATTGATTACAACAAGCAGTATGTGACTCTGGCTGAGTCATTGTGTTGGATCCAGTGCATCAAGGAGCCCCTTGATGCTCCCACATTCCTCACGGTCACTTGGGAATGGCCACTTCTTGTTGTAGGATCCCCTGGGGCATCAACCCCCATTGGTATCCCATGTCCATTTTGCAGTTGTAGGACCCCAAGGGTACCGCAGGGATGGGAATCATGAATCACCTGAAGTAATGGAGCCATGTTCATTTTCAGGTCTACTCCCCTTGAGGATGTAATATCATTCCCCGCCCAGCTGTGATAGAGGGCCCCCAATCATTTTCAATAGCTTCCACAGCTCTGGTAATAAACTGCCCCAGTGCATGCCTCTAGCGCCAAACCATGTAATGTGGACACATTCATCCAGTCCCAGGTGGTGACCCCACAGTGATCTTTTTGCCCAGGTGTTCGCCCAATACATGATGCTGTGTCCAATTATCCAAAGCTGTAGGGTGGTGCCCGTGGGCAAAACTAAAAGAGAACTGGTGTTACTTTAGTGCTGATGGGTTTTCAAATATATGTCCTTGTAAACCTTGGATTTCCATCCCCCCACTCTCCTTATCTTTTTGTGGGAAAGCCCTTGGATTGCTGCCTATGACAAAGCCCCAATTCTAAAGGAGTGAGTTACAAAGTCTTCTGGGGTGAACACTGCCTTGTGTAACGTCTTATGCATCAGGCAAGTGAATTAATAGTGAGTGAGTGGGACTCCCGTCTTGTGCAACAAGAGGGGGCCTGGCTGGTTGTCATGCCTGACTAGGTACTTCCTTGCTGCTCTCACCAGGCACAACATAATACGGGTTCCCTTGGCGCTTTGATCTGTTTTCGATGACCTCAGAAGAAATTTGTAAGTTTGGATAGATTCTTTTCCAACTGAACTGACACAAAATTCTGGATTATTCCTAGTTCAAGGCCTCCTTTCCACTTTCCAACACAAAATCATAAAGCTCCTTCTAGGCGGGAGCTGCTGGTGGGTTGTTTTATGAGGACCAAGTTTTACAATATGGCTAGGACATCATGCCTGGATGCCCTAAGCACATTCAATCTTGCCTGATTTTGGAAGCTAAGCAGGGTCGGGCCTGGTTAGCACTTGGATGGGAGACCATCAGGGAATACCAGGTGCTGTAAGCACCTGAAGTAGGAACTGGCAAACCACTCCAGTATTCCTGCCAAGAAAACTCCATGGACATGGGGTCACGAAGAGTCAGTCACGACTGTAACGACGCAACACACACACACAGGACATCACAGGGTGCTTAAATCCACAAGTGTTTCAGCGATATGAATCCAGCAGACTTCCAAGAGTGAACAATTTGACACCCATCTTCTGATGACTGGTTACACAACGCAAAGCAAGCCAATCTGCAAACTCGGGAAGGTGTGGGGATCTTCTGCTGTGACACTCAGATGTTCTAAGAGTGCTTAAGGAATTTGGTTTTCCCATGATATACTCTCTGGATCTAAATGATTTCAGCCAAGAGCAGCTCCTGTCTCTCTCAGGCTATTCAGTCTAGATTATTTCTTTTTTAAAGGAAAAACGATTATCCCATCCCTTGCATTCACTTTGGAGGGCTGTTTTAAAGCTGTGCTTTTATCCCCCCCCCCTTTGTGAAAATGGTTTTAAGATGCCACATACAATGTCATATGTAATACCTTTCATAAACAAATTCAGTTCAATCCTCCAACTAATGAGGTTCTTTGCTCTTGTGGCTGTTTTTAAATGAGAGGTACAACTTGATCTCCACAGCATTTAGCTCGTGCAAACCCGATTTGCTTCAGTGAAGCACACTGCACATTACACTGCCCATCTGCTAAGACATGCAGGCAATTTCATAAACTTCACCCCAAGCCTCACACTTAAGTATGCCCCTGCTAGTTCTTTCCATTCAATCTGACAATCCTTTGCATGTATTTAAAGTTACAGCGGTACCCTGGAAATCTGAAGGACCGGCCCCAGAGGGTGTAATTTTTAAGGCATTGAAAAAGAGATTTATCCTTGTGTGTAATTAAGAAATCAGGTTTCAAGGGAGGGTTGATCCATTTCTGAAACAGCCTTTGGAAATAGGTCACTAGTTTGATCCTTCAGAGGCTGGGAGTTATTCATTGGACCATTTGTAATTACATTTGGAGTTTCCATACTTTCAACACCCTATTTTAGAAAGTTAAAAAAAATAAAACCTAAGGAATGATGGTCTTAAAGGAACATTCTTCAGAAATCCTAAAAGTATTCACAAAGATTTTTTTCATTTAGTACACTGGAAATTAAGATCTCCATCAGGAGTACCCTTTAAGTATTTTGAACTTCAATGCCCATCAAACCCCATCATCATGGTCAAATATTTTAGAAACTATAGCCCCCCAAATAGGGCTGTAAGGTTGCCTAATACTCTGTATATGCTAATAAATGTCCAGGTTGTAGGAAAAGCCACACTGAGAGATCTCCATTCCAGATGTGTCTCAGTACTATTTGTTCAATCATCCACTTTAGCAGTTAGTATGGCCAAATTGCCTACTCCAAGATAGCCATCTTCAGAGCTGGCATAACTGATTTAGTAGAACCAAGAGTAACCTCTTCACATCTTTTCCCTTCATTTTTCTCTGAATAATTATATTGGTCAGAATCCCACTGGGTATTTACACCGGCATAAACATAATTGAGTAAATTGTGGTGGCTAATTGCCACTAATTAACAAGTTGCTGATGACATTCTTGATCAGGTGCCAGTCATGGAACTTTAATGTGGAACCAGCCAGGTATGCGAGGAGCAACCTGTTAATTAGTGGCAATTGGGTATTTAACAAGTTGCTGTTGACAATCTTGATTACATGTCATTCATGCACCTTTGATGCACAACTACAAATGTGAGCAGCAACTAATTAGTGGCAATTTGCTACCATAATTTACACCACCACATTTATACTGGCGAAAATCAGGAATAGGATTATGGCCATTATTTCTAAACACATTACATCTGCTCACATATCTGTCATATATATTCTAACACATGCAAAATTTATGAAAATCTGAATCCATCGGGGTGGGAATGATACACAAAGCACCAAACTAGGAGTAGCATGGTGACTCCTTTTGTCTTTAAAATATCAGAATGAAAGAAGGAAGATTTTTTGTCTGTTCTCAGTCTAAGAAGTAAAAAACAAAACAAAACCACCATTAGAGGGAAGCCAGCTGAATGAAAACAGAGAATAAGTATCTACAGTTCAAAGTGGCTATAGCTGTTGCTGGAACTGCTACCTGCAACAATCGTCAAGAGGCCTCACACAATGCAAACTCAGACCAATGAAGCTGTTTGGATGAACAGCGAAACGTTTCTATCTCTCAAAAAAGAAGTCCAGTAGCCATGACTCAACTTCCAGATAAACTCACCTGGATGACTGAGAATCTTCACAGACATAATGCAAACTCTTATTCATCAGCTCCTGTGCAAGATCTCCCTCAGTGCTCGTTGGCTTGTTTGTTTCATTTATGCATCATTCGTCCCTCCAAAGAAGACAAGAATGGCACAGAACACAAAAACAATATATGCACTTACCACACCTGTAATGGAATAGCTGTTTCTAACATCCAAATCCCACCAAAGCAATTCTGTCTTACATCTCCTGAATCCTTGCAGTGATGTCATACTTTGCAAGGACTCAGGAACAGAATGTCAGGGGATGGAGGAAGCAACACAGAGAAATGAGATAAAAGGTTAAGAAGTCATCCTAGAAATCTGGGTCAAAAGGTCCCCTTCTAGTTACTTAGCCACACTGTCCCATTTGTCCTGCAGTGGGTGAACCCTATAGAGATAGTTATGGTGGTGGCTATGGAATCTGCCTGGCACCAGTACATCCAACACTCTAGTCTGCTTCCAGGGAGTACAAAAATCCAGAAGGCTAAGCATGTATGACCAATATACCCACCTGTCAAAATAAATTGCCTCCCAACCCAAAATATACAAAAATGTCCAGTAGACAGTCGAGGGAAGAGCTTTGTTGTTGTTGTTGTTGTTGTTGTTGTTGTTGTTGTTGTTGTTGTTGTTGTTG
>JAHTLZ010000007.1:35010555-35027556 GCA_023846285.1 Phrynocephalus versicolor | reverse complement strand
TGTTGTTGTTGTTGTTGTTGTTGTTGTTGTTGTTGTTGTTGTTGTTGATGATGATGATGATGATGATGAAAAGGTAAACAGATGGTTAGATAAATGCTTATAGTTTATTAAATGTATTTAAAAGGCAAAACGGCAAAATGTTCAAAAAATAGGGCAACTGGAGACAAAAATCAAGGCAACCAAGCAAACACAATAGGAAATGTGCAGTCAGTCAGCATAATGCTGAAGAACATAGAGTGCATCCTCCCAGGCAAAAGATAGCAGGGCAGCAACTCAGCACAGCATCTCTTAAGAGGTAAACTAAGCCAACTAAAATTTATTTATTTATTTATTTATTTATTTATTTATTTATTTATTTATTTTTACAGCTTATATGCCACCAACTACCCAAAGGTCTCTGAAGATGTAACATCTGAAGCCCTTTTTACAGTATATGTTAAAGTTTCCATTCTCAGCCCTTCCAGGTGGGCTGCCAGTCAGGCTTCAAGTTCATTCAAATGATCATGAAGACAAGAGCAGTTTCTGCTGCACTCCTTTCATGTAGTTTATAAATCATCTCGTACTTAGTGCCATTACAGGTAGGAAGGTAATTTGGCCTTGAAGGCCATTTTTACAAGAGAATAAGGTACAGGTTATTTCTTCTTGTTACCAAACACACAGTGACCACCACATTCTCAGCTAGGTTTTTCCAGGTGCTTAAAGAAAAGCCTGATTTTCAAGATCGATCCCATATAACCCCAGTTTTTCACACTCTTCACAGACATCACTCTTATATTCATCATCAATGTAAAATTAAGATACGATTTTGATTCTTCTGGAGTTTTTAGGTAGAGAGCATTCAGAAATGGTTTATTACACATGTTGGTCTTCTCCTGGGTGGCACAGTGAGGAATTACCTCCCAACCTCTGGTTCTGCAACTGGGTGTCCTTCTGTTAATAAAGAAAACAGCCATCACATTGTCTTCCCAATAAGGAAAACTGAATCCAGCCCCTTTTATGTTCAATTATATGGTAGACATTAGTTTTCACTTAATCCAAATCAGTTCTCACTCTCCTTCCTTTCCTTTCTACTTGCTGTCCTTACTATTGTCACTGCTTTTCAAAGAATCAAAGAGTTGGAAGGGACACAATATCTTCCAAGGCCAACTGTTCCACTGGTGAACTGCTCCAGTTGTTTGGAAGCTTCTCCTTCCCTCCTTCCGTCCGTCCCTCCCTCCCTTCCTTCCCTCTCACACACACCTGTTAGAATCAGATCAGCAAGGATGATTAGTTTGGTAAGAACAATGGCACAATAAACATGTCTTGCAGCAGTGAAAGGACCATTTTACCTTTAGCCCATGAGACACTTAGTACAATAACCCCCACCATTTCGCGTTTCAGGTACTGGGGTCCCACTATATTGCGGGATCGCAGTACCTGCCCTGGCTCCAGCTGATTAGCGCTGGGGTGGGGGATAAAAACCTTTATTTCCCCACCCCAGTGCCAATGAGCTGGAGCCCAGGGTGTGGGGAAAGGGGGGGTTAAAAGCCCAGGCTTTTAAAATCTTTTCCCCCCTTCCCCAAGCCCTGGATCCGATCCCTCATCGCTGCTAGCCCACGCTCCTTGAGAAGACTCAGGGCAGCACGGGTGGGGAGCGGGGGGGGCAATCATATCACCCCACGCCGCCAGCCTGCGCTCCTCCGAGAACCCTCAGGGCCATGCAGGTGGGCGGCTGCGGGCGAATGCATTGCCCCACGCCACCTGCCCGCGCGGCCCTGAGCCTTCTCAGAGGAGCTTCGGCCAGCAGCATTGGGTGCTTCCCCGCAATCTCCATTGACATGTATTGGCTCAATGTGTTTCAATGGAGAAATTTTCCCCCATTGGAATGCATTGAGCCATTCCCCCCCACCCCCGGGAAAGATCCCCAACGCCGCTGCCATGCACTGGTCTGAGAAGTCTCGGGGCAGCGTGGGTGGGTGGCAGCAGGAGGTCAGATCCCCCAAGGCTGCTGGTGCACCCCGGTCCGCGAAGTTTTGGGGCAGCACAGGCGGGCGGCGGCAGGGGGATCTGATTGCCCGCCTGCCCCCAGGCCCCACCCAACCCACATCCGCATATCACGGATTTTCAGTCATCACGGGTCAAGTGTGTCCCTAACCCCGGCAATAGGAGGGGGGTTACTGTATATCACAAAAATAACCCACCCACCCCTGGGGATAATAATTCCTAGCTAACAATATATGTCTCTTCTATGAAGCCTGACTAAGCAATGTTAATCTGGGTGTGGTCCTGGACTCACCCCTCTCCCTGGAAGCCCAGGGGATGGCTGCTTCCAGGGCCGCTTTTATCCACCTCCGCAGGATCGCCCAGATCTGCCAGTACCTCGATGAGTCCTCCCTGAGGACAGTAGTGCAGGCCCTGGTGTTCTCGAGGATTGACTGCTGCAATGCCCTCTACATGGGGTCCATTTTGGGTCGATGTCCCCTAACTCCCCTTAAAGGAAATAAATACAGCGATCTGAGAAAAGACATAAATGCACATTTTAAGGACCCCAACCACCTTGGTAGGTATTATTAGGCAGAATAAATAATTATTGCTGGGTTTTTAGCAGATATTCAGGACTTTTAAAACATTTAAAAACAGCTAATTTCATTGCACGTCACCATTAACGAAAAACAAAATGTAACAAACCTAATTTTCGTGGTTCTGTTCGGTTCATTCCAATTTCATCACAATTTTTGTTATTTGTTTCATTACATAATGAAACGAATAACTAATAATGGAACACTTTTTTTTCTTCGTTTCGTGCCCATCTCTACTTTCCAGGTAAAATTCAAATGTATGAATTACATAAACAAGAGCTATTTGAGATACTTTGGTTTACACTGGCATGGACAGATTTGCCATCAGGATGTCAACCACGACAGTGAAATAATCTCTTGAGGGAAACCAGGAACCCCCCCCCCAACAACTCAGCTATTTTAGGATGAACAAGAATGACATCAGTTTTTTAAAAAAATAGTCCTACCTAAACAGATGGAATAGTTGACCTCATTTCCCTTCGCTGTTTCTAAAGGTTGTATGATTCCATCCCATAATCACTCTGTAATCATCGCTGTGGCATTCCATCAATGCCAGACTGAAAGGAAAACTTGCCTTATTGACAGCATCATTTCAAAGAGGCAACCTGATCTTTTCTATGGCTGTGAAAGGGTGATAGTGCATTTAAATGGCCAGATCTATGTGACACTTCTGAAGGCTTTCAAGTTGCTCTTTTTAAGTACAGTACTTTATAGCCAAAACTTTATGACTACCTGAAGAAATACAGTCATGTGTGACACCCATTTGATTCAGGGATTCCCTTGGAACAGAGCGCAAAGGCACTTTGACATATGGCTCATGGCTCATGTGGCATTTGGTTTACTCATCCCTGTGGAATTAGAAGTCAGGCAAGTACTGCTGAGCAGTTTTGAAGGAGATCAGGCAGAAAATGCTCATTTGCAATGGAAAGAACACACACACAGAGAGAGAGATCCCTTTCTGGAAGAAGAATGGAAACAGAGAAGGCTGAGTATTTTGCTGGAACTGGACTTGGTTGCTCTCCCAATTTGCCTACATTACACACCCATCACTCCTTTTGAATGCTAAAAAACAGTAAATTAGTATGACTGCTACTGCACATTTCTACAGCACTCCTTGGCGCTTCAAGGACCATTTATTTATTTATTTATTTATTTATTTATTTATTTATTTATTTATTTATTTATTTATTGGGCTACAACTGCAACCATAGTAGGGAGATTCTGGGAATTGTGGTCCAAAAAGTAGCACATCTAAGCTCATTCTAGGGGAGCACTGGAGCAATGCATTCCTATGGGAAACCACTTTAAAAACCCCACACCATTCCCCCGCCATGCGCCTGATCGGGTGGGGGAAAGCACAGGGTTTTTTTAATCTTTTTACCACTGAAGTCCCATGCACCAGCTGAAAAAAGTTTTAAAAGCCAGCACCATTCCCCCCAACGTGCCCAATCAGGTGGGGGAAATCACAGACTTTTAAAACTTTTTTTCCCACCGAAGCAAGCACCGGTCAGCTGGTGCACAGGACTTTGGCGGCAAAAAATAGTTTTAAAATCCTTCACTTATCCCTCCAACATGCCCGATTAGGGGGGAACTGCAGACGTTTAAAACTTTTTTTTGCCACTGAAGCCCCATGTACCAGCTGATCAGCACTTGCTTCAGCAGCAAAAAAAGTCTTAAAAGCCCACACCATTCCCCCCCTCATGACCAATTGGGTAGGGGAAAGCATGGACTTTTAAAACTTTTGTTTCTGCTGCCAAAGCACAAATCAGCTGGCATGTGGGGTTCGGCAGCAAAAAAAAAAAAAAGTTTTAAAAGCCTGCACTTCCCCCAATTGGGTGCATTGGGGGGAAGCACGGGCTTTTAAAACTTTTTTTTGCAATTGAAGCCCTATGCACCAGCTGATTGGTGCTTGCTGTGGTGGCAAAAAAAAAAAAAAAGAATTTAAAAACCTGTGCTTTGCCCCCAACACACCTGAAACACAAGTTAAAAGTAAAACATAAAACACATAAACAGTTAAATAAACAAATAAAAGTAACACATAAAAAACACATAAAAATGAAAAACAAAACAAAACAAAAAAGAAAAGAAAATGAAACAAAAAAATGAAATGAAATGCCATTTTAGCATTTCATGCCCATCTCTACTTAGAATTATGTCAGGATACAAACATGCATAATACATAGTATTTAACTGGGCTCCACCCTGGGCCTCCACAGAAATCAATGTTACAAAATTTCAAATTTCTGCTAAAATTCCTTTGACAAGAGACACACAGAAGAAAAGCTAAAAGTTCCCCAGATGGTCCACTCCTTTCTCATGGACTGGCAGATCAGATCTCCTTATCTCACTCAGAGACATCTGTAGGGGAAAGAATAAAAACGGTTCATTGCTTGCAGTGGTGAACAGATCAACAGCAAACTAATGAACAGATTGCTTCCAACAGACTAAAGAGAGAGAGAAAGAAACACTCAGCAGAGAGGTGGGGCTCTCTTTGAATTCGGATGTGGGAAGGAATGATTGGATAGTCAATCACCTCAGCCCGGAAAAATACCACCCCCAATCACTCAAGCCACAGGCAGCATGCAAGGTTGTAAAAGCTCCAACAATAAGAGCAGTTAAACTAGTCATAGGTCGGAGTATAAATTATCCAATATCCCCTCAACCAGTATGGCCATGTTCTGTGTAAAATAATTGAAAAGGAGGGAAATTACTTGGGAAGGGCACAACTACAAAAAAGACCTGTCTTTTAAACTACAGTTGTTGCTGAAAGTTTTATATTTAAAACGGGGGGGGGGGACCCTGTAATATACTGCTCATTTAAGAGCATCATATAAGTTATTCTTTGCATTTATGCAATTTCAGTGCATTAAAGATATCATTCCTTTTCTCCAAAATTTAGTCCCATAGAATTGTAATAATAAAACCCAGGGGCTGTGCACATATTATAATATTATGATTATGTGCAAAAAAAAAAATTACCGGGAAGCATAATCCGGGTTCTGTATTGTAATTGTCATTGTGTTTTAAGAGCTCTTTTTATGGATCATGTTCCTGCAGTTCCAAAATTCTTTGTTTTTGCATTTCTGTACTAATGTTTGCCAAATGGAATTGTTGGTACTTAAAAGGTTTTGGCTCATTTACCTGTTTCCCATTTCTTGGTGCTTTTCATTTGTGTGTCTGCTCGGGGAGGGGGGATAGGAAGGAGAGGAAAGCTGGCTGGTGTGAAAGGGGTATATGCAGGGGAGTGGTATCAGGAAACAGATATCTAGTCTCGTTCACTCCCAGGCGCATTTGATGGGGCCATTGTGTGATATAGGAAGCTGGACTAAATGGGCCTTTGGCCTGATCCAGCATGGCTCCTCTTAAGTTCTTATGTTCTTATGTTATCTGGTGTTAAATGGGTTGGTATAGCTCAGTAGGTTGGAGTGCATAAGAACATAAGAACATAAGAAGAGCCACGCTGGATCAGTCCAAAGGCCCATCTAGTCCAGCTTCCACTATCACACAGTGGCCCCACCAAATGTGTCCGGGAGTGCAAAAGACTAGATATGGCTGTTTCCTTTCTGCCTTTGATTGCTCAAATAGGCTTTGTTTTACAGAATGTTACCTTAAGGAGGGACCCTTAGTTAAGAGGAAATAGAGCATATGTTCCATGATTAAACTACAGTACTGCAGTTGAGACTCTGCTCATGACATGAGCTTGATCTTGATGGGCCCAGGTAGGAGACTCAAGCTTGACTGAGCCTGCCATCCTTCTGAGATTGGTAAAATGAGTACCCAGCTCTTGGGAGGAAGGGAAAAGTGAGTCATGCTTAATTAAATTGTAAACCACCAGAGTGTGGAGTGTTATATAAGCAGCACACTTGGGCATATGTGTTACCTTCTGCATATAACTTGAAAATACTCTGAGATAACTACTTAAACACCAAGGAGGTCCTTTATGACAGAGAGCAGCAGCTGCCTGAAAAAGTCAACAATATTAGGCTAGACAGAGCAATCTGGGTGATGTAAACCACATATTTTTAAAATACAATAGTACAGGGTTAGGAGACAAAAATAGACAACTCTTCAAATGAGAAGGTATGCTTGATTGTACAGGAATCAAAGATGCCATGGACATGTGAGAGAAGTCAGTACTCTACATCAGATTGCAAATCAGCAAGGCAGAGAAATGTAAGTTGAAGAGTGTGAGAGCAATGTTACATTGCCTCTGCAACTACCTTGGGTGAGTGGATTGTTTTATAGTGCAGGTAGAAGAAGCTTGCTAGTAAATAAAAGCACCAAGATGGACTGGGGCAGATCCAGATAGAGGATTGATCCTTCCCTTAATATGGCTGGTGTCACCCAATCAGGGATCACAGTGTTTGTAGAATGAGGTCAGAGCACTGTGAAGCCAATCAGATGTATTTCCATGATGTCATCATTGAAGGCAAGTGGGTGTAACCGAGAGTGCGGACAATAACCATTGATAACTACATTTTTGCAGGTTTGGAGGGGGGGAAACTCTGCTAAAATTTGATATTCAGTCATTCACTCCTTTGTTTTGGCATAGCTTGAAATATCCTCAGAAATCATGAGTAGTTCTGACTTAGCTTTTGGTTAAATAACCAAGGCCTCTGATTCTGCAAATTTTGGCTGATATAGTGTGTGAGAGAAAGAGTGGGGGAGAAAGCAGAGAGAGAGAGAGAGAGATTCAAACACATCTGTAATGTTAGAGTAAGATGCTTACTAGCATCCCATAATATATCTTGCTGTGAACAAAGCTTATGCAAATTCAGCCTAGCTGAGCTTTCTGCACATTGGGCTCCTTTCAGGGCAATATGTTATTTGAAGTACATGTATAAGATCAGAAACACACCACATAAACAACTGTAATCATGCAGCACCCATAAACACCCTAGTATGGGTGCTGCATGATTACAAACTGTTAAATATTCACAGCTTTGCAGCTGAAATTAGTAGAAGAGAGCTGACAACAATGTATAAATTTAACGACACTCAAAATAAAAAGGGTGGTGGTGGTGGAAAATGGTAATACAAGAGGATCTATTAGCTAACATTAAAGAGGAATAAAATACCATTACTAACGTATTTTGGTGATGCAAGAAAAATATCCCTAATGAGAGAAGGTATAGAGAAGCTCCCTGTAGGCCATAAAAACATGTTGGAAAGATTACAATGAGACTTCTACACTGTGAAGGAGGAGCACATGGTGTGTTGTTAATTTAACGATATGCTCCATGATGGATCAATAATCAATCAATGCTTTCTGTGATACTGGTCTCTACAGTTCTATAGATAGAAGGTGAGGCATGGGGAGAGAATAAGCCCTATCTTTTGATGTTTTCCACTCAGTGTAAATTTTATATTAAAAAGCACATGAGAGAGAAGATCAAAAAATGAAGAACGGGAGGTCCTCTGGGAACAGACCTCATAATTGGAATATCTTTAGAAACTCTCTCCTGGCTGACAAGATGTCAAAAACTAAGACCCATCAGACACAGCCAAGGAAAGTATCGGGCATATCTACAGACCCTTCTATAGATTTGGAATTTTCTACTGAAATGCACAATTAAGGATGTGGGGGTTTTTTTGGGGGGGAGGGAGTGGGGTGGGTTTGAGGTTGTAATTCCAGGACTTCCAGCCTCAAAGATTACCTAGAATTCCCCCAGGCAGGCTTCTGGAACTGGTTGAAGTGAAAGAACAAGGCATAATAAAGGTCCTACTGCTTTGATTTGCTTCCCAGTGTATGCTTAAACTGGGAAGGATAGGGGGCCGCGGCCCTACCAGCGTTTTCTGCATAGTTTCCCGGTGGTGAACTGCATAGTAAAAGATTACGTGCTAACCGGGAAGAGAAGTAAATTCTGGTCCCGGCCGACCACGCCCCTGGAGCAGCAGTTTCAGCGAAGTTTCCTAAACCACCACCAGGGGGCTAGATTTAGAAACTTTTCTCAAAAATGCTTACTTATTTGCTTCTGTAACCACGACAGGACCCTGAAAATACACAGTAAAATCAGTTGTTCCCCTTTAACATCACGGAGGCTTGGAAACTAGAGCCGGAAAGAAGGACAAAATGTGAAGCAGACAGGTAGAAACTGAAAATATGACGTAGAAGAGAGGACACTAACTGCACATTAAAAAACCACATGACTCCCCCCCCCAAAAAAAAATGCAGGAAATTTATATACACAGAAAACTCTGGTAAGACCGCGGCCAAAGTCACTCTGCTTGGTGGGGGTCCCTAGTAAGAGTAGTCTCACTATCCATTAGATTCCACCGGGGGAGCCTCTCAATCAGCTACAGTCTTGAAAGAACAACTAGTCTTGATCTGATTATAAGCTTGATTTGTTCTACCACCCACTTGTTTATGCTTCTGGCAGGCCAGGTTATCTGGAAAGCTTTTCCCAGCACTATATTTCAAATGAATCTCTCTTTCTCTCCCTTATGTTTTCCCTGACAGCTTGCTTTAATGTCCAGTTTTCACACCAATACATGGTGATAGGGACCCCTCCCCAAGAATCCAACAGAACTTTACAGACTTCTAGGAGGTTCAAGTCAGAAGCTTGTTTATCACAGCTGGCATTTATCTCCCAAGAGTTAATCCCTGTATGACCCAGATGAATGTTCTGCACCTTGTACACGTCTCCCTTCTGAATATTATTTAACTTATTTGCCCTGTGCAAGGTGGACAAATTAAATGTCCAAGAAAAATCTTTAACTGTTGTTTCTTCTCTTTACTGAGCAGGTGTATGCAAGCAGATATAAATGTGCTGTATTAGTATTTAGTGAATATCCCAAGTGTTTCAATTTAATACCATGTATGATTATAACAACTTAATGAATGAAATGAGAAATACGGTGAACCTTCGTATAACAAACAGTTTGTATAACATAAAATCTGTACAACATAAAAAATTCAGGAGATAGGGGAAATTTGCTTAACAGAATCACCTATGGGGGCGAATCCGTAGAACATAAAAATTGTCACAATTAGGGATTACTCTGTTTTCAATGCATTCCTATGGGAAATTTGTATAAAGCAAAATTTGCTTAACAGAATTTCATTTGGAATGAATTAATTACTTTATACAAGGTACCACTGTATAAGTAACTGCCAGAGATGGGGACTTGAGTCACAGAACGACTGTCAAGTTGGATTTAATTTGCACCAGTGACTCAACTCAAAAGTTTTCCCCCCCTCAATGACTCAGATTCAACTTGATTTTATCTAGAACCCACTTGTTTGTGTTTCTGGAGATCCAGGATATCCTCCAACTCTCCTCCAGAGCAATATTCCAAATGAATCATTTATTTTATGTCAGCTTTCACACCCACAGTATGTTTAAGAAGACAAGTGTGTGGATTATCTTGAGTGTGATGTCCAGTGACACATTCTTACACTTGATGATCTGCGGGTTGCCACTCCACGAGAGGCCCGGAAGACGATCACTCGGAACCGGGCCTTCTCAGTGGCAGCCCCGTCCTTATGGAATGCCATCCCCAGCGAAGTGCGCTCTGCAGAGTCCCTGCAGGCCTTTCGGAAAGCTTTAAAAACTTTTCTGTTCCGAGAGGCCTTTGGCGACTTCAGTTAAGTTTTTTTTTCCCGCCATCGCCATTGTTTTAAATTAGTCTGCCCACTCGGTGTGTCCAATTTTAGCCTTGCTAGGATTCGTTTCTCCGCATGCTGGGATGCAGGAGGATCTTACATGTTATGTTGTCTTATTATTTTATGCTGATTTTGTCTTATTTTGATGTACTTCATTGTTGTTGTTTTGGCTTATATTGCTTTGTTAGCCGCTTAGAGTACTACATGTAGTAGATAAGCAGGATATAAATACAAGAATAAATAAATAAATATATCTTTTTCTTATTCCTTCACTGCTGCCATTCCTAGCCTCAGTCTTCTTCCAGGTTTTTTGGCTCCAATCTCCATCATGATTTATTTATTTATTTATTTATTTATTATATTTATACCCCGCTTATTATCATCAGATCTCTAAGCGGCTGATGAGTGAAGCAAAGTATGCAAAATCTCCATTTAAATTTCTTCATTGTTGACATTAATGTTGTATAGTCCTTTTATAGTTATGAATAGGGACAGGCACAAATCATAAAAATAGAGTTTTGTTTTGTTTCTACTAGCGGTTCATTTTGTTTTTGTTTTTAAATGAATTTTTGTAAAAAATTCATAATGAAATAAAACAATAATGAAATGATTCGTTACTCTTTAAAATGGCTGCCTTGGGTCCTAGAGGCACCTAGTTTAGTGGGTAGCTTTTTACGAGGAAGCCATTTTGCAGAGTAACATTTCATTTTCAAAGAGAAAAAGAAGTGTTTTGTTTCGTCTCATAGTGAAGTGCTGTTTCCCATTTTGTTTCATTTTGTAATGTTTCAAAATGAAACAATGAAACAGTGTGTCATTTTTGTAAGGTGCCCATCTCAACTCATGAATTTTGTTTTCTTAACATTCAGCTGCAGCCCTGCTTTTGACACTGTGTTGTTTCAGTCATTTCAGGTCACTGCTGCTTTCTGCCAGTATGACAGTGTTATCTGCATATATTATTGTTTTTGCCACTAATTTTCATTGCTCCTTCAACTGAATCTAGCCTGACTTGCCTATGATATGTTCTGAATACACAGTGAACAGTTCAGGCTGGCAGGCACGTCCAAACTCCAGCCTTCCTGATGTTTTGGACCACAACTCCCAGAATTCCAACCCTGTATGTCCAATGGCAAAGGACTGTGGGAGTTGTGGTCCAAAACATTTGGAGGGCCGAAGTTTGGTCATGCCTGGTAGGGCATAAACAGCACCCTTCTCTGACACCTTTGCCTATAGAAATCAATTCTATCTATAGTCTACCCTAATTGTGGCTTCTTGTCCATAATACAGGTTAGGCATTAGGACTAGAGATGGGCACGACTCAGAAAAAAAATTTCGTTTTCGTTTTCGTTTTCGGCTAGGGTCCGTTTCGTTTCGTTTCCGTTTTCGTGAGCTAATTTCAAAATTTTTCGTTTTTGTTTCGTTATGTAACGAAAACGAAAAAATGAAAACGAAAATGAAAAATTTTTCGTTTCTCCCCATTTAGCTCCATTATGTGTTTTTCCAGTAACGAAAAATGAAAATTGGCTCAAAATTAGTCGTTTCGTTTCCGTTTTCGGTCCATTTTTGAACCGTTTTTCGTTTTCATTTCGTTACGTAACGAAAACGAAAAATGAAAACGAAAACGAAAATACTGCTAAGTCGTGCCCATCTCTAATTAGGACAAACAAATGCTGAAACACACTCATGACTTTCAGAACAACCCATAGTTTTTCCACAGTCCACACAGCCAAAAGCTTTTCTGTAGTCTATCAAGTATAGATTATCTCCTTGTGAAAAACGTTGGTGTAGCCTGTAGATATTTGCAATAAGATATCAAATCCTTCTTTCTTTTAGAATCCATATTGGACATTTCTTACGCCAGAAAGGTTGAAGCCTTTGTTGCATGCATAAGAAATTAAAACAATGGCCTTATAGTTACACTGCAGGTTTGCTACTTTGTCCATTTAGAGTATTAGAAAATGCATAGGAGTATAGAAAATGCAAAACAAAAACAAAAACAAAACACACACAAACACAACTCTGCCTTAAATTTATAGTACCTTGCAGCATGAAAATAGTTTATCACAAGTATATTTAAAACAATGGGCGCTTTTACACGACCCCTAAGATCCGCTAGCCCCTTAAATTCGGACCAGAGATCTTAGGGGTTTGTCGCTCTTCGTGCGTCTCCACCCCTCTGTACTTCCTGGCTGCTGGCTGCGTGAGGGGAGGGAGGAAAAAAAGGGACAAAAGAATAAAGCCTTACCTCCCGATGCTGGTGGAAGCTGCCGGGGAGCCCCGGTCACTTCCTGGTTCCTCTTAAAGGGGCGGGAGGCAAAAAAAAGAAGAAGAAGCGAGGAGAGCCCAGCACATCCGCATCAAATATTTTTCACCTCCCAAGAGCAGGTACAAGAAAAGTGCGCTGGGTCGCGCTTAGGTGGGTGGGGTCGCACTTAATTGTCTGCAAACTCCGGAGCTGGTGGGGAAACATTTTTAAGCTCCGGAGCTTGCAGCCATTTGCGGCGGAGTTTAGGGGTCGTGTATAAACGCCCTTTGTCTTTGTTTTATTTTCCACATTTGTTGCCATATTCTTGTTAGGATTTTTACAGATTCAGTCTCTGTGGATTGAAATAGTTGCATTGGTGCTCCATATAGCCTTGATTATTTTTTTCTTCCTAGTCCTTTCAGAAGGAGATTTAATTTGATTTCACAACCTGCCGGGAAGAGATCTCTTGTTGTTGTCCTTTTGTTGTTCTCCCCTGTTTCTTTCCCTGGGTTATTATTGTAATAGTTCTCTTTGTTTCTGCATGATGCTCACTGAAAAACTGCATTCACATTTCAGACCCTATTTCTAACACCTTTTATTTTGGCCTTGGGGAAAGAAATGAACCAGGAGAATGAGTGACCGATTTCTGTGAAACCCTGAAAATCTGTGTATTACACCAATCAGACATCTGAACAATTATATTCATGGATATCATCTGAAATCAAATAGGTTGCATAACTGGAAACAGGAGGTGGAGAAGCTGCATTCTCTGCGCTGAAGCAAGATTAGGGGCAGATTGTGGAATTGATATTCATTATCACTGAGCTGAAGGTGCCTAGTCAGGGATGTTGTGGGAAGTATTGGTTAGCCATCATGATTTTTGCAGCTCAGAACCAGCCACAAAAATTAAAACATGGGATTTACCAAATCCCATAAAAGGTTAACAAGAAGGTCTGCTAGGTTTCAGACAGGGAGGAGTTCACCATTTGTGCAGTCTTGTTCAAGAATTAAACTCCTTTTTTGAAAAGGATTTTCAGCCTTTTCATGTACACCATATTGCTCTGGCGTGTGCGTGTGTGGTGGGGGGAAGCTAACTCAGTCATCACTGCTCATCATTGTAAATTACATCTAGGTAAACACCAGCATCTGCTTCCCATGCAAACAGAAATTTCTCATCACAGGAACCAACAGAACATACTGATAAAGCAGAGAAGAAGAAAGGAGAAATTTAGCATTCAGTAGAGATGTGGCCTTGTAAGAGTCAGCTGTTTTCTCTATGTGCAAAAGAGATGTGAATTCCAGGACACTGGAAAGGCTATTTTGGTCTAACAAGTAGACCAAAATAGTCCTGAACTAGGAATGGGGAGATGCAGATCCAAGTCTCCATTGAGCCATGAAATTCACCGACAATGACCTTGAAGTTACTTGTCACTCTTTCTCAGCCCGATCTCAGAGAGTCACTGCCAAGTTAAAATAAAGGAAGCTGTAAATAATGTCACATACATTGAAGGAAAGGCAAGCTTTAAATGTAACAAACGAACCAATTACCTCTGTACCTGTAATACTGACAGTAGCTTGGAAGAGTATGTTTTGTTTCATGAACATCTAACACAGACGAGTTATCCGTTCTATAATCATTTTAATGGAAATCCAGCTCATACATTCATTATAAGGCCTCAGCCATCATCTCTAGAGCATGTAAGCCATTACTGGATTCACTGCCTGAAATCACTGCTTCCTCCTTTAAGTCAGCATATCCATGGATATCCCAGTTCCTGTGGTTGCAGATGCTTGTACAAGTCATTGAAAGGGCCTACAAAATGGTAAGCAACATAAATGATGCTGCCAAAGGACTCCAGTGATTACCAAAGAGCTCAGAAAGGGCTCCAACCTGGACTAGTCAGCTTGCCCTGGAGGCAGGATTGGCGCTTCCATTAAGGTGAACTAGGCAGTTGCCTAGAGCACCAAAATGGAGAGAGGGCACTGGACAGCCTGCTGCCCCCCACCGCCCCCCGGCACTGGCCACCGCCATCCATCCCCCCACCCCCCACCATCCGCCCGTCGCCATCTGCCCAATGCTGCCTGCCGCTGCCCACCTGTTGCCCCCATGCCTGTTGCTGCCCAACCCCCGCACCCGTCGCCGTCCCCCACCATCCGCTGCAGCCCTGCCACCTCGCCACCCGCCCCACCCCCACCCCTTGCCTAGGGCGCAAAAAACCCTAGCACCGGCCCTGCCTGGAGGACAACCTAGCCTGTGTGCAGAAGCACATGACTTGAGCAGCTGGCTGGAGGGAGGGGAGACTTGGTGCCACATTGATGAATTTTCTTGATTCATGTTGAATCGCTTCGTGCCCATCTCTAATGTACACTTTGAATTTGGGCCATCTATCATAGGGCTTTTAATGTAGCCTTTGAATTTATGCTTATTACTAGAGATGGGCACGAATAAAAAAAATGGCATTTCGTTTGTCGTTTGTCATTTGGCGGGTCCATTTCGTTCCCTTTCCGTTTTTCGTGAATTTTTGCAAAAAAATTGTTTTCATTTTCATTCGTTTTGTTACCATTTCGTTACCATTTATTTCATTTTTTGTGATTTTTTTTTTAGGATTTTAAGCAATTGACTCAAATTGCAGTAACGGAAACGAAATGCACGACAAAATTTCCAGTGTTTCTGTTCGTTTTGTTTCATTTTAGAGACAAAATTCATTTGTCATTTTGTTACATAACGAAATGAAAAAACGAAAACGGAAACGAAAAATTGTTCATTTCGTGCCCATTTCTACTTATTACTGTTGCAGTTCTAACCATCAGAATGATTGTGCTCTTTTGTTCTTTTCCTTTCCCATAACAAAATCTGTTCTGCATTGACAATGCTTCCACATGACTGTTTACAGAGGAACATAGTTTTATCCCCACAGATACAAAAGTTTCCCTCAAGTAAACAGAAATCCACCTGCCTATTTCCTTTGGAAAGAAAAGTCTGGAACAAAATCAGAAGATTTTGTTTCCCCACAAATCTCCATAAACGACCCAGAATCTGCTTGAATTTGAATTGTTTGGGAGTAGAGAGCACATGCCTTGTTTTAGCACTAAAACCTGTCATGCAACAATCCTGCAACTCAAGTCACGAGCTGGGAATGTTTAGCCTTACAATGAGAAGGCTGAGAGTGGCTATGATAGCTATGTTTAAATATTTGAAATGATGTCATATTGAAGAGGGGACTGGTTTGTTCTCCTTGGCTTCAGAGACTAAGACTTGGGATGTTCGACAGTGAAAAATGTGCAACGGAGGGTGGTAGAGTCTCCTGTTCTGGAGGTTTTTAGGCAGAAGCTGGATGGCCATCTGCTGGGAGTACCTTGATGGAGGTTCCTTCATGGCAGGGGGTTGGAGTGGATGGCCCTTGAGGTCCCTTCCAACTCTATGATTCTGTAAGTAAGAGTGACTTCTTTTACATAGAAAACATGGGTGAGAATCCATCACTCAGCCCAAATCTATAGCAAGGATCTGGAACAAGAGGGGAAAAAACATTTTGCCCAGTCCTTTTATAGTCAACAGAGCTTTGGAAAAACCTTCACTCAGATCTGCATCTTCTTTTGCCTTAAGTGAGTTCAACTCATCACATCTTATTCTATATGTCCTCCATCTATCAATATTTGTACCCCACTACCATGCAGAATTGTTTATTCACTAATTCAATACTTCATTCTATAGAAGATTGAGGGAAATGGGGAAATGTCTGTTTCTTCATTTGGATGACTGAATCATTTTATGCATATGGAAATCAACATTTTATAAAGATTTGCTCACCATTTCCCAGAAATGATTCATTCAGCCATACACTTGGTGAACCTGCAGTATGTTTGCAAACAACATTTAATTCTTTCCAAATTAAGGGCTTCCATTTCCAGCTGGAAGCAAGGAACAAATGCTTTTTAATCAGGTCTAATTTGGCAACAGTTTGATCACACATTTCTTGAGTATGCTTTAATGTGTTATTTGAAAATGGCTTGTTAATATATATTCTGAAGACGCAAATTAAAAGGCAGTACGCTGCAAGTAATCTGTCTCATTTATTATACTCATGCTCAATGCCTAAGACATTTCTGAGCTGTATATTTCACCCTGAATTTTCATCCACAAGAATTTTCAGGAAGAAAAATACTATTCCAGGGAGCAGAAAAAATGTTCTGGAATTCCATTTTCCTTCAACTTTTTCATCTCCATTTGGAGTAGTGCTACTCTTTAGCTTGGAAAGTCTAACTATTTTTCTTTGCTGACAAGACCCCAACTAATCATGGATCTCTGGTTGGATAGCTCAGTGCGTTAGGTCATATCTATGGAGCCAGATGTCAGAAATTCAATTCCTCACCATGCCTCCTTGGAAGAAGCCAGTTTATGTGTCACTGTTGCTTTGTGTCACTGCAACCTCCCAAGATCCCTACTGCACCTGACTCGTGAAAGCTGCCAGGCGGACAAGAATGGAATAGCCAATGCTAGGGTCTGTCCATGAGGGCAGGGTTCCCCAAAAGAGACATTCCTTAGGCCCATTCTCTCTCTCTCTCTCTCTCTCTCTCTCTCTCTCTCTCTCTCTCTC
>JAHTLZ010000007.1:34999156-35010545 GCA_023846285.1 Phrynocephalus versicolor | reverse complement strand
GGTAGGTAGGTAGGTAGGTAGGTAGGTAGGTAGGTAGGTAGGTAGGTGCTAGGTAGTAGAGATGGGCACGAAATGAAAAAAAATTCATTCCATTATTCATTATTTATTTTGTTATGTAACAAAACAAATAACAAAAATTGTGATGAAATTGGAATGAACCGAATAGAACCACGAAAATTAGGTTTGTTACGTTTTGTTTTCTTTAATGGCGACGCTCAATGAAATGAGCTGTTTTTAAATGTTAAAAAAACCGTCCTGAATATCTGTAAAAACCCAGCAATAATTATTTATTCTGCCTAATAATACCTACCAGGGGGTTTGGGGTCCTTAAAACATGCATTTATGTCTTTTCTCAGATCGCTGTATTTTTTTCCTTTAAGGGGAGTTAGGGGACATCGACCCAAAATGGCTCCCAAATGCCTAATATTGATTTCCTGGGTATTAAAAAGCCCTGGACATCCGTAAAAATTGAGTGATAATTATTTGAAATTATTACCTACCAGGGGGTTGTGGTCCTTAAAACGTTTGTTTTTGTCTTTCTCCCATCACTATGTATTTTTTCCACTTTCAGGATGACACAAAATGGATTCCAGCCACAAGATGGATGCAAGCCATGTGATGGGATCATGTAAATTCTTGGACAATTTCAACCAATAGCATGCCCAGGTTGCAGACTGGGTAGGTGTGGCAGCCACAGAGGGAATAAAAAGCTTTGGCAGCCCTCGTCCTCCTTGCAGTCTGCGGTGGGAGTTAGGGTGGGATTGCTGTCTCTGTGACACGTTACTTTAGGCCAGCCAGGCAGGTGTGTGTCTCTGTGTTCCTGCTGGCTGGAGCCTGGCTCTTAGGGGAGAGAAAGAAGAGATTTCTCTTGCAGCCTCCCTGTGTGCGTGCGTACCTCTCGGTGAGTACCCTCCCCTGCCCCGCGGTGCATTCTATACTGTGTTTCTGCCAGCATCATTTTTTTTAGTGTTTTCCCTCTGGTCTGGGGCATTGGAGAATGTCTGCATGCGAAAATGCTTTAAGTCACACAAAAAGTGGGTAAATACAAAAAATGAAAAAAGAAATGAATTTTTTTCAAAAAATTCACAAAAAACAAAAATGAACCGAAATGAACCCGTAATGAAAAACGAAAAATGAAAATGTCATTTTTTCTATTCGTGCCAATCTCTAGTAGGTAGGTAGGTAGCAGGCTAACTGCACAGCCTGGGAGTGCCCCCGAAAAAGGAAATACAGTGGTACCCTTACTTACGATGACTTCGACAACCGAGAATCCTGACTTATGAGCGGGCTTCCATTTTTTTCCTCCCCTGCCACCTTACAATTAAGATGGGGGGAGAAGTGGTGGGTCATTTAAAATGACTTTTATCCTTGTTGGATAAAAGTCATTTTACACTTCACATACCACTCCCTCGTGCCCTGGGGGTCAGAAGAAGCAGCACATGATGTTTTGAATGACTTTTAGCCATGGAGGCAAGCCATGGCTAATAGTCATTTTGTACATCACACTCCGTTTCTCCCCCCCCCCACACACACACACACATTGTATGGGGGGAAGGCACACTATGTTTAAAATGACTTTAAGCAATGAAGACAAGTGTTTGGCTCAGTTACTTAAAGTCATTTTAAACAAAATACCACTTCTCCTGACACCCACCCAATTGGAGGGGGGGAGAAGTGGCAGTTCGTTTAAAATGTCATTAAGCAACTGAGCCAAGCGCTTGGCTCGGTTGCTTAAAGACATTTTAAATGACCCACGGCTTCCCCCATTGTTCCTGATGGAGGGGTAAACGGCAGGTAAATTATAGTGATTTCCGATAGGAATGCATTGAAACCCACGACTCCGGAATGGATTAATTGACTTTCAATGAATTCCTATGGGAAACTGCTCCCTGACTTACAAGCTAATCGAGTTACGAGCGTGCTCTCCCCGACTTACGAGCTAATCAAGTTACGAGTGTGTGCTTAATTTCGTAAGTCAGGGTTCCACTGTAGTAGAATATACAGAGCAACCAGAATAGTGTGGCCATAAGTTGGAATCACGTGATTGTTATTAATCCATTATCACAACATAAAGTTCAAGAGGTTGCAGTACCAATAGGATTTGGCTGTGAGGACATCAGTGAGAGCAAATGAAGCCAATTTCTGAATACACATGCAGAAGGGAATGTGTTGGTTAAGTCCCAAAGCAACCAAAATGACACATTCAGTTTCTGTATGAGCAGCTATGAGGTTCATCAAAAGAACACTCTGGAAATAGCATCTGAAATTCAGCACTGAGTCACAACAAGAGTAGGTCCATTGAATCCATGGGACCTGCTTAGACGTTGACTCACCTAATCCCCATTGCTTCAATGAGCATACTCTACTTCTGGCTTAATACTGAAATTCAGCCAATATATTTCTTTAAAGCAGTACTGTATTTCACAAACCTCTGAGCAAAGAATGTAATGAATATTCACACATTTTCCTGCCCTTGATGAAAAAAGGGTTTTTTTAAAGATACATCAATACATCTCATCCAAAATGATCAGCTGCTGTAAGATTCTTGTGCTCTTGCATAACAACGAAAAGATCAGTCACTTTTTTTCTCAACGGCGGCAGCAGCAAAAACAAAAACTCCTGCTTCCTGCATTAAAAAAAATGAATTTTACATTTAAAACTTTCATTCAAAAGGCAAGGTTTTAATGCAGAATGCAAAGCTTCCCCCCCCCCCCTCGTTAAATACAAAGGTCTTTTGTGGGGGGGGAATGGTGAATGCTTTTCAATACAATGATGAAATGAAACAAAAATTGCAAAAGCACACAATCTCTTGTTATCTTATGCTACAGGGAGAAAAAAAAATGGATTCTCCGCCCCCATGGTGAGAACTAGATTATCAAAGATCTATAACCCAATTCTGTAATTTCTCCAACAATTCTCTTCAATTTTCCTTTTTACATAGGAATGCAAATTCTGACTTGGTGACTGGGTTTGTTGTGGTCCAGAACACAACACGATGAAAGAAGTTCTCTCCTTGTTGTGCGATGGTGAGATTTTTCCTGCCATTTTAATGAGATTTTGCACAGTTTCAAGAGCGATCTTGTACATTTGAAAAAAAAATAATTAAAATCCCAAATTGAGATGCATGGACTAGTAATAGCAGAAGCACAAGCATGTCCTTTATACCTTTGGCACCCATCATCCCGTGCTTTTCTGCCTTGAGACCTTGTTCCACAAACTAAAGAAAAGACAAGTCTTTAATGTTGTTCTTGATAAGTGTTCTACACACATTGTCTCAAACCTTGTATATAGTCTTTCAATGCTGTAAGCCACCTTGGGTCATTTTCAAGGAGAAAGGCGGGGTAAAAATATTTTAAATGAATAAATAAATGCACTTGAAGTGTTGGTGCGGCACGGGAGGTAAGATTTGTGCAGGCTGGAACATGGTGGATGGGCAGAGAATCTTTGGGAGGCCTAATTTATGTCGCCTACCATGAGCCCTTGCTATGGGTTTTCTGGGCTTCTGCAACCATAGAATACGAAAGTGTGTCCCTGGATAAACTATCTTAAAGTAGGTAGCAATGATTTCAGTCTGTGAATCCAATAGCCGCTCGTGTGCTCCAGAGATGATAGCTTAGGTCTTAATAAATGTATAATACATGCGTGATAGACTTGAACACATTTGAACCTGGGTTCAAATGCCTGCTTGGCCATGGAAATTTGCTGCTGTGTGGCATGAGTAAAGTATCTCACATTCCTATTGCAGCTTGACAATAAGGTTGGGAGAGTGAGAACAGACAAAAGAATTTTTTTTTTACCCAGCGTGTTGTTAGTCTGTGGAACTCCCTGCCACAAGATGTGGAGGTGGCATCTGGCCTGGATGCCTTTGAAAGGGGATTGGACAGATTCCTGGAGGAAAACTCCATCACAGATTACAAGTCATGATAGAGATGTGTAATCTCCAGGCTTAAAACTAGGGTACTTCAAGGGCCAGATGCAGGGGAGTGGTATCAGGAGACAGATATCTAGTCTCATGCGCTCCCCGATGCATTTGGTGGGGCCACTGTGAGATACAGGAAGCTGGACTAGATGGGCCTTTGGACTGATGCAGCATGGCTCTTCTGATGTTGTACTTATCTTCTTATCACAGCCCATCACAAACTCAACAAAAATCAAGACTCTTAAGACGGTCTAGAGCTTGGCAATATTACCCTTTTAGCCTGAAGCTCTCAGAATGATCACCGTACTTGAAAGTTTACTCCAAAAAAGAAAATTTGCTAAATTCTAACATGTTGTATTTGAGAGTGAGCATTATGGATGCACCCTTATTCATCTTTCTAAACTATGAAGAATGGAATCTGGCAATATCACAGGTTCCTGTAAAGCATAATTCATGTTGGAGAAATAACAACCTATGTTTCCTGGCAAGACATGGATTTTGGAGAAGTCAGCAGGACTTTGTTAAGATTAATGAAAATTTTGCTGTGGCTTTTTGCCAGCCTACGTTGTTTATTAACAAAGCATAGGTACCAAGCTGTTCCATATATTTTCCCTCTGGATTCTTACCTTTAAATAATTTCAATCAGCAACATCCCTATAATTCACAGAAGCCGAGTATAACAGAACCACAGAAGAAAACAAATGTGTGTGAGAGACCACCAGGCACCTTGACAATTTTTCATCACAGAGGTTGAAACAAGATAAATTAAGCAGTTAGTGAGACTTAAGCCCAAGAGATTTTGACTGTCTGCAGGAGGCAACTAAAAATGTGGAAGATTTGTGGATAAATAAGTCTTCTAAATACAGGTATAATACATTGGAGACTGGCTGCTGTATGGGGTGGTTTTTAATCATACAAAGCTCTCCCTTGGTTTCTTCCAGTAATGCAACAGAAGCATTTCCCTGTCTGATCATAACTCATATCAGAAATCAATTCCAGCGTATCCACAGTGGGTCTAAGTTTTGATGTTCATGAAAAGGAATGGAAAGCCTTTGTCATTTAAAAGTGTGTTTACCAATAAATGGCACCAGATGAATTTCAACGGTGTTTTGCATTAGCGATGGTTTGCATTACAGCTCTCGCAAATCAGCAACATTTCAAGATGTTGCTCTGTCTTGCACCAATACCTCCTTTTTAAAGTACATTACCAATTTAGAGAAACTGTTTACAAAGACTTATTTAGTCTAATGACAGACAAAGAGATGGTAATAGATTTCCTTTATATCCTCCATTTGTACCGTGATTTCAATCGTATGCCTAATATTTTGTGCAAACAATCCAAGTCAGGAGATATAATATGGCTAGAGACTCAGTAGAGAGGTGCTTAAAGCTCACATTTGTGAATTTATAGGTTATATCAAGTGCTCTTTCCAAAGTAAATGTTGCCCATGAGGATTCTTACTGCTTTTCCAAGACAGAGAGATATCAAAGATATGCTTGCAGATGCATACAGCAACTGCTTGGTGAGAGCAAGGGTGGTATTGGGGTCAGATCCAAATCATTAATAAAAATGTTGAAGAATCCAGAGCCCTGCCATTCCCCATTTGTTACCTCCTCCCAGTTTGAGAAGGGAACATTAAACACCCTCTTAGTATGATTCTGTAGCCAACTGTGTGTGTATCCACTTGAAAGTAGACATATCTAGCCTACACCTCAGAATATCATAGGTCACCTTGTCAAAAGCTTGGCTGAAGTCAAGATACAGCATTCTCTCTGTCCATCAGGAAGGTGACCAATTTAAAAAAGAGATCAGATTAGAGGTTAGTCTGGCAGGATCTGTTCAAGTCAGTGGGGTCTGTAGTTATTACTGCTTTGTTTCCTAGATGAATTCATAGTGACCACTTTATAATCGGTTCCAGAACTTTCCCTGGGATTGATGTCAGGCTGACTGGTGTGTAGTGGAACACTCACTCTATCTAACCTGCAAACAAAATAATGTGTCAGATATGCTATTATCTCAAATGGTACCTTAATGTTCAGGGTAGCCCTGGTGGAGGCAGAGCAGGAAATGACACACATACAGTATATACCAAATCAAGGGTAGAGACTGGTGAAGTTACTTTTCTGTACTGCAGCTCCCAGAATCTCACAACTAGGGATGGGCACGAAACAGAAAAATTGTGTTTCATTTTCTTCTGTTTCACCCCCCCGCCCCACATTTCATTTTGTTTCATCACGTATGATTTTTTACAACAAAATTTTGTACAAAATGAGACGTTTTGTTTCCTATGCGGCTCTCTGAAGGCTCCAGCAGTGGCGCCAAGTCCAAAGGCTCTGGGGGGGGGCTAGGCTGGCCTGCCCAGATGGCTGGCAGCGACTCCACCGGCAGCCACGCTGACTACAGTGGGGCAGCAGGGGGGGGGCTGCTCACCCTCTCCTGCTGCAGTGGCGGCAGCTCCTGTGGTGGAAGTGGAGGCTTCTGCGGCGGGCCTAGGCTTGCCTGCCAGCTACTCACCCTCTCCTGTCTGGCTGGGCGATCTCGGCAGCAGCGGCGGCGGTGGGACACCCGCAGGTAAGCAACCATCTTACAGACGGAACAAAACGGTTCGTTTCAACAGGAAAATGACCGTTTCGTTTCATCTGTAACAAAATGCTGCTTCATCATTTCGTTTCATTTTGTTTCGCTTTGTTACGTAACAAAATGACAAGAAAGCATTTCGTTTTCTGTTTCGGGCCCATCCCTACTCACAACTATTATGGTAAATGGCTATGAGGATAAGAGATCCTTGTGATGTTATTAACATGTTCTGTCAAGTTGCTTCCAATTTGTGTCATCCTTAATTGGAATTTTGAACTATTCAAGGAGCAGTTTGCCATTACACACACACACACACACACACACACACACACAAACACACACTTTCCATGTTAGGGAGGGAATTCACATCATAGTCCATTAGATTTGCTTTCCCCCTTCCCCATATCTACATAGAGCAATCATTAAGCCTTGCTGTCTGGTGAGGCAGAAGTTGAAGGAAGACTGCACTACCACTACTTCCAGTCACTAGGCATGAATACACAGTGAGAGACAAGTGAAAAAGTTCTTTTACTGCCTGCTTTCAGTTTTGCTTATAGCCCTCAGGGGGCTCTAAGAACTGCATTAACAAGTAGAGATGGGTTACAGTGAAGAATCCCCTGGTGGTCTCCCATCCAAGTACTAACCAGGGCTGACCCTGCTTACCTTCTGAAATCAGGCGAGATCAGATGTGCTTAGGGCATCTAGGCAGCTCTGAGAATGAACTGTAGGTACCCCAAATGGAAGAGGTGTGATATTTATTTTTTTCATTTTCCAGAGTTCTATATTATTTGCCAACAAATTTTCAAGGGTGATTTATAAAAAGAAGATAAAATTATAGATGTGCGCACACACACACACACACAACTTAAAAAGGGGTGTGAAAAGGTCAGTGAAAAGATATTTTGGCTTCTGCCTTCTTCAGTGGCTTGGAAAGAGGGAGGAAGGAGGTAAGCATGTTAAAACCAAAAAGTCCATAGTGGTTTTTGTTAAAGGGTTGTTAAAAAGAGGCTCAGATGAATTGGCTGCCTGCATAGCTCAGTGGTTTTGATTTTTGGCTGTAGAGTTAGAGGTTGGGCATTCATTGAGCCACTAAGCCTCCTGTGTGTAGAGTCCGTCTGTATGGCGTTGACCAAGCTGCATAGCCCCTGAGGCAAACCACTTCTGAGCATTTCCTACCTGGAAAAGCCTGAAAAGGATGGCCGTATGTCAGAAGAGATTTGGTGGCACAGGAGTATTCAAATGGCATCAGGTAGTAATCAGAATCTTGGGGCTTGCTCCTTGATCATCTTTCCCTAAAGCCACCAGATACAGAGGAAAGGTGGCCGGATAGGTCATTAGTCATCTGCCACCATCTACCTGCTGCTACTAAAAGCTGTGGCAGCTGCTCAGCGTCCCCATCAATCATTTCTTCTGGCTTATTAAGGTAGGCACTGCAAACCATACCAGCTCCCTGGTGTCTCTCAAACTTCCACAAGACATCCAGGGCTCCCCCAAGGGACATTAGCCGTTGCTGTATCACCTTGGTAACACAGCAGCTTTCTGAGTCTCCTTGGTTTCCTTCCTGCATCTCCAGTATTATTATGGGACTTACAGCAACAACTAACAAATCTTTAACAACATAAGAACATAAGAAGAGCCATGCTGGATCAGTCCAAAGGCCCATCTAGTCCAGCTTCCTGTATCTCACAGTGGCCCCACCAGATGTGTTTGGGAGCGCATGAGACTAGATATCTGTCTCCTGATACCACTCCCCTGCATCTGGCCCTTGAAGTACCCTGGTTTTAAGCCTGGAGATTACACATCTCCATCATGGTTTGTAACCTGTGATGGACTTTTCCTCCAGGAATCTGTCCAATCCCCTTTTGAAGGCATCCAAGCCAGATGCCATCACCACATCCTGTGGCAGGGAGTTCCATAGACTAACAACGCGCTGGGTGAAAAAATATTTTCTTTTGTCTGTTCTTACTCTCCCAGCCCTCAATTTGAGTGTATGTCCCCTAGTTCTGGTATTTTGTGAGAGGGAAAAGAGCTTCCCTCTATCCACTTTACTCATGCCCTGCATTTTTTTGTATGTCTCAATCATATCCCCTCTCAGGCGCCTTTTTTCCAGACTAAACAGCCCCAAATGTTTTAGCCTTTCCTCATAAGGGAGGTGCCCCAGCCCAGTAATCATTTTGGTCGCTCTCTTCTGCACCTTTTCCAGTTCCACTATGTCTTTCTTGAGATGTGGTGACCATAATTGTACACAATACTCCAGGTGCGGCCTTACTATTGTTTTGTATAATGGCATTATAATGTTGGCTGTCTTATTTTCAATCCCCTTTTTGACAATCCCTAGCATGGAATTGGCCTTCTTCACCGCTGCCAGACATTGGGTAGACACCTTCATGGAGCTGTCCACCAACACATCAAGATCTCTTTCCTGATCTGTCACGGATAACTCAGAGCCCATGAGTTGATAGATAAAGTTTTGATTTTTTGCCCCAATATGCATTACTTTACATTTGGCTACATTAAAACGTATTTGCCATTTCGTAGCCCATTCCCCCAGTTTGGAGAGATCCTTCTGGAGCTCTTCACAATCTTCTCTGGTTTTTACCACACAGAAAAGTTTTGTGTCATCTGCAAACTTGGCCACCTCACTGCTTATCCCTGTCTCCAGGTCATTTATGAACAGATTGAAAAGCACCGGTCCCAGGACCGAGCCCTGGGGCACACCGCTTTTCACCTTTCTCCATTGTGAAAATTTCCCATTGACACCTACTCTTTGTTTCCAGGATCTCAACCAGTTCTCAATCCATAAGAGGACCTGCCCTCTTATCCCCTGACTGTGCAATTTTCTCAGCAGCCTCTGGTGAGGGACTGTGTCAAAAGCCTTTTGAAAATCCAGATAGACTATATCCACCGGTTCAGCCAAATCTACATGCCTGCTGACCTTTTCAAAAAATTCTATAAGATTTGACAGACAAGACTTACCCTTGCAGAAGCCATGCTGCTTTTCTCTCAGCAAAGTTTGTTCTTCTATGTGTTTTAAGATTTTCTCTTTGATGAGGCTTTCCACCATCTTCCCTGGGACAGATGTAAGGGTAACTGGCCTGTAGTTTCCCAGTCCCCCTTACATTTTTTTTTTTTTACTTATGAGCGTATCAATCCACTGTATCCTCTCGAAAGTTTTCTTTGACTGAATGCGTTGATGCTCCTGGTGGGAACCTACCTATTTCAGTCCTCCCCTACTGAGTTCAGTCTTCTCACGATGTGCCAACAATACATCCAATAGTCTCAACTTAGTCATTATTGTTTCTTTGCTTTCTTGAATCGGTGGTTCCCAACCTTGGGTCCCCAGATGTTCTTGGTCTAAAACGCCCAGAAGCCTTCACCACTAGTTATGCCCACCAGGATTTCTGGGAGTTGTAGTCCAAGAGCAGCCAAGCATCCAAGGTTGCATTTCAAAAAAATGCAAGCTGGCTTCAGTGGTTTGGTTAACTGGCGGCAGAAGTTGCGAGCTGTATTCCTTGGAGTAAAGCCAACCTGTGTGGTCTTGAGCAAGCTGTGCAGTCCCAGAGGACCTCCCCCCAAAGAAGAAACTAATAAATCAATTCTGAGTACTCTCTACCTGCAAAACCCTGAAAAGGATCACCATAGATAAGAACTGACTTGAGGGTAGACTATTATTTTAAATCTCCTTCGAGCAGTTTGATGTAATCCAAGAAAAATCCCTGACCCTGCTGCTTGCATACATTGGACCTTACCGATATATGCCATCTGAAGGGTGTGATTGTATAGGCAGGCTGTACCTACCTATTTCAGTATTCTGTAGCAGAGGAAAAGAAGGTTCCAATTATGTTAAACACTAAGCAGGCCAACGTGATGTTCTCATTTAGGAGAAATTTGGAGAATTAAGGTGCTTACAATGACCTCTCCCATTTCCAACTATTACCAGACAATTCGTTTTGAGTGCCTCCTTCTATATCAGGTGCTGCCCTAGTATTGAATATCTGCAGTTCCTGATTGAGCAAATGCTAACTGATTTTGACAGCAAAGGAGACATTGATTTAGTAACATTGGCAGAACACATAACTCTTAAGCTCTTTAGGAAATGCACCGCGTTGCGTGATCTGAGTTTTCAAGGGCAGTTTCGAAACCTTGCTTTTGCAGGGGCGCAGACATTAATCAACAAGAGGAAGACCCTATAAACAAAAATGTAAGCAACAAGCTTGCACAGCCTCCTTGAGCCCTGACTGTCAGCACAGGCCATGCTAGTCTGGTTGTTGTGGTTTCTAAAAGCAAGCCTTCTTTCTTAAAAGATATAAAAGTAATGTTCCAAGAACATCACAAATAAAAATACTGAAACAGGAAGAGCAGCAACATACTCACCTGGTCCTAAACTGATCTTCATGTGGGGTGGAGCATCGGGAATTCTCTCCAGTCACACAGATAATGAAACAGCTTTGCCAATCTGTGGCCGGCAGGTTGTTAACTATCTGGAGCTGGTCACAGGGATCATATAACTCCCCTGCACATTACTCTGTTTCTGGACACAATTTGAAGAGCTGGTTTTGACTTACAAAGACCTTAAGGACTTGAGTCTAAACTATCATCTCCCTTAATGAGCCTGCCTGAGTTGTTAAACCTAGCCAAGGAGGCTTTTCTCTGCTAAGGACACAGAGATGGCCTTCCTTGTTGCTGCTCCC
This sequence comes from Phrynocephalus versicolor, assembly GCA_023846285.1. NCBI lineage: Eukaryota > Metazoa > Chordata > Lepidosauria > Squamata > Agamidae > Phrynocephalus > Phrynocephalus versicolor. The sequence continues at coordinate 34,999,357 of JAHTLZ010000007.1, read as the reverse complement.
AAACTACAGAACTCCCTCCCATAGGAGGCCAGACTGGCCCCTCCTTTGCTATTCTTCAGCAGGCTGGCAAAGCCCTTTCTCTTCAGGCAAGCTTTTATCAGTCACTGGCTACCTAAAAGAAGGGCTGCTTTTTCCCTCTCTCCTATGCAGTTTTTACATACATACATACATACATACATACATACATACATACATACATAC
>JAHTLZ010000007.1:34969300-34987619 GCA_023846285.1 Phrynocephalus versicolor | reverse complement strand
ATAGATAGATAGATAGATAGATAGATAGATAGATAGATAGATAGATAGATAGATAGATAGATAGATAGATAGATAGATAGATAGAAATTTTATTCGCTTTCTGCATAACAAGAAACAAGAAACAGTGCTTATTAAACATCATGTTACATGGGTTCCAGTCATGTTCATATCATAGAAAGTTATATTTGGAAACATTTTATATAACTTCTATTTATAAAATGTCACTATTGTTAGTTTACAATTGCTGTTCCAAAGTTTTTGCCATTTCTAGAGTTCAATATTATAGTTGAAGTCCCCCCCCCATTGGACCATTGTCTCTTTCACTTGTTCATCTTCTATTTTCCCTTCTAATCGAAATTTGTACATTTGTATAACCCTCTTCTCTTATGCTAGAAATTAGAGATGGGTACGAAATGAATTTTTTTATTCATTTGTTATTCATTATTAATTTCATTATGTAACAAAATGAATAATAAACTGCCCACTCAAAGGAAAACGAAATGAAATGAAACAAAAATTTTCATTTCGTTTCATTTTTGTTTTTCATTCCCTCTGCCCAAATCGGGAGTCTTCTCCTACCTTATGTTGGGGAGGCCTTCCAGCCGCCCGGTGCCACTGCTGATGCCAACCAGCTGCCAAAGAGGGGGCTTCCAAAGTAGTGGGGAGGCCTCCAGTTTAAAAAAAAAAGCACTATCAGTTGTACAACGGATGGCGCTTGTTTAAAAAAAATTGCCCTCAACCAGCCACACTACAGCTGATCGGCACTTGGGTATCCACAAAAAATAAAATAAAATAAAATAAAATAAAATCCCACCTTTCCCCCTCCTGATTGGGTGAGGGGAAAGGAAGGATTTTTAATTTTTTTTTTTTGCCCCCAAGCACTGGTCAGCTGTAGGCTGGCAAAAAAAAAAGTTTAAAAATCCCACCTTTTCCCATGCCCGATTGGGTGCGGGAAGTTACACAAGCACCACACACACAAACACACACGGGTATATAAATGAAAAACAAAATCAAATGAAAAATGAAACAATTTTTTTTAAAAAAATGTTTCAAACGAAACGGAACGGAACGGAACAAAACAAAAAAAAACAAAAAAAAAAAAACACTATTTTAGCGTTTTGTGCCCATCTCTACTAGAGATGTCATGGCCCAGGTGGAAAAAATGGAAAATTCAGAAGCAAAACCAAACCAAGTAAAGAAAATCATATTTTCCTCTATGTTCAAGAGTGGGGAATTAGGGTAGGGGTGGGGAAACACCTCACCCCCCCCCGGGATGGGTGCCTCTCCCCCGCCCAGAGAATGCAAGAGCTAGCCCTTTAAGGGGCCTCACCTTGACTACTGTATCCAGTTGTGGATGCTACATTTCAAGAAAGATACCTATAGGCAGAACCAAGTTCAGAGGAGGGCAAAAAGGATGATCAGGGGACTGGAAACCCAGCCCTATGAGGAAAGACTGAAAGAACTGGCCATATACATTCTTGAGAAAAGAAGACTGAGAAGAGACATGACAGCCTTTTTCAAATATTTGAAGCACTGTCATACAGAGAAGGGGCAGGGTCTAGTCTCACCTAGAGATGGGCATGAATCAAAACAATGGCATTTCGGTTTTTCATTTTTCGTTGAGGGGTCCGTTTTGGTTCATTTTCGTTTTTCATGAATTTTTGAAAAAAATTCATTTTTGTTTTTCATTTTCATTTTTACCCGCTTTTTGCACGATTTTAAAAGCATTTCTGTACGCGGGCATCCCCCAACGCCCCAAACCAGAGGGAAACACTAGAAAAAATGATGCTGGCAGAGGCACAGTATAGACTAGGTACGCAGGGATGCTGCAAAGGCAGCAGCGGGCATTGCCCAGGATGCAAGGAAGCCATAGAGTGACTGCACTGTGGGGCAGGGGAGGGTACTCACTGAGAGGTACGCACGCATGCACACAGGGAGGCTGCAAGACTGAAGCTAGAGAGAAATCTCTTCTTTCTCTCCCCTAAGAGTCAGGCTGCAGCCGGCAGGAACACAGAGACACACACCTGCCTGGCTGGCCTAAAGTGAAAATAACGAGTCGCAGATACAGCAATCCCACCCTAACTCCCACTGGAGACTGCAAGGAGGATGGGGGCTGCCAGAGCTTTTTATGCCCTCTCTGGCTGCCAGGCCTGCCCAGTCTGCAACCTAGGCATGCTATTAGTTGAAGTTGTCCAAGAATTACATGATCCCATCACATGGCTTGCATCCATTTTATGGCTGGAATCCATTTTGTGTCAAAGGGAAAAGAAAAAATACATTGCGATGGGAGAAAGACAAAAACAAAAGTTTTAAGGACCCCAACCCGCTGGTAGGTAAGAATTTCAAATAATTATCGCATTATCACTGCATTTTTACGGATGTCATGGGCGTTTTAATACCCAAGAAATCAATATTAGGCATCTGGGAGCCATTTTGGGTCGATGTCCCCTAACTCTCCTTAAAGGTAAAAAATACAGTGATCTGAGAAAAGACATAAATGCACATTTTAAGGACCCCACCCCCCCTGTTAGGTATTATCAGGCAGAATAAATAATTATCGCTGGGTTTTTACAGATATTCAGGATGTTTTTTAACATTTAAAAACAGCTCATTTCATTGCGCGTCGCCATTAACGAAAATGAAACATAACGAACCTAATTTTCATGGTTCTGTTCGGTTCGTTCCAATTTCATCACAATTTTCGTTATTTGTTTCGTTACGTAATGAAACGAATAATGGATAACGGAAACGAAAAAAGTTCATTTCATGCCTATCTCTAGTCTCAACTAAACCAGAATGCAAGACACGCAACAATGGCTTAAGCTACGGGAAGCCAAATTGCATTTGACTATTAAGAAAAAATTGTTAGAGCTGTATGACAATGCAACCAATTACAGCAAGAGGTGGTGAGCATTCCAACTCTGGAGACATTCAATTTTTTTTATTTATTTTTTTAGACAAATGCCTGGCAGATATCCTTTGATTCGTATTTCTGCCTTGAGCAGGGGTTTGAACTCAATGGCCTTGTAGGCCCGTTCAAACTTCATGATTTTATGATTCTATCAAAAGGCTTTTGGTTTCTTCGGTGGCCATAGGAAAGTTAAATAAATAAGAAGGAAGACAGTTAGCAAACCGATTTTTTTTTGAAGCACGATACCCTTTGCCCTTTTCTCCATTCCTGCTCAGCGTGTGTTCCTTTACTCTTTTTAAAATAAATCCAGTCTTCTGCAGTTTGTTATTCACTTTGCTTTTGTATTTTCTCCCACCTTCACCCCACATTTATTATGCATGTTGAGGTGCATTAGCACTGTTTGAAAACCTTTTCTTTTCCTAAGGACACGTATTCATAAACTATGCCTGTGCATAGAAAAACAGAGCTTCTGTGGGTTGTAGGTGAAGCAATATTTGCAGGGTATTCCCTCTCCCTCCACTGAATCCTCTTGTCTGTTCAGCCATGAATGCCAAAGTGCTCCTCTGTGCTTTTCAATGTGTTAGGAGTCAGATCTTGGTCGCAGCAGCACATACTACTTTTACCATCCCCTTAGGATAGTGAGACAGTGTAGAGATCAGGTTTGGGAATTCAAAACAATAAGCAGAGAAATTGTAGGTCTCAGATGTCTTCTGCTGGCCGAGTGTGGCAAGTTACAAATCCCACTGGAAGACCTGGGTGAAAGTCTATTATTTCATGTTATCTAAGGAACAGTCCCAAAGGTTCAGGTGGAATGGGGTAGTACTGAGCTGTGGTTTCAACTGGGGTGGGGAGATTGTGATTAGAGAGCTCTGCTCTATTTTGTTTGCAGGCCTGTTACCAGAGGGCTCAGAGTGCAGGAAATCATGGCATATAGATCGAGAGATGACTAATTGAGATGGTTAGCAAATATGTGGACCAGGGTCCTCTGCAAGGGAAGAGTTGTAGTGTAACCACATTATGATTGCTTGCTTGCTTGAATGAATGAATGAATGAATGAATGAATGAATGAATGAATGAATGAATGATTGGAAGAGCCTCGTGGCATAGTGGTTAAATGCCTGTACTGCAGGTAAAACTGTGCTCACGACCTGGAGTTCAATCAGGTAGCTGGCTTATGGCTGATCACTACCACACTTTAGATTTGAAATGCCTTTTCCTTAAAGGCAAATCACCTTAAAAATCGCTTTCTCTGACGAGCCCCCTTGGCCACACCCATTTTTGACCGCTGTGTTGGTTTTTCTTGCAACGGCCACTAGGGGTGGTGATTTTTTAAAAAATTGGTTCCTCCACCCCCTTTTAAAGTGATTTGGTTGTATTTGCGGACATACTACACCACCTTTTTTTTGTTTCCTCCCTGTTTCTGCTGTTTCCCTGTCATAGTTTAAAGCGGTTCAGCTAAGTGCGAACGGGGAAGCTGATTGCTAAGCAACTGCTGACGTGCGGACTGCCGAAACGCCGTAGCGACTACGTGACCATGGGAGGAGATAAGGCAATGCAAAATAAAAAGCAGCTGCTCAAGGAAGTGTGATAGCAGCAGTTGACTCAGCCTTCCATCCTTCTGAGGTTGGTAAAATGAGTACCCAGCTTGTGGAGGAGCGGGGTGCAATGTGTAGCCTGCATAATTAAACTGTAAACCGCCCAGAGACTACTTGAAGTGGTATGGGGTGGTATATCAGCAGAACACTTTGCTTTTTGCTTTTGATTGACTGATTGATTGATTATTTGTTTGATGCACAACACTTCTCTGGGTGGTTGAGAATAATGTACTAAACCCAATACATCTCACTCCCCACAACAAATCCCACAAAATATCCTATAACGGGAAAAATAAAAAAATAAAATCACCAGCTGATAGCATGCTTGCAATTACTGCAGGGGAAGAATCTCTTCCCAGGCTTCCTTGCAGGGACAAGTCTTTAACCACTTCTTGGAGACTGGAAGATGGATCTCCACAGAAAAGGCTGCTCCAATGATATGGGGCCACTAATGAGGAGGCATGGCTCGTTGTGGTAACTTTCTTCTATTCCCTTGTAGTGGTTTCACATCGGAGACCAGTTTGAATAGAATGAGTGAGGCAAATAGATATTCAGGGGAGGTGGTTCATCAGATAGCAGCACCCCAAACTATTAAGGGTTTTGACTGTTACACCCAACATCTTGAACCTGGCTCAGAAAGGCACAGGAACCATAGAATCATAGAATGATAGAATCATAGAGTTGGAAGAGACCTCAAGGGCCATCTAGTCCAACCCCCTGCAATGCAGGAACCCCATCACAATATTTCCTAAAGATGGCCATCCAGCCTCTGCTTAAAAACCTCCAAAGAAGGAGACTCCACCACCCTTTGTGGCAGCATATTCCACTGCCGGACAGTTCTAACTGTCATGAAGTTCTTCCTAATGTTCAAAGGGAATCTCTTTTCCTGTAGTTTGAAACCATTGCCCCGAGTCCTAGTCTCTGAAGCCATGGAAAACAAACCTGTTCCCTCTTCAATATGACGTCCTTTCAAATATTTAAACATAGCTATCATATTCGCCCTCGGCCTTCTTTTTGAAGCCTGGGCCAGCAGTGGGGAGATATGACCAAACATCACTACCCCAGTGAATAAGCTGTCTGCTGCATTCTGCACCAATTGCAGTCTCCAAGACAGCTTCTAGCTGAGACCCACACAGAGAGCATTGCAATAGTCAATTTTTGAGACTGCCAGCTCATGTACCACTGTCCACACGGGTCCCCTGTCGAGGTACAGGATGTAACTGGGCAATCAGCCAAAGCTGATTGAAGGGTGATGTCCTCAAGAGCTGCATTTCACCTAAAAAAAAAACCTGTTCAGAAATAAACTGGTAATTTGTGAAACAGAGAAACTTGTAAAACAGATCCAAAACACCAGATAACAATCAATTAATGTTTTGCCCTGGCTATAGCTTTGGAGTAATATTCAAAGGAAACCACAGGTAGAGCATCTCAGAGTAATCTGAACACGTTTGACTGTGAGCAAATCCTTCTTTCCCTTAGGTGGAGCACCAACTTATATTTAAGGCACTGTCTCAGACCACGGCACACTTTCTAAGGGATTTAGCTGCCGTTTAGACATAATTAACATGCAGTAATGTGCAAATCCCAACATCCCAGAATGAAAATAGCAGCTACCATGTAAGAACTACTAAGAGATGATAATTCACTGTATGCTTTTAATTTTTAAAAAATTATTTCATTGCCAAGATATGGTACATTACTAGAGATGGGCAAGACTTGACGAAATTCTCGTTTCCGTTTCTGTTACTCGTTTCTGTTACGGAACGGAAAAGGAAACGACAATTACTCCGCCAGAACTCGAACTCGAACCGACTAAAGCAAAATTGGGTCTGATTTGTTGTTGTCGTTCCTGGCATCGCGGTGATTCTGCGATGCCAAGCGGCACAGAAAAAAAGTTTTTAAAAGTTAAAAAAAAAACCAATTCCCGGCCAAAAAGCAGGCGGAAATATGCCTGCCTGAGTGAGGGCTCAGGGCACCTACCAGAGGGGTGGTTGACCCCCCCTCTCCTGTCCTGGGCTGCTCTGGTGGTGGGGGAAATCCTCATCATAGTCGCTCGCAACAAGCACCGGACTCGCCGCCGGCCGCCGCAATTCAAGCGGCACAGAAAAAAAGTTTTAAAACCCCCGATTCCTGGCCCAAAAAGCACGCGGAAATATGCCTGCCTGAGTGAGGGCTCAGGGCAGGGCACCTATACCAGAGAGGTGGTTTCTGGGGGGGTCCCCGGCCTCCCCCCCTCTCCTGTCCTCCTGGACTGCTCTCGTCTCGCCATGTCATGCGGTGCGGGCGGGGGATCGAAAATGGGGCGGCGACCGCAATCTTTTTTTTGAAGTCGTATCGTCGTGGTCCAAAAACACACCAAAGCACCACAGAAACATGCGGAAATTGCTATTTTAAAACTGCCAGAATTTTTACAGTAGCTGTGGGTTTTTCTTGCAACAAAATGTCTCCTCTGTCCTCTCTCCATTGATTTTATTTTATTTTATTTTATTTACACCTGCGCAATGATGGGCTGGCCATGGGAGTGACCATGCAAATTTTTGGAGCCATTCCATCAATCGCATGGCCACTTGGCCAGGTTGACCACAGAGACTTCTGGGATGTGCCAACCAGGCATAAAAAGCCCACTAACCGTAGCCCGAACCCGAACCCGAACCCGAACCCGAACCCATACACCAGTACACTGTCCTTCTAAGTGGGTCAGAGGTGCACCCAGAGGTGCACCCCAATACTCACCCTAACCTCACCTGTAACTAGCCTAACCCTAGCCCTTGTGCTAACCCTGTTGCCTAAGCCAGATCTGTACTTGCATTGCACTACACACAAGTGCAATTCCCTTCTTAGTGATACACAGCGGGTGCAGAGAGTCTGCCAGTCCTCCACTTGTGGCTCTGGGTGACTCCTGCAGGCTTGGCTTGGCAGCATGTGTGCCATCCAAACCATGCCCCCGAGGCCTGACTGATGCAGGGAAGGCACCCCAAAAAGAGGGGTGCCTCTGCCAGTCTGCTGTGTCTCTGCGTGCAACTTGGTATGCATATCCATATGGCTATGCATGCCCTTTTGCAGCAGGTGAGGAGAGGAGACCCCCATGCCATGAGGGGTCTCCAGGAGCCTGCTTTCCCTTCCTAGCGGGTGAGGAGAGGAGGCACCCACCACCCAAAAAAGAGGTGCCTCCACGAGCCCGCTTTCCCTTTATAGCTGGCCAGAGGAGGAACCCACCCCACAGAGGTGCCTCCAGGAGCCCGCTAACCCCCAAAACCAGTATAACGACAGATGAAAAATGACACCACGAAACGACAAATTTTTGAAAAATTTCACGAAAAACGGAAACGAGCCGAAACGGACCCGTCCTGAAAAATGATAACTCGAAAAAAAAATTTTCCTGGTCGTGCCCATCTCTATACGTTACCTTTACCCCTGTTTAGTGGACAAACCCTACCTTCTGGAACTCCATCCCATATTGTCTTTATTCCTGCTTTTGGGGAATACCTCGGTCATTTGGAAATACTGAACTTCTTTCGCTTGAAAGGGGAAGCTCTGACCTGAAGAGAAGGGTCTTTATAACTCACCCTTGCAGCTTGTCTTTAGGGCACATTGCTGTACAGTAAATGCAAGTGCCTACATATTAAGTTGTTCCATAAACACTGGCAGCCAATGAGGTTCCTTTTCACTGAATCATGTGCAGTGGAATAGTGAAGTCCCTTGCCGATCATTTTGTCCAAGCCCTTGCTCCCTGGAGTGTCTATGACAGGCATGTCCAAACTTTGGTCCTCCAGGTGTTTTGGACTGCAACTCCCACATTCCTTTGCCATTGGAAATACAGGCTTGGTATTCTGGGAGTTGTGGTCCAAAACATCAGGAGTGCCGAAGTTTGGACATGCCTGGTCTACAAGATAGGATGCCATTCCAGGTCCTCAAGCTGGAAAGAACAGAGGATGTCTGTGAAGATTCTCAGTCATCCAGATGAGTTTATCTGGAAGTTGAGTCATGGGAACTGGACTTCTCTTCTTGAGAGACTGAAACGTTTTGCTGCTCATCCAAACAGCTTCGTCAGTCTGACAAAGCTGCTTGGATGAGTAGCAAAATGTTTCAGTCTCTCAAAAGAAGTCTGGCTGCCATGACTCAACTTCCAAAAAGAACAGGGGACATGAAATTCTCTAATGGAGGAACTTGGTCAGGCAGAATAAAGGGCAGGGCTCCTAGAGAAAGAACCCTTTTCTTGGTTCCAGGCAGGCCTGCACTGTTCTTTGGGGTAGTCTTTAATCCTCTTTTTTGTGGGAAAGGAGAAGGAAGGGTAAAAAGTAATAATTCTGGACCAGATGACAACTCTTGGTAGTTAATTGAGGGCAGTAATCACCCCTGGCTCTCCAAGGATACTGGAAGAGGGGTTGCTGGGGGGTTTTGTTTGTTTGTTTGTTTGTTTTGCTTTTGCTTTTGTTTTCTTGTTTATTTGCATACAAGTTACATTAGTAGTAATTAAACTGAGCAGAACAGGCCTCTTCCTTTTTCAACAAGTATCAGCTGAAGGCCCAGACACTAATAATCTTGAAGAGGAGGAAGGCTGATTTCAGGGTTTGGAAGCAGCTCATTAAAAGTAATGTAGATGCCTGTAAATAGGACTTCTTCGGTAATGAAAACATATCTCACAGCAATGCCACGAGCAGCTATCTAGTTACTTCCTGGTGTAATAACTAGCATTTTCTAGTTACTTTCTAAAATGGCCTTAGAGAGCATATTAACAGGAACAAATCTTTTAAAATAATGAGCCAGATCGTCTTTGCTTGATCTGTTTGTGTCTGTGCTTTATTTTTTCAAAGGAAAGGGGCATTAGGTTTGCACAGAGAAATTATATAGAGAAGTTGCTGGGTGCGGTGGGGAAGCAGCGGTTCCGCTCCTTCTTGGAGGACCGACCCCAGAGAATACAGCTGGAGGAGATGGCCTCTGCTCCTTGATCCCTCAATTGTGGGGTGCCACAGGAGTTGGTCATCTCCCCCATGCTCTTTAATGTCTATATGAGGCTGCTGGATGAGGTTGTCAGGAGATATGGGGTTTATAAACTAAGATCATGGCCACCGGCCCCATCACCTCCTGGCAAATAGAAGGGAAAGAAATGGAGGCAATGACAGAGTTTATTTTCTTGGGCTCCTTGATCACTGCAGATGGCGACTGCAGCGACAAAATAAAAAGACCCCTGCTTCTTGGGAGGAAAGCAATGGCAAACCTAGATAGCATCCTAAAGAGCAGAGACATCACTTTGCCAACTAAGGTCTGGATAGTCAAAGCTATGGTTTTTCCAGTAGTGATGTATGGAAGTGAGAGCTGGACTATAAAGAAAGCTGATCACCGCAGAATCGATGCTTTTGAGCTGTGGTGCTGGAGGAGAGTCTTGAGAGTCCCCTGGACTGCAAGGAGATCAAACCTATCCATCCTTAAAGAAATCAACCCCAAATGTTCACTGGAAGGACAGATTTTGAAGCAGAGGCTCCAGTACTTTGGCCACCACATGAGGAGAGAGGAGTCCTTGGAAAAGTCCCGGATGTTGGGAAAGATTGAAGGCAAAAGGAAAAGAGGACAGCAGAGAATGAGATGGTTGGACGGTGTCATCGATGCAACCAATATGGATTTGACCAAACTCTGGGAGGCAGTGGAAGATAGGAAGGCCTGGCGAGCTCTGGTCCATGGGGTCACAATGAGTCGGACACGACTGAACGACAGAACAACAACAAATGGGTTTTTTTTGTCATCAGTGCGCTGATGACACTGAACTCTATATCTCCTTTTTTCCTTCTGCAGTGGATGCCGTTTCATCCCTGGATGCATGCCTGGAGGCTGTACTGGCTTGGATGGGGCGAATAGACTGAGGTTGAATCCTGGCAAGACGGAGGTCCTCCCAGTGGGGCCACCAGGTGTCGGTGAGTTGAGAAGCTCCCTCAGTTTGGGGGGTGCAACTCTCCATGCACAGGATGAAGTGCGAAGTTTGGGTGCAATGTTCGACCCAGTGCTTTCCCTGGAATCCCAGGTGGCATTGGTGGTCCATTCCACACATGATCACCTTCGGCGGCTAGCCCAACTTCATGCCTTCCTGGACCCCGGTGCCCTTGCTACATTGGTCCATGCACTCATAGTCTCAAGATTAGACTACTGCAATGCTCTCTACATGGGGCTGCCTTGGAAGTTGATGTGGAGGCTCCAGCTGGTGCAGAATTCAGCGGCCAGATGGGTTACTGTGTTGAGTAAATTCCATCATATTACTCCCACATTGGCTGCTTTGCACTGGCTGCCAATCTGTTACTGAATTGATTTCAAGGTTTTAATGATGACATACAAAGCCCTAAATGGGTTGGGACCTTGCTATCTATCAGAGTGGCCCCTACCACAGAATACTGCCTGTTGTCCCTGATCATCTCAGGCAGGACACTTGAGGGTGCCATCACTGAAGGAGGCTTGTAAATCATTGATGAGGAACCAGGCTTTCTCAGTGGCAGCCCCTCAACTTTGGTATCAACTTCCTCCTGAGATTTGTTTGCCCCCCCTTGCTGTCTGTTTTTAAGAAATATCTTAAGACATGGCTATTTAGGAAGGCTTTCCCTAGTTATTAGTTTTTCCCATTATGTCTCGCTGTTCATTTCTTTCTTGTCTGTTCTGTTCTCTCTCTGTTCTTACTGATTTGACTGACTAAATATTGTTATTTTGTTTTATATTGTATTTTTAATATATTATCATGTTTAATGGTTCTACCTTTTTAAACCTTGTAAAACCCCCCAGAGTGGTCTTTGCTGCCAGATGGTGTGGTATATAAATAAATAAATAAATAAATAAATAAATAAATAAATAAATAAATAAATAAGCACTCAGAGATGAGTTACCTTGTGGGCCTTTGAACTTTCTTCTCAAGTTGTGACAGACAAAAAAGGAGAGCAAAGAATTCAGCAACAGTTCTTTATATCCTTCACTATGAGGCACATTGCTAATTCCATGACGATGGTGATCATTTAGAAATGGGCATGAATTAAAAATGAATTAAAATAGTTAAAAATAGCTAATTCATGAGTTTGAATTCATATTCGCATTCCTCCCCGATGAATATGAATTAACAACATTTCACAGTTTTTGTAAAAGACAAAATGAATTAATGAATCGATTTCTCAATTTGTCAGGGGGAAAAAATAAATTCATTATTTGTGCTTCATCGACCTTGAATTGTGCATTGAAATTAATTGCCATTTCCCCCCTCCAATTCATGCCCAACTCCAATGAAAACGAGTCTCCTAAATCCACTGAGTGAGTTCACAGAGAGGCAAGATTCAAACTGAAACCGTTATCATTCAATCTTTTGCCTGCTATGGATTAAATCCATGGTTAGTTCTTCTTTCAAAGAATTGAGATGCACGAGGCATGTTGATCACAGCAAGATTAAGCCACATTGATTTCTGAGGCCCTGCTCTTCCCTGGACTACACAGGAGTTACGCACAAGCTGCCCAAGATGTAGATCAGTGGTTCTCAACCGGTGGGTCCCCAGATGTTCCTAGACTGCAACTCCCAGAAGTCCCTTCCAGCACAGCGAGTGCTGGAGGCTTCTGGGAGTTGCAGTCCAGGAACATCTGGGGACCCACAGGTTGAGAACCACTGATGTAGATGGTTTTCAGATTTGGGGGATGTTTGCATACACCCAGCCCATTACATTATCATGCAGTAGTCCTTAAAAAAATCTAGAAAGGCTTGCTTGCTGTTGTCATCAAGCCACAACCAACCTAGATCAACCCTAATAGGTATGCAAGATTTTTAAATAACAGTTTTACCAGTTCCACACCCCCATGTCTTCACGGGCATTCAATCCAGGCCTCCTGAGTCCTAATCTGTCAAGTAACCTGCTTCATATTAACAGAGGGCACTTGTCTATAGCCCAGTTTTTCTCTATTTCAATAGATCCTGGACGTCTACTGTCTTTATCAAAGATTTACCCCTTGCCTTTTACCTGCTCTTCTTAACAGAGGAGGGGGATGGCTGAACTCAGAACCGTCTGTCGCGTGGTATGTGTTCCACCGCATTCATTTTCACACGCCCTGCATGCTTTGCTTGGAGCTACAAGCTCAGACTAACAAGGTCACATCAGCAGGGAACATAATGATGTGACAGCACAAAGGGAGTGCTACAAATCACCCATTCCAGTAATTCGTAAAGCTGCCCCTAACGAACAGATCCAGTTGGCATGACCAGAGGGCATAAATCTTTTGCAGTCAATTACATTTCTTCTCCCAAAAACTCCCAGTGTATTCAATTTGCAAATAAAAATTGGCACTAAACCACACACACACATACCACTTTTCTCCCTTTATTTACATGGATAATAATATCGCTTGGTGTTTTCAAACATTAGTAATTTCTACCAAGGACCACAATGCCCATTGCAACCATTTATGAATGGTCACCTTGCCCATATTGTACCCATAAAGGTAGTAACCGAGGCATCAAGAGATTAATTATCATCTTACATTTCCAAAGTGCTGAACACCCTCTAATCCTATTGAAGTTGACGCCAGCTGCAGGCATTCGACATTATATAATTAGGCTGGAGGTGCCTTTACGAAGGTCAAGCTAGTCTGTGGGACCTGCAAAAGAAGCAATTACCTGCTCAATATACAAACATCCTTGTGGGGTCCGTAGAAAGGTTTGTCTTCCCCAGCAGCCCAGATGGGGTGTGACTGGAGAACAGTAATGAACACATAATGCATTAGAATGCCCCATGTTACTGGGTTGTTAATTCTCCGTTTCTGCAAGGATCCAAACAGATCAAACCACTGTCGGCAAAAGGAGCGGGTTTTCAATGATTTGTTTGTTTGCTGCACTTATTTTGCCTCCTGCCCCCCACCACCAGGGTAGCAACAGAAATCCACATTTCATTAGGAAAAATAGAAAAGGAGCAGCAGAGAAGAGGAATACAAGCTACCATGGCTGTCGCAGATAACATTTCTGGAAGGGGAACAATCAAAGGGCAGTACATCCCATCTACTTTATGGTAATAATTTAACTCCTTTTGCAGTGCAACCACAACAGTGTTTCAGTCAGGTTCAGTCAGGTGTCACTACTGAGATATGTTTTCTTCCACAAGGACAACTTTTTTTTACCACTCTGTTCTTTGCTTAGGAAGTAACACAAGTGAGCCATGTTAATTACCTTTGGACACACACACAAAAGGTAAAGATTTCCCCTGCACATGTGTGCTAGTCATGTCCGACTCTAGGGGCGGCAATTATTGCTGTTTCCAAGCCAAAAAGCCAGTGTGGGGCAAGTCCGTGGCCATGTGGCCGGCATGGCTGAATGCATTTCTGCACACCGAACACCGTTACCTCTGTGCATTTTTACAGCAGTACCTATTTATCGACTTCCATTTACATGCTTCCAAACTGCTAGGTTGGCAGGAGCTGGAGTTAACAGCAGGAGCTCACTCCGCTGCGTGGCACCTTGAGATTTGAACCGCTGAGCTGCTGACTTTGCAGGTGACAGTTTGAGCACTCCAGCCTGTTGAGCCACCATACACTTTGCATGAAAGAAAAGAGTAAAAAACAAAAGAACTAACTTTAGAAACATAGTGGATCTCTTCTTTAGAATATCTTTTTTAGATATGGGCACAAAGCGAGGCCTCCTAATTCATCAAAGGTCATACACATGGCACCACAGTTAAGGTGCAGCATATTGCCACCCATCCGCCATCTGTCCTACTCACTACCCAGTGCACGCTGCCCAGGCCTCCTCAGTTTGGGCAGAAACACAGGTTCCCCTTCCCTGTCTCTTCTGGCAGCTGCCTAATCAGATGAGGAAGCTCTGGCAGGGATTCCCGCAGCATTGCCTTTGAGTGAGCAGCTTCCAGATGAGATAGGGAACTGGACAGCTGCCAACAAGGAGGACCAAGGCAGCACGCACAAGCTAGTGAGTGGGGCAGCTGTCCAAGGTGGGGGAAAGGAGGGAATGTGCAGCACTTAGGGTGACACATACATGAAAATTGACGAATTAAGATGACTCACTTCATGCCCATCTCAAATTCTAAAGCCTCACCATCTCACAATTTCCTTAAGTGAAACCACTCTGAAGAGCAGCTGATGGTGAGTTCTGGGAGGAGAATAGCTTCCTGGTTCCAGCTGAGATAGTGGCTAGCGGTGTCACTGTATTAACCTGTTCGTCCAGATTCATTTGAGAGGGGTGGTTGCAGATCAAGGCTGTAAGAGAATCCCTTTGAGATTTAATCAGACTTGTGGGTGTTCAGTCCTTTGATAATGTGAGGTGATAATTAGCATCTCCATGCCTCAGTTTCACATGAGGCAACCTTAACCTTTGGTTGACCCAAGGTAGTAAACATGGTAAAGACCAGGGTGAAACCAATGTGGAGAATAAATGGAAGATCTCCTACCAATGTTCCTCAGACTGAAGAAGCTACTTAGATGAGCAGTGAAACATTTTGACCTAACCATAAAAAAGAGAAGAAGAAGAAGAAGTCTAGTTGCCAAGACTCAACCTCTGAGTAAACACCTAATGCTGCATAAGGTCAAGGTTGAGCCAATGGGACCTGCCTGCATGTGCATGACCTATGTACAAACACACAAGCTCCACTCATTCTGATTGAATCTAACAATTTTGTGTTCTTTACCATCCCAGAAGATGTGAGCATTATTCAGTAGTGCTTCAAAATTTGAGGCCCACAAGTGTTGAGGAGAGTATATAAGCTCCATTCTCTCTGTCATCGTTTTAATTAGTGAAATGCAACTTTCTGAAGAGGGTGGAAAACTCCTTCCTTCCTCCCTCCCTCTCTTCCTTCATTCCTAGTGGAAACTGTTTTCAACCCCTAACCCATGCTTGGCCATCTACACAGAACAGTCAATTTATTGTTACTTGTGATCAGCAGTCAACCTCCAAAATAAAGTTATAAGATGTCTATGAAGCTAATCAGTCATCCAGGTGAGGTTATCTGGAAGTTGAGTCATGGCAACTGGACTTCTTTTCTTGAGAGTTCAAAACAATTCACTACTTATCCAAGACTGACAGAGCTACTTGGATGAGTAGTGACACATTTCAATCTCACATGAAAAGAAGTCTAGTTGCCAGGACTCAATTTCCAGATAAGTCACAAGATGCTATTAAAATTTCCCATGAAGAAGCAGATGGGCATCCTAATACATGAACAGATCACCCTGGGCCACCTGAGATTTCTCTGTTTCTTTACTAAATGGGAAACTAAGTTTCTGATGACCCTCTTTATAAGTGATCCGGTTCTGGAAGGGTTGCCATTAAAATCTAAACATAGCAAGATCAGGTCCAGGGGCTTGTTCATGAACAAAATTACCCTTGAGTCAGCACGATGGCAGGAATGTATCTGAAGCTGAGTCATATTTTCTTCCTAGGACTAACAGTGTATAAATAGATCACTTTATTTAATTACAGATTAATGGGGCATGATGAAGCTCCAGAATAATTGGACTGTCCTCTGATTTAAGATGCAGTAAATGGGTTTCCCCAGTTTGAGGCAGAGTATTTGTACCCTTTTTAAAAGAAAAAAGGTTATGAGATGATATAGCCATGCACAAGTGAGGAAATAGTAGATGTGGTGGAAATAAAAGGGTGGAATGGACAACACACTGTTCTTCTTGATCTCTAGAGCAGGAACATTCAAAAGGACCCTTAAGAGAAGGTCTATCAAGTCCAGCATACAATTTCTCATAATGGGCAGGCATATGTGGGAAGCCCACAGACTGGACCTGGAATCAGTACCACCCTTCGTGTTGTTGCTCCCTCACAATTAATGCTTAGAAGCACACCTTCTCCTTTGCATATGGAAAACATGCCTTGAACATCTTATTATAAAGCAAACTCATCTTTACAGAGAGGAAACTCAGATCACCCATAAGTGCCATGTAAGCAAGCTCAGTAATTTCCATCTCATCTGCCCTCAGAGAATTCTTAAAAACCAAATGACTGGACAATGTCCCTCATGCTAAAGCTGAGGAGAAAACACAGATAATACGTACTTTTTTTTTGGGGGGGGAGGAGAATGCCAGTTTCTCTTGACTGCCTGTGATATTAGGATGTTGGGCGACCATCTCTCAAATGTATTTTCTATAAAGAGCATGTTGTAGGTGCTCAGCAACATGGCAGACAAAGGATACACTGAAGACCACACAAAAAGAATTCAATATTGGCCTTGTCAATTGGGAAGTTCTCGTATAAAACCAAAGTGTCCACCAAACCAGTGGCAAACAAAGTGCTAAATAAAAATAACAATCAAGGATTCACAAAGCAAGAGAGAAGTGTGAAAGCAATGATGTAATTCAATAGGCCAACAAGCCCAGGATCTGCTAAGCTGCCAGTGTCATGTTGGGCGAGTTAGTCACCTGTGCATCTGTCAACCTGCTACTGTGCAACCTTAACCATTCATTTCTTTTCTTTTGGAGATTTCACCTTCAGAAATGAAGGAAGAGCTACTACTATCATTATTATTAGAAAACAAACTGTCTTGATTTGTGATCTTTCAGGTCAAACAAAACATGGCAGTTGTGTGTGCCTAGTTTAAGACTCCTCTATTGCTGCAGGCTTGGGAAGGCCACTAAAACAGGATGTTTATTGAGCCAATAGCAAGGGGGAGTGTTTGTGCTCAGCTTGGAAAGGCACAAGGTGCTTGACGCTTATATAACACATTGAAGACCATATATTTATTATCCCTTGATTAATTTCATTTATCCCTCCCCTTTCCTCTAAAGAGTTCAAGGTAAGCAATCAGTAGGATTGCTCCCAGATTTGTGCAACATGTCAGTGATTTTGCCAGTATCAAGGACTCTCACTGAAATGCTGCTGCCAATGTAATACAGTGGTACCTTGTATAAAGGAATTAATTTGTTCCAAATGAAATTCTAAGTAAATTTTCCTTTATACAAATTTCCCATAGAAATGCATTGAAACAGAGTAATCCCTTATCGCAACCATTTTTATGTTGTACGGAGTTGCCCCAGAGGCAATTCTGTTCATCAAATTTCCCCTATCTCCAGAATGTTTTATGTTGTACAGATTTTATGTTATACAAACCGTTTGTTATATGAGGGTCCACTGTACATAGATTCCAGTTCTTGGAAAATGATAAGAATTCAACAAAAACAAGCCAGACAAATACAGAAAATGATAAATGTGGATGAAACCTGTACTCTGGTGTTGACAGGGTTAGCTTTTGTTGGGAGTGTTTAAGAATTCTGTTGGCTTTGGAGAATTCACCCGTACAGCCCTGGGAAGTGAAATAGTCAGTGACACTGAGAATGGAGCTGAAGCTAAAAGCAGTGTTCATTAACTCTACATTGCCCAAAATTCTATTCCGATGTGCACACAATTAAGCTGGGTGGGAGAAAGAAGCATAGGAGAATAAAAACTTCTCATAGAGTGGATGAAGGAAGCAAGGTTAGAGGCTTGGTAGTCACTCTGTATTGTGTGGTTACAGTCTCTGTGTGTCTGCAGCTTCAGGCAAGCAAAAGCAGTATTAGAGAGTTTATCCTTCCAGCCAAAATACTTAAAAGTTTTGTGAGATGCTGGGTTGTTCCTTCAATAACTTCAGTACCAGCCAGGGGAATAAGGTGGGTGCTGTCATTCTGGAGTAATTAACATGGAATATCAGTGCAGTCTTGAATACCTTAAGTACGCAACAGCTAGAGATTGAGAATATGGAAAAGACCCAAGAGAATGGCTACTGCCACATCCCATTTGCATAGTTACTGCAAAGGCTTCTTCTTCTTCTTCTTCTTCTTCTTCTTCTTCTTCTTCTTCTTCTTCTTCTTCTTCTTCTTC